>JAYESA010000013.1:41978172-42578172 GCA_036927795.1 Iris macrosiphon
AATATTATCACAAAAGGTACTTACTGTTACTAGCATATTACTCAACTAATCCCTGATATAGAAATACTAACACTCTTGATATAGTATCACTAGCTTCAAAACTATATAATATATACCCTTAATGTTCTAGGACACTAGCTTCCTTATTAGATCACCTTATCACACTCACTAGAACTCATGATTAGTTGCACTAGTTATTAACTTCTATAATTCACATGTTTTACTTCACTCCCAAAGGCGGACATATGGTTCTATATCTCTATTGATATATATGTATTTCTCCTCAAACCTTTTACAGACGGATACACAAATCAGTGATACATATCTTCCATGACCAATCTTGATAATTCCCCACTCATGACATAATATTAACACTCAATCTTCCACTTTTTGATACTCATGAACTTCCACACTGACACTTACCACCCACTGTGCATCCTGCACACAATTTCTAGACACTCTTCCACCTATTGCTTCCTACACATCACTAGTCTCAATATCAGGTAATATACCCATTATTAGTCATATACCGGTACGCTCATATCTACTCATATCAACCTGTATCACGAGTCCTACTACCTTAGCACAATGTATTATGATTCTCTCACACTCTCATATACACTTATGGGTACCATTCTACTATGGCATACTCACTAATACCCTTTATGCATATATATTTCTCTACTCTTGACACACCCGAGTATCAATCACTCAATTATATATTATGTTCCATTGATTTCCAACACAATTTTCTTGATACTTAAATATTTATATGGCTCACCCAACTACATGAATTCATGACTATCCAGAACTGGCATGCTGACTCTGATACTAACTCTCTACTCCCCCTTCTACCTATAGTACCCATACTATCTATAATAACACCTATTATAGAACTATTGCTACAAAGTACTATGCTATGGGTTATCCCTAGGTTTATGCCTATTGCTCACATGCCCAACCAAGAACCACTTACAGACTCATAAGTCACACTCTCAATAGTCAATATTAATACTTAAGACACAGACCTAATTGTAACTCCCAATTATCACACTAACAAGGACTCTAATAAAATAAGCTATATAAGGAACTAGAGAACTGAAGGTATCTCTACTGCTAAGCTAAGGAACAATGGAACAAAGTCCTGAAATAACAGAAATGAATAAGTATTGAGATGATACTTTAAGAACCAATTTAAAATACAATCTGATAATCATACACGTCTGTCTGAAATTATGATACTCAGAATCCTCGTCACGCCAGTAAGCATAGCTGCGATAAACGATAGATTCTATAACTAGGGTATGCAACTCTATAATCATGTCATCTAGGATCCTCACCACGCCAACCGGTATGGCTGCGAGAAACTCTAAATTTTATAACTAAGATATGTACATCCGAAGTCAGGTCCCTATGTTTCTGCTACGCCAGCTAATATGGCTACGATAAACTCTAGGCTCCATAACCAAAGCAGACGTTTCACATTTCTCACTGTCCTCATCAATATCTCTCATCAGATAATATCGTAACTTAATCCGTAAAATTTCTCTCGATATGAAATCAAACTCAATAACGAACACCAAGAATTTAAATCAACCGATCACCAAGAATCAAATTCAACAATCGATCACCAAGAATCAAATTCAACAACAACAAGTGAGAGAGGACGGAAACAAGGAAAAAGATTTGAAATAGGACTTGTAATAAGATTCTCTAGGGTCATCAGAGAAATCTCTCAAGAAATTTGTGATTGAGTATTCTCTCTCATCCTAGTGTTCTATGTCCTATATCCTATTGCAGTCACACAATAGTACAACTTAGTCATCGCACTACCACGATATCGCATAACTTGCGAAGCCTGACATGCATGGGCCACCACTAAAAATGTGTCACGACCCGCACCCAGTGTAAGGGTACAAGTCGGAAACAACATCCAGCCTACGCCGCAGAATCGGCGATAGAACGCTGTCTGGATAATCTATCTAACAATATAATAAACCACCAATAATGATAATATACTCAATCACAGATCTAAGATAGAAATGGGCACGAATCAGATAAAGAATAAAAGTAGTTACATACAACTCATGAGTCTAAAATAATACATCAATGAGTCTGAAAGAAATAAAAAAATAAGCTGGAGACAAATCCAGTATAAAAGAATACTAAGAAATTACCAAACCCGGGTCAATTGTCTCAGTTGGGATAAGTCCCTCCTGAGCTTGGGCCTCAGACTCTAGACCCACAACGTCCTGAGGTCCATAATAGGTAGGGTACCACTCCTCAGTGTCATTTGGAAAAATATATCCAATCAGGAAAGGAGCAGAGTATATCTCTAACAGCAGTTCTAATCAATGATAAAAACTATGTAACAATAAATAGATGTGAATATATAAGATGCATAATAGATACGAGAGATATATATAATAAGGAAATACTGGAATAAATACAATAATGAACAATATGCCAATGAACAAGAATACTAATGACTAAGTGGGTGAGTACTAGCTTTAACATGTGATCGGCTTGGGAACATGATACAATATATATGGCCTGACTAATCATACGTGCAGTGTATGATCAACACTATTCAATAACAGTACTTGATACAATAGGGGTAATGATCATATATCTACACTAAAGTACTCTCCACCCTCGACTGGTATAATAGATCCAACCACGGTATGCTATGGCATGAGATTCTCTAAGAAGATAGCGACTCTTCCCGAGAATCAGTGTCTGTACATGTACAAGATAACCAATGAAACAATACTTGCACCATATATACTATATACCAAGGAATAATATCTCATGACGAGATCCGAATATACCAATCCGTGTAACCATAGTGTCAAGAGAACATGGATATCTACACTAGATACAATGAACATAGAGGATATCATAAATGAGAAACTATCAGAGAATGTACTCGCTTGCGGTCCAGAGCAATGAATGTCAAACTGTGTCCGTACTGGTGTCACACAGACCTATATATGAAATATTATATTAATACAAGGTTCTGGAAAGAAATAAACTAGTCAACTTCTAGGTCAACAAGTCAATTCTAAGTCAAAAGTCAAACACGGTCAACTCTAAGTCAACTATGGTCAACTATAGTCAAACTATGGTCAACTACCTATTTCTAGGTTGCATGAGTCTAACTCAAAGATATTGGGCTCACACACTATGAATCTAGGCCATACAAGCTACATCTTAGGATACTAAGATACCGTATCTCAGGATACGCAAACAAGGGATAAATATAACACATATGTACATATCAAACAATATTATATATATAAAATCTTAATTACAATTGCTAAATGGATATCTTGGTGTTGAACCAACTTGGTATCACAATACTAAACCTCGATCTTGATATCCAAACCCAATACCTTGATTATCCTCCAATACCTTGATACTTACCTTGGCATCTCAAGGTAAATTAAAAACCTTATTTATACTAACTACCCAATACTACCATGCATTTAATATTTATACAATACTATATATACCTTATTTTAGTCACCTTAAATACCAACCCACAATTAGTTTATAACTATCATATTACTATGCCAATACCTACTACTCATACCTTGGTATATCTTGATACTTACCTTGGTATCTCAAGCTAATTGCCAAAACTTCATATATATACTAACTATCCATCAATAACTACATATATCAATCCAATATAACTCTAGTATGTATTAATAGAATAAATACTAACTACCAACTGCACACTAAATACTAATACATATATACGTACATACATACATACATACCTACAAATATATAACTAAATATATTATACATATAATATACTAAAACATAATTTGAAAATTAGGAACATATATACGTATATATTCATTACCACATATATATATATATATATATATATATATATATATATATATATATATATATATATATATATATCTAAAAACTGCCAAACTGTCGCTAAAAACCCTGTCCGTTGTCGCTGAAGACTGTTGTTGATACTGATACACTGATGTTTTAGTGACAGTTTTTTGCACTGTCGCTAAAAACTATCACTAAAGCTCTTGATACGCTGATGTTTCAGCGACAGTTTTCTGCAACTGTCGCTGGCTGCTGTCGTTGTTTCCCTGCTGTCGTTGCTGCTGTGTTGCCTCTGCTGCTATTTACGACGCTTGCCTGTTGATGCTGTCGCTAATGCTCTTGCTGCTGCTGCTGCTATTGGCTGCTGTTTGGTGACGCTGACTATCGCCAAAGCTCATTCTCTCTCTCTTAATATATATAATAATATATATATATAAACCAAATAATATATAATATATATATATATATAAAACTTATAATATATATATACACTATAATAATATACAGACATACATATATATGTATATAATAATACATATTACAATATAGCATCATATATATACATAGCTACAACTATATAAAATATATGTACATAATAAATACATAGTAACATACACACATATACATAGTAATATATATATATATATATATATATATATATATATATATATATATATATATATATATATATATATATATATATATATATATATATATATACATATATAAAATCATACACTATATAAATACATAACAATATATAATATAACTATATATATAACCACATATAAATATATACAGACATACATATATATATATACATATACTACCACTTATAAATATATATCTACATGTAGAAAAATAGCTACATAATAAATATACACATATAGTATATGCATAGGTACATAGATCTAAGACACAACATTACATAAATATATATACACAATATAACCACAATAATTATCTATTTACATATACATATCTATACATGCTACCACATATAAATATATATACATATATAAGAATAGCTACATACATTATATACATATATACATAGATCTAAGACACAATATTACATAAATATATATACACAATATTATATATATATATATATATACATATAATAATTACACTTCTCCATGAAATAAGAACACAAAAGAATTAGATCTACAATTAAATTGCACCCACATGGACCGTATCACCATGTATCCCACTAGATCTAGGATACGCATGCGACACGAGTCCACCACACATCCAAACGTACCCCGAAGGACACGAACAAGTCATATATATTATTTATGAACAATACGGAGAGTCAAACATAAATCTATGTGTCCGTGTCAAAATATAACAAGCACAAAGTCCCGTGTCGGAGAAAAACTCCCAAATCAACACGTATCATCAAATTGATAGGATACGACCTACACATACCCAATTATGGACACGATACTAGCCCCAAACACACAAGCACATGCCAAATTGATCTATAGGACCAATTGACACACACAACAAATGTTAATCTCAAAATTCTCCTAAAATTGACACAAAAAGCACTATAACTTTCTCAATATGCCTCCTATGAACACAAAACCAAATCCTATGGGTAGCCTATCCATATGGGTTGATTTTTTATAGTTAATTCTCATATTTAGAACCTAATTTAAGGGGGAAAAACTGAATTATATCTATTGGGAGATGGATTCCAAATAAAACCTCCAAAATTGGTAAAATTGGCCTTCAACTTGTAGATCCTTGCTCCTTTTTGTAGATCCATGCTTCCTTCTTGTAGATCTATGCTTCCTTCTTGTAGATCCATGCTCTAATAGCCTCCAATGGTTATTTGGGAAATAATTGGGTAAAAATTTGGTAGGGATTTGGTTGAGGGAATTTTTCTAGATCTAGATTTGGAATAAAAAATGAAGAGAGAGAAAGTTTTTATCCCCTTTATATAGGCCTCACTTGCTCCCTCCCTCAAGCTACTATGTAAAGTCTAAAATATCCTTTGGGGCCTCTCATGAAGAAATTAATTAAGGAGGAAAGCTTCTAGTCTAATAGGTTTAACATAATTAATCATCCTCCTAATAATTGGGCTTCTAATTATTGGGCTCAATTCTAACTAGAATTAAATATAGGTCCATGAGTCTAAACTAAACTAGTTGGTCCACTAACACAAGTCCAAAAATAAATCTAACATGCTAACAATAAATAAATAATACAACAAATAAATATTTAACATGCACAATATTTAATTAATTACCAAATAACTAAAATACCCTTTTATAGAAAATGTGGTAGTGATAGCCTCGAAGACCTAAATATGAAATATTACATCAATACAAGATTTTAGAATGAAAATAAGTTAAACTAGTCAACTTCTAGGTCAAAAAGCAATTTCTAAGTAAAAACAGTCAAACTAGGTCAACTCTAGGTCAAACTTGGTCAAACTAGCTATTTCTAGGTTGTATGAGTCTATCTCTAGGATATTGGGTCCATACACTATGTAACTAGGCTACACTAGCTATACTAGGATACTAGAAAATCAATAGGATACCGTATCACAAGATACGCAATTAATTAGATATAAAAATATCATAATACGTATATACAATCAATATTATATAATATTTCTAACTAAACTAATTCTAAGTAGATACCTTGGCTTTGAACCAATGTGGTATCGCACCACTACACCCTCATCTTGATACTCAAACCCAATACCTTGAGTATTAACCCAATACCTTGATATTACCTTGGTATCACAAGGTAATGTGAACTCTAGTATATACTTAACTACCCAAACTCTAACTATAACTAACAAATATTAATTAATACAATACTAACTACCAACTACTAACACATATATACATACATACATATCTCTAACTAGTAACAAGCATATATGTATAACTACTAAGTAACAATGAATACATATATATATATATATATATATATATATATATATATATATATATATATATATATATATATATATATATATATATATATATATAAATTACATAATACGGTAACTTACTAACTAGAGATACATAAGTATATATTTATATCTATCTACTACTAACAATAATTACATTACAATAACTAACTAGCTACTAACTACTAACTAAACTAGCTAGGAACTAACTAAACTAACAACTTACCTGCTCTAATACACTGCTGCCCACTGGATGTCGTTGTTGCTGCTACTGGATGCTGTTGTTGCACACGCTGTTGCACACGCTAGCAGTTGCTTGTTATTGCTGTTGAAACATGTTGTTATTGCCTCTGCATGTCGTGCATTGGCTGCTGCATGTTGTGCAATGGCTGCTGCAGTTGCAGCTCACTGCAGAGCTTGCAGCTCAAGCTGCCACAGTACTTCCTGCGTTTGCTGCTGATGTTGTGTGCTTGATTTGCTAAAACTGCTGCTGCTCTATGTTGCTGATTGCTGGATGCTGATACACTGATTCACTGTTGTGTTGTTGTCCGACCCCTTCTCTCAACATACACACAACTACATACATAAACACCTATGAACACACACACACAAACACCTATGAACATATATATATATATATATATATATATATATATATATATATGTACATAATATAACATACACACATATATATATACTACTCTCTATATATATATTTATAAACACCAACATATATATATATATATATATATACATAACCATGAAATTATATATCACTAATAGCTATAAACAATTATTGAAATGCAAGAAAATAAACACATGGAGTGCATCGCACCCGTATCACACTAGATCTATGATACGCTTGCGATACGAGTCCACCACACCACCAAACGTACCCCGAAGGACACGAGCAAGTCTAAAATAGTATCTATGAAAAATACGAAGAGTCAATTACACATCTATGTGTCCGTGTCAAAATATGACATGCATAAACCCCCGTGTCGGAAGAAAACCCCCAAATCGACCCGTATCTCCAAATTGTTGGGATACGGCCTACACGTATACAATTGTGGACATGATACTAGCCCCACACAATCAAACATATGTCAATTTGGTCTAATTGACCAATTGACAAATACAATATGTGTAAATCTCGGAATTCTCCCAAAATTGACACAAAATATGCCATAACTTTCTCCATATGCCTCCTATAAACCTAATTCTAATTCCTATGGATAGCCTTAGCATATGGGGTAGTTTCTAAATAATTAAAATATAGATTTAGAGTCTAATCAAAGAGAAAAAACTTATTGTACCTATTAGGAGAAGGATTCCCAATGAAACTTCTAAATTGGATGAAATGAGCCTTCAACTTGTAGATCCTTGCTCCTCCTTGTAGATCCTTGCTTTCTTCTTGTAGATCCCTGCTTCAATAGCCTTCAATGATGATTTGGGAAGGAATTAAAAAGAAATTTGGGTGGAATTTGATGTAGGAATAAAAAAATTGGAAGAGAAATTTCTAGATCTAGATTTAAAATAAAAATAAGGAGAGAGAAATTTCCCTTCTATGTTTTATATGGCCGGCCACCTTAGCCCCCTCCTCAAGCTACTATGCAATGTCTAAAATACCTCTTGGGGCCTCTCATGAAAAAATAATTAAGGAGGAAAGGTTCTAGTCTAATGGGTTTAATTTAATTAATCCTCCTCCTAATGAATGGACTTATAATTGACCCAATTCTAACTAAATTTAAATGTTGGTCCATGGATCTAATCTAAACTAGTTAGGTCCACTAACACAAGTACAAAATAATAAACTAACATCTAATAATAAATAAATAATACAATAAATAAATATTCAATATGCACAATATTTAATTAATTATGAAATGACCAAAATATATTTTTCTAGAAAATGTAGTAGTGACAGAAACTAGTCCACTCACCTAAACCGACACTTAGTATTATAGTGAAAAGTATGCATATTAACTTAGTGATCTTTCTATTATAAACTAGGTTCATTTCAATGATCAGAGTATTCAAAAGCATAATAAAACATACTTTTGAAGCAACAATATACATTGAGTACATAAAATATATACATATCGCTTAATATCGATTCTTACCAACAGCCCACTCATCATATCCCTGCAAAATAAGGATTAGCCACAGCCTAATTAATACGAATCATTCTTACAGAGATAATGTTAAGCCTGCATATCTATTCTCGTTAGTATGCAGCCTAACTACATGAGGGTCATTGGTGATATGCATTCGCACTACGAGGGTCATGTCATATAGGACTTCAAAGGGTGTACGAAGCGGCAATCATGAGATTGCGATCCCCCATGAATGTCTCATTTATACCCAGTGCTACCAAAGCACTATGTTTTCTCCTAGGCCGAACGATTCCGGTGCCCCGGTGTATCTCGTTCGAGAAAACTTACCAAACCTTGTGTACAAGTTATCCATGACCATGCAACATCTATGCAAATAAAATACTAAGCATAAATTACATGGTAAAGAAATATAAGTAAAGCCTCGCATTATTGATCCTTCTTGTTTTGCTCATTCTCATATCGGTTGGTGACCCGTAGGTCCCAACTTACAGACCTTCTCGTGGTCCAGGGTACCAAACCATAATTATACACACATATAAAGCATTTTCTTCATAATTATTGTGCACCGATGCACTTCTACCTGTACAGATGTTCAATGTTCCATTCTCAGTATTACCAGCATGTGAAATATATTGCATAATATTACTTCTTTCTCATGGCAAACTTACTTTATAGCATTCATGAATCAATAGTACTAGAAATTCATTATTCATGTGTTTCATTAATTACAGCAGAATTGAACATAAGGCATCGTTATCATTGTGTGGACTAGAGCAACATATAGTTATGGCATACAACAAAGCAACACTAACATTCATTTTTATTAGGGCATAAAGATATAGAGGAGAAGGGATAGATCTACTCATTTATATAAATATTGTTTCCATGCCACGATTCCACATTCGCCTACGATCCCTCAAGAATGATCTGACGTGATGCACAGTCTTCTAACTTGGCATAATCATATATTCGAACCACGTCGCATAAGATATCCCATCCGGCCAAGTTAAGAAATACAGCATCATCCCACCAAGTATCTCGATTTTCTGCACCACTTGTATTCCATCGGTCTGATCCATCTATAATTCCAACAAAATACCTTTTTGAGAAGGGGGACATTACATAATATACCACTCAGAAAAAGTTTTGTCCTTAAAACTTAAAGAAATAACTCAATTCACCATATCACTTAAGTCATCCTATGAAAATGTTCCATGCCAACTATAGCTCAATACCTTGTTTCCATCCCTCATCAATATGCTCCCGTATACTTATGCATTCCAACCATCTCTTTTCTTCCCAAATAATTTGTTCATGATTTTCCATTCATCAATACTCTCTTGCAGCTCCATTTGAATTCCGTTCACCACTTTCCTGGATCGTACATACATTTCAGGCGTCCTCGAAATATAATGCACTCAACCAATGCAAATGGTTAGAGAAACCAAACGGTTACAGCGGTAATTCCATTCCTTATTACTTATCATTTAATACTTTCTGCAAAGATGTTCTTTAACATTGATTTTCCATAACTATAATTTCTTGTGACACTTATTTGGTCAATTTTGTCACATCTTTCCAACAAGTTACAATCAAATTCTGGTCTAAGTACTTCTAAATATTCACCGTCATCCTCTTGGTCTGACATATGTACAAATCTTTTATCTCGATCACAGTTTTTCTTCGTATAACCATTTGGCACAATCACTATCTTCCAATTCTGTCGAAATATAAAATCCTTAGGAACTGCCCAGGTTAGGCCATTAACCCAAGCACGATACTTTAATCATTTTGAATAAATCGACCATAACAAAATTTTCATTAATTCTAAATTGTAATCTTTATTCTTCTAATGTCAATTCAGTCATTCATATCTCTTATAAATAACTTTACCTGTCGTCACATTGTTTTGATCCATCTAACTTTTGTTAATCACATTAAGAATATCTCCAACCGTCTCCTTATTACGACCCAAGTGTATTTATAATCGTTCTGACCGTTTTCTTAATAATTTATTTTTTTTATTCAAACTTCTAGCAATATTTTTACTAACATTAGTAGCATCAAAATTCTAATGAATCCAGAGTTCCCTTTGGTCATGTCGTTGTCCAAGCCATAAAATTTTATTATATGATCATAATCTGTCACGGACAATAGTCACATTAGCTACATCACATATCAAGTTTCTCTTCCCAACATATAAAATTTTTATCAAAATTTTTAAGCGATATTTCTAACTTTTATTATGATTTATTTCTCATTCCCACTTGATTCCAAAAGAAACCATTCCAAGAAAATTCATCCAACCGAATCCACTATTGATTTCCATTCCCATCGAGGCAATCAAATCTAACTCTAGTAACCGTCAATTCCTAATTTATCCATCCAACCGTTTAACCATTCCGACACGACCTGTTATCCTGAAATACCCATACCCAAATCTCTGAACAAACTATCTAAACACCAACTGAATATATGACTACTCATAATATATATTATTCGAGTCACACACGATATTATATTACCCAAGAAATATTAATAAGGTCATCCTATTGGTCTCTGACAACCAATATAACTTTTCGGTCAAGTCTCTATGGTTAGCTATACCGACAGCTAAACCTAGTATTCATAGGCAACTCATCTCATGCTAGGCAGCTGATAGGGACCATGCTCATCTCATTTCTTAGGGCCAACTGAAGTCTGACAAGTCTAAGGGACTTCTACCCAATCTTATTACCAACTCAAACCACAAATGCACTACCATTGATCTGCCCACAAATAAGGGACATCCAACAGTCTGGGTCAGGTCTATCTACCCACGGTCAATCTCTTAAGGGTCTACCTCAATCAAAGGTTCATTCTTGACTCCCCCTAACCTAACAAGGTCAATTTAGATCTACATGCTCAAATCTCATATCTATCAAGTAAATTTTCTAACAAAATCAAAATTCGAATTGTTCTCTCATGTTATTTCAAATTTCTGATTTCATAGTCATTCTTCTAGTTGTACCAACATATCATTCTTAAATTGTTGTGCTTCTGATTTATCAATGGGACAAGGCAACTAACCCAAAACTCAATTTTTGATCGATCACCTTTATTAGTATATTGTTCATGGGCCTTGCTCTTGATTCTTTTCCATTCATATTACGTATTCATATTTTAGTCTCATCCAAATAATTTATAGTCGACAATATCACTCAATCAATACATTGAAGATATCTTTTTTTTGATTCATTCCATCGATCTTACTTTTGCCAAATTTACACCGATAGGGTCAACTTTTGTTCGCATTAACCATCAACTTAATTGCATCACCTCATTAATGTCTCATAGAATTCCATCTCGCTAAGCCACATTTGATAACTATCCACATATTTGATATGTTGATCAAACCACTAGTCTAGGGAGCATCCCACGTTAAGAATTTGATAAATTATATTTGCCAATCTATTATTACGCAAGCGACTATGTTTTTCGCAAATCAATTATTATCAACGCAACTAAACTTTTTATTGATAATATTTATCCCAACTTGCTATACCTCAAGTTTTATTTATATTTCATAAAATGAAGTCTCTAGAAAACCTCCATATATCGTCATGCAATATGGGTCATCAATTAATTCCATACAATCCCATAAGTTTATATGATGAGTAAGTATTATCCATCTACCGATAAGTTCAAGTATTCCCACTTTATGGCTGCTACCCTTTTAAGTTAGGCCTGTAGTAAATGCTACACACCTAAGGTCAAAGACACAGTTTTCCATATACTCGGTCCATCTTTAATTGATTTCCAAGAACGTTCAAACTCTGGTAACCAACCATAATATCCTGCTTGTGATTCCCAATCGGTTTCAACCAATCTTATTCGATATATGTAATCCAACTTGTTTATCGATAGTAACATTCGATCATCAATGCTAAAATTTAAAACTTTTACCCAGCCTATTTAAGCCACTATCTAACCATATAATCCAACTCGTTGTTCCCGGCTAAGACATCCATCTCATACCTTCTCACTTCCTTGCTACCCCATGTAATATTAAGCTATCGAGGGTCTAATATTGGAAACTCAAATACAACTATCAAGGGTCCGATGTTGATACACAATCCGAAATACCCAAGGGACACTCGCACCGAATACAATAAGACATCATTTTTACTAAGTCTCGGCACTATCAATTCTTACTGGTAGGCTCAATACCATCACTTATGGAAGGGTCACTGCACATCCATCACTTAGAGGGTAGAGGCATATACCATTCAAAATAAAGACATTTCCTGACTATCATACCGTTCTTACACTGGTCCAACATTCATCCCATACTACCTTCATATGGTAGCATTGCATGCTACAAAATGATTCGCATACTCAGATAAATCCCGCCATCGCACATAAATTAACCCAGTTTCACTATTGATTTCCTCTATTAAAATTACTCATACATAATTCTCATTGATTCCAGCATATATTAATTTCTTTTATTTCTACATACAAAATATTCATCACAAGCTAGTTATCTATGGCATCGAATCATTGTTGGGTTCTTGGTATCATTTACAAATCAAGAATCATAATAACTAGGGCATCATAATATTTAGGCTCATTGTATAGAACATCCAGTAAGTGTAACCAAGCGGTCTAATATTCTCGATTGCGGAAATACTTTTGAACAATAGCGAAAGAACCACAGAATGATCACAGATGCAAATTCTATAATCGCAGAAGCGACTTTGAATGCTCGTAGAAGGCAGCTTTGAATACGCAATGAGGTGACTGTGACTAATCGCGGAAGATACTTTGAATAGTCACTAGCATAACTTTAAGCATCCGCAGAGGCATCATTAAGTAATCGTGCAGGAAGCAAATTTTTATTTAGAATTTTTCGAGTCCAAGGAAGTATAAACCGTGCTCTGATATCAATTTGTCACGCCCTGGTTCTGAAGAACCGAAAGTAGCCACGAGCGTGATATCGTACAAGCTTAGATTGTACTTGTACAAGACGAGATGATAGACAAGGCATGGTATATCTCAGAAATAGCGATATTGCAGCAGAATTAAGAAGAAAAATTGAAGTCACAATGAATATAATAAAAGGCTTCTCTTTACTGATAATGATAATTGAGTACATAGCTTACAAAAGATTTACAAATCTCTCAAATACAACTGATACTTAGCCAATTGGCTTATATAGATATTTACCATCTTGGCTTACAATCTCACTGATATAAATGAACTATATTGTTCCATACATTATGCCCTTTATAACAGAAGACACCTCCAATGAAAGAAGAGCTTCTGCGTGCCCCAACAATGCTTCGATGCCTTGGAACTACTCCAGCCACTCTCTAATGCTGAGTACCTGGGGATGCCCACAACGTGGGCCAGTACATATCACATACTGGTGAGCAGAAACTAGTCCACTCGCCTAAACCGATACTAAGTGTTCATGTGAAAAGTATGCATATTAGCTTAGTGATCTTTTTATTATGAACTAGGTTTATTTCAATGATCAGAGTATTCGGCAGCATAATAAAATATACTTTGGAATAAACAATATACATGAATATATAAAAATATGTACATATCGCTTAACATCGATTCTTACCAATAGCCCACTCATCGTATCCCTGCAAAACAAGGATTAGCCATAGCCTAATTAATACGAATCATTCTTACAAAGATAATATTAAGCCTACATATTTATTCTCGTTAGTATACAACCTAACTACATGAGGGTCATTGGTGATATGCTTTCGCACCACGAGGGACATGCCATATAGGACTTCGAAGGGTGCACGAAGCGCCATTCATGAGGTTGCGATCCCCAATGAATGTCTCGTTTATACCCAGTGCTACCAAAGTACTATGTTTCCTCCTAGGCCGAATGATCACGGTGCCCCGGTGCATCTCGTTCGAGAAAACTTACCAAACCTTGTGCACAAGTTTTCCATGACCATATAATGTCTATACAAATAAAATACTAAGCATAAATTGTATGGTAAAAAAAATATAAGTAAAGCCTCACATTATTGATCATTTTTGTTTTGCTCATTCTCATATCGGTTGGTGACCCATAGATCCCAACTTACAGACCTTCTCGTGGCCCAGTGGTACCAAACCATAATTATACTCATATATGAAGTATTTTCTTCATAATTACTGTGCACTGATGCACTTCTACCTGTACAGATGTTCAATGTTACATTCACAGTGTTACCAGCATGTGAAATAGATTGCATAATATTACTTCTTTCTTATGGCATACTTACTTTATGGCATTCTTGAATCAATATTACTAGCAATTCATTATTCATGTGTTTCATTAATTACAGCAGCATTGAACATAAGACATCATTATCATTGTGTAGACTAGAGCAACATATAGTTATGACATGCAGCAAAGCAACACTAGCATTCATTTTTATTAGGGCATGAAGGAGTAGAAGAGAATGAACATATCCACTTACTTATATAAATATTTTTTCCATGCCACGATTCCACATTCACTTACGATCCCTCAAGAATGATCTGACGTGATGCACAATCTTCTAACTTGGCATAATCATATATTCAAACCACGTCGCATAAGATATCCCATCCGGCCAAGTTAAGAAATATAGCATCATCCCACCAAGTATCTTAATTTTTTGCACCACTTGTATTCCATCGGTCTGATCCATCTATAATTCCAGCGCAATACCTTTTTGCGGAGATGGATATTACATATATGACCCATTGTGATAGTTAGAGGTCATAATCTGACATGTTATGATATAAAACGTGAGGTTACATGGGAGGGGAGAGTATACAACGTGCTATGGGTTGATATACTTATATCCATAGTCTGCCTTAGTCTCTATATCAGAGCTTTGGTATTTTTACGTGCCTGCTTTAGGTTCCATAATACGGGAGCCTTTAGTGTTTTACTTGCCTGCTTTAGGTTCCCCCACAAGGAGCCTTTAGTATTTTTAGCCTGGAGTACGAGTGATGCTTTCGTGTGCATATCACTTAGATGGTTACAGTAGTGTTACCCTTGAGTATTATACTATTATATTATTTTACTACTGGCATGCTATTTTTTTGTACCTTGTTACGTCCCTCTGAGGATCTAGTTCCCTGCCAGTTTTTGCAGCATAAACTGTCGTAGAGTCTTTATGGAGTTGCTGAGGTGTATCGTCTTGTTATGCAGGCATTAGAACTAGGTACATTTAATATTTCTTCCTTAGTTATATTTACTTATTCTCGTTGTTTACTCTTTTGCTGATATAGCCTAGTTTTGTAGACTTATATTATTTCTTTCGAGTATATTCGGAAAAGTGTTGACTGGGGTGCACACCATAATACATGTTTTCCTTTCTTTTATTCATATTCTTTTGGATTGAGACTTAAAGATTTATTACATTATTTAGATAGTACATCTTATACATATTCGAGTTGGACTGGTGTCTACTTGAGACATAGTTGGCATGTTCACGTATTCTGTCACACCTACTCCCAGATTTTATATTTTTGAATTTTTGATATTAAATTTTTTTTTATATAATATATTCATGTTGTATTTTACATGTTGGTTCCTGCCATATATGTTGTATTTTATATGTTTGGATTTTTGTTGATCAGGAGAGACTACCCGAGACCAGTAGTGAACACATTGACAATTGCCATTAACCTGTCCTAGGACCCGTATGTAGGAGGGATAGATGACATGGTTTACTCTTTGGACCACTGAGCCTATTTTGGATGGTTCAAATTGCATGAGGATTAGTCATGACTAGATTATCCTTTTCGATCCACATGGTATATATATATGTAAGTTTTCTCTCTCTCCTCCCTCTCATTCATCATTTCCTACTTTCTTTCCTTTTTTTCTTCTACTTCTTCCTTGCTCCCTCACCCGAGCCTAGCTCAAGCTTGAACCCTAGCCCTAGACTCGGCTCTAGGAAGAGGTTTATTAGTCCATCTTACTCAAAGTGGTAAAACTATGGATTTTCGAATTTTTTTTACATATATATAGTAATTAAAAATGTGTTTGATGGAAAATTTTCTTTTTTCTATTTTCTTTAACTTTAGTTCTTGGAGTTTTTGGTTTTGGTGAATGGTTTGGAGTACATTTGAGTTCCAAAATCTAGGGCATTTATAAAAATCGATGGGTATGATCCTTAAAAACTTAGTGTTTGTGAAAACTATTTATTCCATGTTACGGAGAATTCAATTTCGTGCAGTTTTGGCTTTTGTTTCACTGGATTTGGACTTAAAATGAGTTTTTTATAAAGAAAACCATTTTTGGAAGCTTTTTCAGATTTTCCATGGAGTTCTTTGTTGTTGAGGACGATGGAGTTTCATGCGGCCAACATCTATGCGACAAAGAGTGCCATGCGGCCTGAACTCTTTGTCACAGACCATCCAGTATGTACTTATTTTGTTGGGCGCATGACTGATTTACACATGCGTTATGAAGCTAAGTGCTTGAAAAAGCTAAGTGTCAGAACTCTTAGTGTTTGACTTACTGGGCGCATGAAAGCATCCATGCGGCCAACAGAGCATGTAGCCAAAATAGAGTATGCGGCAACCATCTATGCGCCTCTTCTTTTGGACGCATGACTTTACACTGCCCTTGCCCATCTTTTTATGCTTTTGTCTTTTTCTCTGGCACGCATTTATGACTTGTCACCTCGGTCACATCCATCACTTCTCTGACAAGCATTAATTGCATGTCTCATCAGCATTCATCCCGAGAAGTGGACTAGCCTAGAGCATGTACCATTTTATTCCATATGGCCTTGTTTCATGCAGCTTTGTCTCAAGCGACGGTTCGTCCATGCGGCTAGGTTACTCATGCGCCTGATCAATACATGCGGCATGATCCATGCAACAACCATAAAAATGTGCCTGCTCTTATGCAGTAGTCCATGCCTACACTTCTCATGCACGTATGTGATCCTATATGACCCTGGTGACCCATGTGCATATTTTATTATTTTATTTAGTTGATGACTGTCATGCCCCAGTACCAAAATACGAAGACGGACATGGCCAGCTACCCCATACAAGATGCTATACATCGTACGGCGATCACGACTGTACAAGACAAGGGAGTGTATGCTACAATCAATTCTCCTAGGGTCAAGAACTTCTATGTCTCAATCATTCAAACAAGAAACCGTAAGCATAGAGCATATATGATAACGTAATAAGATGTCCCAAACGCTTTCTCAAAATATTCTGGAGACCAGCTGTGCAAAATAAGAAGCTGGAAGAGTAACAAAAGTACATGACAGTGATAAGCTGCAGTCTGATTTAATACAATCATGTAAGGAGACTAATGTCCAGACTTGCCGGCTAACAGGTGCCGGTAGCTAAACGCACAAAAGAAATAAATGTACAAAGACGGCCAGGAAAAAAATCCACTCGTTGTCCTCTGTGACTATGTTCCTGGTATGCTCCATGAGTTGGGGGAATGTACGATGGATCCTCGGGTGTTGGCTCAAAATCTGGCCATGTAAAACCAGTGGGGTTAGACCCCAAATAGTAAGTACCACAAAGGAAGCATAAAATAGAGAAACAGAAACCTAAGAAAATAAATATATGATAATACATAGGTTCAGTGTCATAACTTAGGTCCATGGCATATCCTAGCACAAAGGCTCAACCCTACAACCAAACAAGGATAAGGGTTGAACCATCACACTATGATAGTCCATTTTTTTAGGCTAATAACCGAATAATATAATCATATCCAAGTCCATTTTCTCTATATCGGCCAATCACTGGTACGGCTTGCTATTTGTGGAGTTTGAGATTATCTCAGAAATAATGCATATTAGGTATCCTCAGACCACACCAGTGCCGAACACGAGCTAACCGAACCAACAGATGAATAAAACAGGTATTATACGAGATGCACAAGTTCCCCGTAGGACCACTGTACTAAAAATACAGTATTAGCGGTTCAAATGTTCCTATAGTGAAGGGATGGCTCGGCATAATAATAGGTCAGATACTGCACTACACTAAAGCAGATGATATACAGTATCTGTGGTAGCTAGCCCACAGTGCACTAGAATGAATCTCTATGGGAAGGTTCATTGGCATGATCTCGAAATATCGTTCCCGCCAATGTTACTATCACTTTTAGTTACCTAATTAGCCCTATGTTATGTTCAAAATCTCAAGGCGTGTTCACATGAGAATTTCCCTTAAGATTTCGTATAAGGTATGGGCACACTAGATATGAATCCATGGAAGTCAAATCTGGATTCACCCGAGCGTGTATGCAACATTCATTACAAAAAAAAATCCTATCAACGCTTTGGTAGTTGACTCGCTTATTATGCCCATACTGGGTAAACAACATATATTTATAATATCACGCGTTCATGAATTTGGAGGTATTCTCGATGCACAACCCAAATATAATCACTTAATACGTGACACGATGTGTCACACCTCGGCGCACATTAAATCATATACATTATCAGGCAATAGTGGTATCAGCACGGATATATTATTCGAGTCCAATTACTAATTATATATTGGATCACATAAATCAGGATCATATTGTAACACAAATGCTTATGTCATGCACATAGCCGGTTAGTCACTATCCACTTAGTCTGGCTCATACTAAAATCTTAGTTCAACTCATGCCATATTCATTGCCATTCTTAGCTCATAGTCATTTCTGGCACGAGGTCTGGTTACTAAATCCATTCTCCTTAGAATTATAATACTAGCATTAACCCAAATCGACCACAAAGAATAAGAAAGCATTCCATAAAAAATAATCAAGGCCCATGGGTTTCTAGGCTGCATGGAAAGTCCTGACCTCATGGGTTTCTAGGCCGCATATAAAGTCCTAGCCTTATATGAAGTCAGGGCTGCATGAACTACTTGGCCGCATATGGAGTGAGGGTCGCATGCTCCACTTGGCCACATATGTAGTCAGGACTGTATTCTCCACTTGGTCGTATATGTAGTCAGGGTCGTATGCTCAAGGTCAAAGTCTACTCCTTGGGGCAAGTGTTGAGGTGACGGCCAATAAATAAAGTGTCAGTGAAGTGACATAAAGTGATTGATGTGACTAAGGTGACAAAGCAATAAAGTGTGTCAGAGAGAAAAGACAAAAAAATTATAGAAATAAGTGCCAGCGGTTCAGAGTCATACGTCTAAGGGGAGGTGGCCGCATACTCTGCTTGTCGCATAAGGGTCGGTGTCGCATGGGTGTCTCTTGGATGTAGCAAATTTCTCATTCGTTCAGCGGGTGAAAACACAAGGTGTTCAAGGACACATGTGTAAATAAGCAGTCACGCGTCCAACAAGATGGACGCATGTTGTCAGTATGTTGCAAGAGTTCAGGCTGCATAACCCTCTCGGACCACATAGCACTCTCAGCCGCATAGCTCGCTGGCCGCATGTGAAATTCGTCTTCTCCAACAACAGGTTCAGCCATGGCGAAAAACTCCAAAAACTAAAAATTATTTTCTTCATAAATCTTTATTTTAACTCTGAATCAAGTGAACTAAAAGCCAAAATGCTCGAAATAAAGTGCTCCATCAACCCCAAAAACTAATTTTCTAAAATACCATATTTTAATAGATCAAAACCTCAAAAAACACATAGTACCTAAGAAAACTCATAAACTTTAAATGTAGATCTACTCAAATCCATCCATCAAAACAAAAAAAATCCAAGTATTAAAAGTGCATAGAAATACATAACAAACATAATGAGCCAATAATATGGAGGGTTTCTCCATTTCTCATGCAAGATGTACTTGCCTATGGAAATGGAGATAGAAAACTAAAGAGAGAGGAAGAAATGAAGAAGTGAAGAGAGAGAGAGAGAAAAGGTTGGGTTATATATGGTAGGGTTGGAGGTTGAACCAAGGGTTCTCATGACTTGAACCAACCCAAAAAATAAACCATGAACCAGGTTAAACCAAAGAATGGGTCTAGTCTCCATGCACATGCAACCATGCTAAAATAAAAATACATTCCAAATACGTATATCAGAAACGGGGAGTGACATCTCTATCCACTTTCGAAAAAAATTGTCCTCAAAATTCGAATCCAAGTAAGCTAGAGAAGTCAGGACAAGCACGATTATAATCTACTAGCAACTATACATGTAAGTAATATCATCACAACACATAGGTGATCACTTGATCATGAAAACTAGATACAAAGGCATAAGGTAGAATATACCTTCTGAATCGAACAAGTGTGGGTACCGAGACCGAATATCGTTCTCATGCTCGCACATCGATTCTCCAAGAGTGTGATGTCCCTAAGCAACCCGGACAAAAGAAATAGTCTGGTTCTTGAACACCTTCTCTCTTTGATCCAGAATCGATACGGGTTGCTCCTCGTAAGATAAGTCGATACCAACGACTAATTCAGAGTGATCGAGGATATAAATCAGATCCAGAACATATCTACACAACTGAGACACATAAAATCCATCACGTACCTCTCGTAGCAAAGGCGGAAGGGCAAGACGATAAGTAACATCGCCTACCCCATCGAGAATATCGAACGAAACTACGTATCAAGGACTAAGCTTCCCATGGATCCTGAATCTAATGACTCCATGGGTTAGCAAAATTCACAAAAATACGTGGTCCCCGAGATAAAATTATAAAGGCCTACGATGCTGATCTATCCAGTGACGATATCGGTCTTGTGCAACCCGAAGTCGCTCTCTGATCTCCCTGACAACCTCTACTATTTGCGTGATCATTTTAGGGCCTAACATCTTTCGCTCACCAGTATCATCATATGCTAATGGTGACATGCACTTTTTTTCCATATAACGCTTCGAAGGGTGCCATCTGGATGCTCGTCTGGTAACTATTGTTGTACGAGAACTCAACGAGATGAAGATAATCTTCTCAAGACCCACCAAAGTCCAAGGTACAAGCTCGTAGCATATCTTCTAATGTCTGGATGGTTCTTTCTGTTTGCCCGTCTGTTTGAGGGTGGTATGTCGTATTAAACCTCAACTTGGTGCCCAAACTTTGATACAAACTTTTTCAAAAATGTGAAGTGAATCGAGTGTCTCAATCTGACATGATATTTACTGGGATACCGTGTTGTCTAATTATCTGTCGCATATATATTTTAACCAACTGTTCTGTAGACTATCCCACTCGAAAAGGAAGAAAGTGAGCTAGTTTTGTGAGACGATCCACTATCACCCAAACTGCATCTCGACCAGTCGGTGATCTAGGTAAACTAGTCATAAAGTCTATCGTGATGTGTTTTCACTTCCACTCTGGAATAGGAAGCAGCTGCAATAATCCTGTCGGTCTTTGTTGTTCTGCCTTCACTTGCTGACATATCAGGCATCATGATACGAAGCGTGCTATTTCCCTCTTCATTTTGTTCCACTAAAAGTATTGCTTGATATCTTGGTACATCTTCGTGCCTCTCAAATGAATGGAGTACTAAAAACTGTGTGCTTCAGTCATAACTTCTTGTCGAATATCCTGCTTGGTACGCATAAACAATTTCCAAACCTTAGTGTTCCATCCGGATGTATTATCAACTCCTTCCGATGACCTGACTCATATTCTTCTCATAGCTTTTAAATTTTTGGATCCTGTGCCTGAGCTAGCTTGATTCTATCTACCAAAGTTGATTGAATCTGTAGGCTGGCCTAAATTCCTGTACTTTGTGGAAGTACTATCTCAATACCCTTCTCTCGTAAGTCTTCTAGAATGTGCTTCTAAGTAGTCAACATAAATTCTCCACCTCTTCTGCTAAGTGCATTAGCTACTATATTTGCCTTGCCTAGATGGTACTGAAGTTCCACATCATAATATTTCAATAACTCTAGCCACCTTCTCTGCCTCAGGTTCAAATCCTTCTGAATGAACACATACTTCAAATTCTTATGATCTGTGAATATTTTTACTCGATCGCCATATAAGTAGTACCTCCATAGCTTAAGTGCAAATACTACTGTTGCTAACTCCAAATCATGAGTTGCATAGTTCTTCTCGTGATCTCTGAGCTATCGAGAATCATACGTTATCACCCTTCCTTGTTGCATCAAAACACATCCAAGTCCTTTTCCAGATGCATCGCAATACACTGTAAATCCTCCGTAGCCTGCGGGAAGAGTAAGGATTGGTACAGAGATTAACTTCTTCTTCAACTCTTTAAAGGCTATCTGATATTTCGCTGACCACATAAATTTAACTTCCTTGTACGTCAACCAAGTCAACGGTGTTAAGATCTTAGCAAAATTTAACATAAATCTTCTGTAGTTTCCTGCTAGGCCCAGAAAACTACGCACTTCTTCTACTGTTTTCAAAAATAGCCAGTTCTTTACTGTATCTACCTTCTTGGGATTAACCGACACTCCTACTCCAGTAATAATGTGCCCAAGAAAGGATATGTGATCCAGCCAAAACTCATACTTACTAAGCTTCGCATATAACTGGTGCTCCATCAAAGTTTGTAGTACTATCCTAAGATATTTTTTATGCTCCTCCTTATTACGAGAATACACAAGGATGTCATCGATGAATACTACTACAAATTGGTCTAAGGCATGAAAATACAGTTCATAAAATCCATGAATGTCGTTGGAGTATTAGTCAATCTGAATGGCATAACTAAGAATTTGTAATGCCCATATCATGACCTAAATATTGTCTTCGGTATATCATGCTCTCGAACTCGCACCTGATGATATCCTGATCATAAATCTATCTTGGAGAAGACTCTTGCTCCACTTAATTGGTCAAATAAATCATCAATCCTAGGTAATGGGTACTTGTTCTTCACGGTCACTGCATTAAGCCGCCTGTAATCCATACACAAGATCGTCGATCTATCCTTCTTTATTACTAATACAGCTGGTGCTCCCCACGGTGATGCACTGGTCCGAATAAACTTCTTCACTTTTAGTTCTTCCACGTGTCGATATAACTGATCAAGTTCTGATGGTGACATTAGGTATACTGCTCCTGGCATCAACTATATAAGAACTCTACTTCTCTAACTGGGGTAATCCAGGAATCTCGTCCGGAAAGATGTCTATGAACTCGTCAACTATCTTGGGTAGCGGGTCTTCTTCCTTTGCTACTGTTGCGACTCCTTCTTTACGCTGGTCTCTTGCTATTCTGCTAAGGACAATCTCTTCTAGACTGGGAATTCTAAACAACACTCTACCCTCATAACAGTCTATCATTGTATGACTGTCTCTCAACCAGTCTATGCCTAAGATAACGTCAAAGTTATCCATAGGAAACTCGATCAACCTTGCAGGTAATAAATACCAATATACTACGACTGGACATGCTAGGCACACCTTACGAACTTCTATGATCCCATTGCCAGTGAGTATATTCAGCCTCTCTGGTATTGTCTCAAACTTTAATCCAATACGTGTCACATATTGTACATATATAAATGAGTGCGAAGCTCCAGAATCAATTAAATCTATGGCAGAAAAGATTGTAACGAGAATGTTACCTGCCACTACGTCATTCGACGCTATAGCTTCCTCCAAAGACAATATGAGTGTCTGCCCTTGTCCTTGTCAAGTTCCCTGCTATTGTCTTCCTTGCTGCCTCTGTTGACGCCCCTGTTGATTCTGTTGTTGTTGATATCTATAAAGTTGGGCCTGCGTCGGCAACGAACGCTGAGCTAAAGGTCATACTGCTACTGCTGGTCCTCCTTACTGCATTGCCCTTGGAGTTGGCAATGCAGGAAACTGTTGTACTGGCCCTCCTGGCCTTTGTGTCAATGGGAATGTGGCAATCTTATGATCAGGGCTTCTATATCTTAAACATAGTCTATTAGCAGCCCGACAAATATTCCGGGTATGACCTCCCTTGCCACAGTAGGTACAACCTGTCGACGCTCCTTGTCGTCGTTGTTGTTGTTGTTGTCTCGGCTGCTGCCGAGCTGGTACTGTCACTGTTGAAACTGCCATCCTCCGCGGCACTGAATCATGGATATGAATGCTAGATAATGGTGGTAACGTTCGGGGTACTGGTCCTCCCTCATTGTTTTGTCCTTGAGGCCTCTTCCGATCCACTCTTTTTGACGCCATCTTCTGGGAAGTAAGCTCAACCCTCTTGGCTGCTATCAATACTGCCTCGAAGGTCTTGTAGTCATGCACCTCTACTATGTACAAGATCTTTAAGTGAATTCCCTGGTAGAATCTCATTACTCTTTCCAACTCTGTCGCCACTATGGTTGGAGCAAATTAGCTTAGTCGGCAAAACTCTGCCGCATAGCCGTCTACTGTCCTTCCAGCCTGCTTGAGGTTAGTGAACCTTTGTTGTAACTCACATTGAGCCACAATCCCAAAGTACTTTGTCCTAAACCAGGTCCTAAAATTATCCCACTAAATAGGATGCCTCAACCCTATCTCCATCATGGCCCACCAATCTCTTGCAAGATCCTGTAGCTGTAAGCGAACCAAGTCAACTTATTCCTCGGCCAAAACTTTAGCTGCTGCCAGAATGGTCTCAATATCCTGGAGCCAATCATCTACTATGATTTTACCCTCCGTGCCTTCAAAATATCTGGGGTTCAGTCTACAAAATCTAATAGATGCCCCAGAATCTGTTCTTCCGCCTCGCTCTAGGGCCGTTTGCAACCCTTGGTTAAACATGACATTCTCTTCCTGCTGCTGAAGTTATTGTTGCTAATATTATTGTTGTTGTTGTACCACCATCTGGTATTATTGGGCTACCAATAATCTACGGATAATCTCTAGCAAGGCCGAGGTATCCAGTATTGGTGGTACTGCGGGATGTACGGGAACACTTGGAGCCTGCTGCTCTGTCCTATTTATCGTGGGCTCAACTCGAATCCTTGGCTGGAGTTCTACAGGATATTATTCCACTGGAAACTTTGCCTCTCTTGTTGCTGTAGCATCAGGGTAAGGAGAAGCCCTAAAGAAGAGCACAAGAAATAATCAAGTATAGGATAAGAAGGAACAAGGAAGCATCCAATAAGGAAGAAATCAACCTGAGTATCGAAGAGGACGAATTTAGGATTTCAAGAACGATCATGTTTGATTGATATACCTATGACCATGATATCCCACAAGTCTGAAGAATAGACCAGTATGGGCCACCACTAAAATCTTGTCACGCCCAATACTAGAATACGGAGACGGACATGGTCAGTTATCCCGTACAAGGTGCTATACGTCGTACGACGATCATGGATGTACAAGACAAGAGGGTGCATACTACAATCAAGTATCCTAGGGTCAAGAACTTCTATGTCTCAATCATTCAAACAAGAAACAGTAAGCATAGAGCATATATGATAAAGCAATAAGGCATCCCAAATACTTTTTCAAAATATTCTAGAGACCAGCTGTGCAAAATAAGAAGCTGGAAGAGTAACAAAAGTATATGACAGTGATCAACTGCAGTCTAATTTAATACAATCATCTAAGGAGACTAATGTACAGATGTGCCGACTAACAGGTGTCGGTGGCTAAACGCCCAAAAGAAGTAAATGTACAAAGACGAGCAGAAAAAATAAAAATCCACTCGTTATCCTCTACGACCATATTTCTGGTATGCGCCATAAGTTGGGGGAATGTACGCTGGATCCTCGGGTGCTAGCAAAAAACCTGGTCATGCAAAACCAGTGGGGTTAGACCCCAAATAGCAAGTACTACAAAGGAAGCATGAAGGGGAGAAACAAAACCCAAGAAAATAAATATATGATAATACATAGGTTCAATGTCGTAACTTAGGTCCATAACATATCCTAGCACAAAGGCTCAACCCTAAAACCAAACAAGGACAAGGGTTGAACCATCACACTATGATAGTCCATTTTCCTAGGCTACTAACCAAATAATACAATCACAACCAAGTCTAATTTCTTTATATTCGCCAATCACTGGTACGACTTGCTATTTGTGGAGTATAAGATTATCTCAGAAATAATACATATTAGGTATCCTCAGATCACGCCAGTGCCGTACACGAGCTAACCGAACCAATAGATGAATAAAAAGGTATTACACGATATGTACCAGTTCCTCGTAGGACCACTGGGCTAAAAATACAGTACTAGCGGTTCCAATGTTCCTATAGTGAAACAGTGGTTCCACTACTAGAAAAAGCGGGATTAGCGACGTATTTTAGCGACGTCAAAAGAAACGTCGCTAATAATATATAAATTAGCGACTCATTATAAACACGTCGCTAGACGTCGCTAAATGGCGACATTTAGCGACGTTTAGCGACTTTTAATACGATTTTAAAAGATAAGTCGCTATAAGTTCAATTAAGGTCGCTAAACGTCGCTAATATGTCTAATTTAGCGACGTTTAGCGACGTATATAGCGACATTTAAACTCAAAATATTTAGCAACGTGTTTAGCGACGTCCTTTACGTCGCAAATATTTAATTTAGCGACATTTTTTATTGGACGTCGCTAAACGTCGCTAAAATTTGGTTAATTAGGGGTCGGTTTCATTTTTCCCCGTCAGTTGAAATTTCGATTCGAAAACAAATTCCCCCCCCCAGCTCCGTCGACCGCGACTACTCCGGCAAGGTATACTCTCTCTCTCTCTCTCTCTCTCTCTCTCTCTCTCACAGGACACATTTGACATTGACACAAATACGACACACACACTGACACTGACACAGACACAGACACGGCACACACACACACTGACACAGACACTGATCTGGACCTAGGGTTAGGGTTAGGGTTAGGGTTAGGTTTTTTGACATGGGGTTAGGGTTAGGGTTAGGGTTAGGGTTAGGTTTTTTGACATGGGGTTAGGGTTAGGGTTAGGGTTAGGGTTAGGGTTAGGTTTTTTGACAATGTTCATGCATGTGCGATCATGTAGAGATCAGATTTTAATTTCTTCTTTCAAGTATAAAATAAATAAATAATATGGATCGATGAATAAGAAAGAAAGAACATAAGTGTATTTATTTGCACTTTTGCAATATATATATATATATATATATATATATATATATATATATATATATATATATATATATATATATACATACATACATACATACATACATACATACTAATTGTTTGATTTTGTGGTTACTATTCATTGGTCCAATGGAGGAGGGGAAGAAATGATGGCTATTATTGAATCCATGTTCATATGTCATGACTACGTACATTGGGTGAACAAATTAGAACTAATTCCTGAATATTCGTACAACAACTGATCATGTGATCAAATTAATTAGAACGCCAATTATTCGACCAGGAAGTGTATGATCTAAGCAACCGTCCTTAATTGTGCCCCAAGAATTTTGAGCTCTAGCTACTTCCTCGTTCCACTCCCAATATATATAGGGGTTAATTGCCGAAAGCAAAGTACTATGGAGTTATGTATCTCAGTTCCTCACCCTACTGCCAGTTTCAAGAAGTGCCTAATGGTCTAAATAATATGACTATAATAGTTGAATTAGCTAAACGAAACTTACAAATCAGCTTAAATAAATAAAGGATTAATTTCAACACTTACTGAAATCACTAGCTAGCAGTATGAAGAGCCTCTAATGGAGCAAAGATATCATCGCAGCATGCATCATTAAGGACATGCATCTCAAGAAACTTATTGGCTTCGGCTGGAGCCTACTACACTAAAATCCGGACACTGACACAGAAGTGGGTTAAGGTATAGTAGTAAAGTGGTATTAAGATATTATTTGGGTAATGTTATATATATATATATATATATATATATATATATACTGCTTTTCCAATAACGGACACTGACACAGACACAGAAGTTAATTTTGCATGTAATGATTTATATGATACATACTGTCAATTTTGCAGAAGTATCTAGAAATGGATATGAATTACTATCTGCGTCATCGTTCGTGGATGTACAACCGTCATCCTGATGACATGTGCGGTGTGCGGGATGAATTCATTGAGGGTGTACAGCAGTTCCTGCAGTTCGCCAAGGCGTTCCCTCAGTACATGGACGGTACCAAAATTAAGTGTCCATGTGTGAGATGTCGCAACAGAAAATATCATCCAGAAGTGGAAGTTACATATCATTTATACTCGAAGGGCTTTACGCCGAATTACTATCAGTGGACCGCGCACGGAGAACTTGTATCTCTAGCATCGGAGTCGGAGCCCTATGTGGAGCCGTATATGGATGTCCAAGACCACGATGCTTACGACGACGGGTTGGTGAACATGGTTTATGATGCGGCGGGGCCTAGTTTCAATCCTGACAATTATGATGCGGCAGGACCTAGTTTCAATCCAGACAATTATGATGCAGCTGAGGAGGCACCGAATGCCGATGCTGCAAAGTTTATGGAGTTGCTTGAGAATGCAAGGACTCCACTATATCCTGGTTGTGAGGACCATTCACCGTTGGAGGTGGTTACAAGATTATTGAGCATCAAGTCCGATTTTAACATGTCGCAAGAATGCTATAATCGACTGCTCGATTTGATTATAGAGATCTTGCCCGAGGGTGCAAAGTTGCCTAAAGACTTCTATCGATCTAAGAGGATGGTGAGATCGCTTTGGATGGGATACGAGAAAATCGATGCATGTCGCAACGGGTGCATGTTGTACTACAAAGACGACAAGGATGAAGATGCGTGTAGATTCTGTGGTGCTGATCGCTACAAGGCCACTGTTAGAGGAAAGTCTGTCGGTGCAAGGAAGCCTACCGATTCGATGCACTACTTGCCTTTGACGCCGCGGTTGCAGCGGTTGTTTATGGTTAAGGAGACTGCAGAAAACATGAGTTGGCACAGGCGAAAACAGATCGAAGGAGTATTGGATCATCCATCCGATGGAGAAGCATGGAAGCACTTTGATCGAGAGTATCCATATTTTGCCGAGGAAGCGCGTAATGTCAGATTGGGGCTCTGCTCTGACGGTTTTACCCCATTCGGACTTTCGGGCTCCCAGTATTCGTGTTGGCCTGTGATCGTCACTCCGTACAATCTACCGCCTTGGATGTGCATGAAGACTCCGTATATGTTCCTAACCGTTATTATCCCAGGTCCGAACAATCCGAAGAGGAACATCGATGTGTACTTACAGCCTTTGATAGATGAGTTGAATCAGCTGTGGGAAGTAGGTGCCAACACGTACGATGTTTCTAGAAAGCAGAATTTTCAGATGAGGGCAGCACTTATGTGGACCATCAACGACTTTCCGGCCTATGGAATGTTATCGGGATGGAGCACCCATGGTCGTCTCTCATGTCCGTATTGCATGGACCGTTCTCAGGCTTTCCGTTTGAAACACGGAGGCAAACCGTGCTTCTTCGATTGTCATCGACAATTTTTGCCGAAGGATCATCCGTACCGGAGGAATCGGAATGCTTTTCGTGCGGGAGTTGTGGAGAAGGCCAATCCACCTCCAAGGTGGCCCGGATGCACGATATGGGAAGAGGTAAAAGATTTACCAAGTGCTATCGAAGAGCCTGCTAAGGGGTACAAGTGTGACGGATTTGGTCGCACCCATAACTGGACGAAGAGGAGTATATTCTGGGATCTGCCATATTGGAGCACCAATCTGATCAGACATAACCTTGATGTCATGCATATCGAGAAGAATGTGTTTGATAACATAATTAATACTGTAATGGATGTAAAGGGGAAGACGAAAGATAATCCGAAGGCCAGGTTGGACTTAGAAGACATATGTAGACGTCCTGCATTGCATCTGATAGAGGAGGGGAATGGAAAGTTAAAGCAACCTAAGTCAGTTTTCTCACTGGATAAAGAGGATAAAGGTAGACTTTGTAGGTGGATTCAGGGTCTAAAGTTTCCAGACGGGTACGTGTCGAACTTGAGAAGATGCGTCGACCTCAAGGAGAACAAACTAGTAGGTATGAAGAGCCACGATTGTCATGTATTCATGGAGAGGTTAATTCCGATTGCATTTCGGGAATTCTTACCGCAGGTCGTTTGGGACCCATTGACAGAGCTGAGCATATTCTTCAGAGATCTTTGTTGTACTAAGTTGCTCGTCGATCGTCTAGAAAAGCAAGAGAGGGACATTGCGGTAACACTATGTAAGCTTGAGAAGGTATTTCCTCCAGGATTCTTCGACTCTATGGAGCATTTGCCAATTCATCTTTCCTATGAGGCACGTGTTGGTGGTCCTGTCGGTTATCGGTGGATGTACCCCTTCGAGCGTCATCTGAATCACCTAAAGAGAAAGGTGAAAAATAAGGCACGGGTTGAAGGATCTATTTGTGAAGCTTATGTTCTCGAGGAGATTACAAACTTTTGCTCGACGTATTTCAAACCGCATGTTGCTACTAATAGGACGAAAGCTCCCAGAAACGACGACGCATATAAGGAATCTAATGATGCAATACTCAAACTATTCAATGCATCCGAAAAGCCTTCGGGAAAAATGAAGAAGAGATATTTGAATGACGATGAGCTAAGGGCTGCTCAATTGTATATATTACTCAATTGCGACGAGGATGAAGTGGAGAAGCTAGAGGGGTAAGTAATTAATACGTCCACGTTTACATCATCTCAATGTAATAGTATAAGATACTATTATGCTACTAATTAGCAGTTGCATCATTGTTTTTCAGCACATATAATGATGAGTTGAGGTCGGTTAGACCCTACATAACAGACGAAGAAGTAGAACAAGAAATGAGATGCCATTTTCCTTCTTGGTTGAGCGCATATGTAAGATACTTGGTAATTACTTTTTATTTCTGCACTTGTAAAACAAATAACTTACCATCGCTACTTTGGTATTTAGGTCGATCGTCTAATATCATCCGAGACTGAATCTATTAGGACTCTAGCCAAGGGACCAATTACTGCCGTAAAAATATGGCCAAGTTTCTGTGTGAATGGGTTCAGGTTCAAGTCAACAAATGCTCCTATCAGAGACAGCTTTCTGGATCTTGATTCCACGAAAAACAGTGGTTTGTGTATCAAATCTACAAACTACAAAGACGTCAATCCGGGCAATGATTTTTTTGGCATCTTACGAGAGATTGTGGAGTTGACATATAATTATGGCCCAGAACCTGCTAATATCGTGCTATTCAGGTGTGAATGGTTCGATCCGATTCAAGATCAAGGTTGGAAAATTGACAAGCATGGCCTTGTGGATATAAACTACAAGCGTAGATATCAAGGCTACGAACCATTTGTCCTATCAAGTCAGGCTTAGCTCATGTACTTCACAACTTATCCTAGACGGGGGACAGCGAGGTCGGATTGGTGGGCAGTATGCAAGACTAAAGCTAGAAATACCTTTGACATTGACGAAATAGCTTATCAGGAGGACGATCTACCTCTTGTAACAAATATTGTAGATGTGGACTCAACGGAAGTTACTCATTACACGAGTAATAATGTAGAAGATGTAGAATTATCCGAAGAGGACGACGAAGTAGATGAAAGTGAAGACGAGGAAGAGGAAGAGCAGGACGAGGAAGGCGAACAAGATGAATTTTCTGAAGATGATTGAAAATATAAAATATTCCATGTAGAATGTAACTATATTTGGACTGTAAAATGCTTTGAGATATGTATCACATTTTGACATTAACGAATATATGTATTATATTTTGACTGTATAATGCTTTGAGATATGTATCACATTTTGACTGTAGAATGTAGTATATATTTGTGTTTCTCTATATTCATCATATGTTGTTATCAGATATGACAGGACGACGCGGAGGATTCGGCAGGTCCCGAGGTAGACAGAGTGCCACTCCGGTACTGCCTACTGTTGGTTCCGGATCATCGTCGCCCAGTACTCCAGTATATCGAGTAGCCACATCTCCGACTGCGACGACGTTGCGTGGCATCACTCCTGGGACGAGTAGTTCCAGGCGTGATAGTACTCCCTCGTCCAGCGTTCCTCCTGTTGACGGAACCATGGAGACTGATGAGCATGTAGAGGAGGTCGTGCCGACGTTGTCCCAGCATCAGCAAGATCCTCCATGCGCACCACCGGAGGAGACGAGGACAGAGATTTGGGCCGACGGTACAAAGTAAGTCAATTAGATGGTTTAGTATATATTTGTGTTTCTCTTTATTCATCGTATATTGACTTTTTCAGTAATCTAAATTATTATTTCTGTATAGATATCGTCCATCGTCGGTTCAGAGATGCCTGGGCCAATTTCTGAGGAACAACTACGGTGGCCCTTGGATCAACTACTCTGAGGCTCCGGAGGAGAGGAAGGCGTTCTGGTTTGCGCACTTCCAGGTAAAAGTATATTAAATAAATCCTCTAATTTATGCATATTCGTGATGCTAACTTAATGAATTATTTATTGTAGCAAACGTATTTTTATCCTCCGCACCGGGCCGAGTTGATCGAGCGGCTCTTTCCTACCGTTGCCGCCAAGCTTATCCGAGATGTTCTGGATGACCAGAAGGCTCGTGATCGTGCTGGAAAACCGATCCAAGGTTGGATCACGCCTGAGCAGTGGACTGCGATGAGGGCTAGATTCGACGATCCGAGTGTAAGCCCCTGATTTTTCAAAATATTAAAATTGGAATTTTTCATAATTTTCTGGAATTTTCTGTAATTAAAATCAAGGTTTTCAATTAATAAATAATTTTTAATTGTTAATAAATAATATTAAAATATCATGAAAATAATATTTTTGGGTGTAAAATGGAAAACTGGACTTAGGATATTTTTCTGGATTTTTCTGGGCCCCAGAACTATTTTTAAATGCCTAAAAACAATTTTTACTAATTAATTAATTGAATTAAATGTTTACTATTATTATTATATTTTATTTATTATTTATTTTATTTTTTTCTTTTCTTTTCCGGCCCACAGCCCGTTGGGCCGCGGCCCGGCCCGTAACCCCAGCCCAGCCCAGACCCGCTCGTATCGGGTCGGGTCGGGTCAGCCAACCCGACCCGCCGCAGCGACCCGACCCGCCGACTGAGCCCCGTCCCCACGACCCGGCGGCCCGATTCTCGCGCCGGCCGCCGCGCGCAGCGCCGCGCGTCCCGCGCCCCGCTCGCCGCGCTCCCCGCACCCACGTCCCCCCTCACCTCCGCCTACCCCGGCCCCCGCAACCGCCTACGCTCCCTATATAAGCCCCCGAGCCCGGCCGTTCTTCCCCACTCCCTAACCCTAGCCGCCCCGCTCCGCCACTGCTCGCCGCCGCCTCGCCGACCACCTCGCCGACCGGCCCAGCTCCTCCCCCGCACCGCCAGCGCCTCCTCCGCCCGTCTCCGCCGCCCGCAGCGACTCCAGCAACCGCAGCAGCAGCACGAGCAGCTTCCACCGCCGCTGCCGGCCGCCTAGCGCCGCCGCCGCCCCGTGGACGCCGCGCCTCGCTCCGGCGAACAACCCCCCGCCCTCGCCGGCCGTCCAGCCGCCTCCCTCCGCCGCCTACGGCCGCCAATCCGCCGAAACCCTAATCCTAATCCTGTTCCTGTGTCGGACACAGGACACTGTGTCGGACACGACTCGGACACGTTTTCGACCCTGTTTTCGGGTCCCCTTCAGGTATGTGTAACTTTTGCCTCGTAGCTCCGTTTTCAGTTCTGCAAATTGCGTCGTGAAGCCTGTATGACCCTCTCGGTGTCCGGACAAACTGTTCGGGGCATCGCGTCCTGTGGTGATCGCACACCGCGATCCAAAAACAGGAAAAACCAGACCCTGTTTCGCCCCGCTCGACGGGCGATTTTATGATCGGCTCATCGGAATCCAAATCTGGAAGTTCCGTTGGGTTCGTATCAGCGTTCCTGACCTGTTGACACTAAGTTTGGTGAATTTGGAGACCGTTGACCCGGACACGCTTTTCGGTGCAAAGCGGGCCCAACGGCGGACCCCGTTTTGACCCGAAACTGCCGTTTTTGCCCTTGTCTCCAAATTGGACCCAAGGACAGGCGTTTCTAGCTATTTGATATTTTCTGAGCGTGATGGTAATGTTTATTTCAGCTTTTGGACTCATCTCTGGAACTTTCCCTAGAACATTAATCGGATCCAAACAAGAGGCAAGTACCTGCACTTCAAGTTAATCTTTATATTGTGATAATTAATTCCTTACTCTACTAGTACCATTGGGTGATTACACGTAGTGTTAGAGTACTGTATTTCGTGTCTGGAATACTGGATTTTCATGTCTTGTTTTCGTGTCGGGTGGGAGAATACTGAAAGGCATGTAGTTTACCCTGACTCTTGCCGCTGTTGGTACACGACTGTCCATCAGACGGATATCGATTTCCCGTGTTTAATAGCCGTCTATGACGGCCGGTTTAACCCTATAAACCCCTATATGCCAACTAGGTATTCTAAATACACAAGTTCACACACATAGTTTCTAGTCTTGTTATATTTCTTGCTGATTGTTGTAGTTTCATTTCCTGTCTCACTTTATTTCCTGCTTTTCTCATATTCCTGTTTACAGCATTAACTCTGAGATATTGATGTTCCTTTATGCAATTTTCTCCATATGATACTCAACTTAATTGTCATAAATGTTTAGTTTAATCTTGTTGTGCATTGTGTACTTTGCTCCTTTCCTGACTGGATCCGTTGTTTAGGCGATGATGAGGACCTTGCCCCTACTTATTATGGTCCCTATGAGGGTACAGTTGATACCTGTGAGGAGCCAGATCCTACCCCGGAGACCCCTGCTGCTGAGTAGCTAGCAGTAGCTATCTTTTAAATTCTGTTCTTATCTTATTTAATCGGGTTTGTCCCCGATTTCATTTGGAATTCCTGTATTAAACATTTGAATTTGTTGTAACATTTATTTCAGTTTCAAATCTTAAGTTTCTATTCTCATTATTATCTTGCTTATGTTATTTGTGGATGAGCTAGTTTAGTTAAGTGTGGATTTGACCCAGACAGCGTACTACCGCCGATTCTGCGGCGTAGGCTGGACGTGCCCACGCACTCGTGCCCGAATATCCGGGTGCGGGTCGTGACACGTTTTTGTGGTGGCCCATGGAGGTCTTCGACTAAATTGTTCGGTTTCAACTTAGGGACCGAACAGGCCTGCAATAAGATTGAGGATTTTAGGAAAAGCTCATCCACTTGATTGAATCGTTCTTGATATTCATATCGGTTCCGAATCATTTTATTGACTTGCATCCTGCTTGATTTCTGTGCGCCTCTTATCGGTTATTTTGAATGCAGGAAATGGACCCACCAGCCAGCAACGAGGCTCACGCAGAAACACCACAAGCCGTCGTGGTTAACCAAGAAGAAAATGTAATGCCAGTCGTCCAATCATCACAAGGCAGTCAAGCAAGTCAGCCTGCCTCCAGAATCCACCAAGATAACGTTCCACCCTCGACACAGCCTACTCCACCACTGGGACCGCCTATGGACGAACGGCAGATGTTTCGCATGTTCTACGTAATGATGCAAGCCTATCAGAAGGTCCAACAAGAAGCTCGGCAAAACCAAGCGGAGAACTTCATCGACAGAATTAGCTCGGAGTCACGGAAGCCAAGCAGTTCAAATACAATTACCTTCGACGAGGACGTCCTTACTGCAGCGCGACCTGTGGAGTGCCCCACAAGGATCGAGTCCCGCCAGAAGCGGCCGTATGCGTCAGCACCAGACCAAGCACAGCAGGAAAGAGCTGCAAAGCGACCCCAGATGAATCCAACCCAAGGGCAGAACAAACGAGTTCCCATTTGTGGCTTTTGTCGAAAACAAGGTCACATTTGGAAGGATTGCAGAATGAGGCTAGGTGTCTGTCTATATTGTGGATCAGCAGAACATCGAGTGAAGGACTGTGCCGCTGCTCCAAGAACACGGACAAGCTTACGTGATGACCGTGGAGAACGTGCAGACTCTTAGAGTCACTAATGCGCGTAAGTGATTTCTTTTAGCTGCCTTTCTATTTTCGTTTAGCTCGCGCCTATTGGTTCGTGACCTCAGCCCCAACCTGGTAATTTTGAACTTGCTAATAACCTGGTATGCTTTTATATTTAATAACTGTAGAGATTGTAGAATCTTCTGTTATTCTGCTTATTTAAAATTTTGTACCTCCTTTCATCATCATCTAGCGCACTTAATTTTGATGTACTTTGTTTATGCTGCTATTCTATAGCCTAGTTTTGCAAGCCTACTCTTTATCAGGCTTGTTCATGACACATGTATTATTGGACGCGTACACTAATACAAGTGTCTATTCAGAATCAGTGTATTACGGCCTGATCAACCTTAGTGCATTTTGATTCGCACTTCGCACGACTACTTTACATGGATTGAGATACGTAGTGATTAGTAGACAAATATACTTGACCTAGACATGCTGAGCATATCGTATCAGTTACATAACTGAACTAATACGAGCATGCGAATATATGACTACCAGAATAGAATCTCAATCCATACCCGCCTGACAAACCCCATTAGAATTCTTTAAACGCCTTGATCCCTATACCTCTGTTCTACCACCACGCCCTTAAACTCTTTATTATTGATCCTCGTCTTCCCTTATTTCGGAAAGACAAAATCCTGTGTTTGGTATAAGTTGATTTGTAGTGCTAGATGTACCCCTCAGACCGATCAAATTGATGATAACCTCTATGACTAAGGGAATACCATAGGTGGTGTATTTTGTTGCAGACTTAAAAGATTTAATAACATGATTTATTAAGTTGGACCTAGCTTTACTAGTTGTACAGCCTTAGAGGATATATGGGTAAAATTCTAAGTTGGGTAGCGACCACAATGTTCACCTGAAAACCCGTTAGACTGTAATCAAGTGAGATTGGACAGAGCGAACCCTGCCATATTTTCAATTTCGAGGACGAAATTTTTATAAGTTGGGTAGATTGTAAGCCCCTGATTTTTCAAAATATTAAAATTGGAATTTTTCATAATTTTCTGGAATTTTCTGTAATTAAAATCAAGGTTTTCAATTAATAAATAATTTTTAATTGTTAATAAATAATATTAAAATATCATGAAAATAATATTTTTGGGTGTAAAATGGAAAACTGGACTTAGGATATTTTTCTGGATTTTTCTGGGCCCCAGAACTATTTTTAAATGCCTAAAAACAATTTTTACTAATTAATTAATTGAATTAAATGTTTACTATTATTATTATATTTTATTTATTATTTATTTTATTTTTTTCTTTTCTTTTTCGGCCCACGGCCCGTTGGGCCGCGGCCCGGCCCGTAACCCCAGCCCAGCCCAGACCCGCTCGTATCGGGTCGGGTCGGGTCAGCCAACCCGACCCGCCGCAGCGACCCGACCCGCCGACTGAGCCCCGTCCCCACGACCCGGCGGCCCGATTCTCGCGCCGGCCGCCGCGCGCAGCGCCGCGCGTCCCGCGCCCCGCTCGCCGCGCTCCCCGCACCCACGTCCCCCCTCACCTCCGCCTACCCCGGCCCCCGCAACCGCCTACGCTCCCTATATAAGCCCCCGAGCCCGGCCGTTCTTCCCCACTCCCTAACCCTAGCCGCCCCGCTCCGCCACTGCTCGTCGCCGCCTCGCCGACCACCTCGCCGACCGGCCCAGCTCCTCCCCCGCACCGCCAGCGCCTCCTCCGCCCGTCTCCGCCGCCCGCAGCGACTCCAGCAACCGCAGCAGCAGCACGAGCAGCTTCCACCGCCGCTGCCGGCCGCCTAGCGCCGCCGCCGCCCCGTGGACGCCGCGCCTCGCTCCGGCGAACAACCCCCCGCCCTCGCCGGCCGTCCAGCCGCCTCCCTCCGCCGCCTACGGCCGCCAATCCGCCGAAACCCTAATCCTAATCCTGTTCCTGTGTCGGACACAGGACACTGTGTCGGACACGACTCGGACACGTTTTCGACCCTGTTTTCGGGTCCCCTTCAGGTATGTGTAACTTTTGCCTCGTAGCTCCGTTTTCAGTTCTGCAAATTGCGTCGTGAAGCCTGTATGACCCTCTCGGTGTCCGGACAAACTGTTCGGGGCATCGCGTCCTGTGGTGATCGCACACCGCGATCCAAAAACAGGAAAAACCAGACCCTATTTCGCCCCGCTCGACGGGCGATTTTGTGATCGGCTCATCGGAATCCAAATCTGGAAGTTCCGTTGGGTTCGTATCAGCGTTCCTGACCTGTTGACACTAAGTTTGGTGAATTTGGAGACCGTTGACCCGGACACGCTTTTCGGTGCAAAGCGGGCCCAACGGCGGACCCCGTTTTGACCCGAAACTGCCGTTTTTGCCCTTGTCTCCAAATTGGACCCAAGGACAGGCGTTTCTAGCTATTTGATATTTTCTGAGCGTGATGGTAATGTTTATTTCAGCTTTTGGACTCATCTCTGGAACTTTCCCTAGAACATTAATCGGATCCAAACAAGAGGCAAGTACCTGCACTTCAAGTTAATCTTTATATTGTGATAATTAATTCCTTACTCTACTAGTACCATTGGGTGATTACACGTAGTGTTAGAGTACTGTATTTCGTGTCTGGAATACTGGATTTTCATGTCTTGTTTTCGTGTCGGGTGGGAGAATACTGAAAGGCATGTAGTTTACCCTGACTCTTGCCGCTGTTGGTACACGACTGTCCATCAGACGGATATCGATTTCCCGTGTTTAATAGCCGTCTATGACGGCCGGTTTAACCCTATAAACCCCTATATGCCAACTAGGTATTCTAAATACACAAGTTCACACACATAGTTTCTAGTCTTGTTATATTTCTTGCTGATTGTTGTAGTTTCATTTCCTGTCTCACTTTATTTCCTGCTTTTCTCATATTCCTGTTTACAGCATTAACTCTGAGATATTGATGTTCCTTTATGCAATTTTCTCCATATGATACTCAACTTAATTGTCATAAATGTTTAGTTTAATCTTGTTGTGCATTGTGTACTTTGCTCCTTTCCTGACTGGATCCGTTGTTTAGGCGATGATGAGGACCTTGCCCCTACTTATTATGGTCCCTATGAGGGTACAGTTGATACCTGTGAGGAGCCAGATCCTACCCCGGAGACCCCTGCTGCTGAGTAGCTAGCAGTAGCTATCTTTTAAATTCTGTTCTTATCTTATTTAATCGGGTTTGTCCCCGATTTCATTTGGAATTCCTGTATTAAACATTTGAATTTGTTGTAACATTTATTTCAGTTTCAAATCTTAAGTTTCTATTCTCATTATTATCTTGCTTATGTTATTTGTGGATGAGCTAGTTTAGTTAAGTGTGGATTTGACCCAGACAGCGTACTACCGTCGATTCTGCGGCGTAGGCTGGACGTGCCCACGCACTCGTGCCCGAATATCCGGGTGCGGGTCGTGACACCGAGCTACAAGGAAAGGTCTAAGAAGGCCAAGGCGGCTAGGCAGAATGCTGCCAAGTGGTGTGGTGGCTCGATTCCGATGACGGAACATTTCCGTCGTTTGGTATGTTTTTTCTTTTAAAATATATTATTTTAATATAAGTACCATAAAATGGTACTTGGAAAAAATATTTAAGTTTAGTAATAAAAAATATATTTTTAACAGGTACAGAGGGGTGAGGATGCAAACATGGTGACCGTCTTCTTGGCCACCCATCGCAAGGACGGAAATCTCATTGATGAGAGGGCCTCACAGACCTATGTAAGTATTACTTTACTTTGTGTTTATTTTAATATAACTTAGGCAATTATTGAGTTTCCAAACCTTTTCTAGGCCGAGTATCTTAGGCTTCGTGAGCGGGCGACTGCTAGTGCACCTACACCTGGAGAGGCTGGTGCTTTGTCGCAGCCCGGTCCATCTCCGTCGGCGGACGACCTGTGGGTGACCGCAGCTGGTGGTCTCCAGAGGGGTACGTACTACGGTACGGGCTCCTATGGCGCCCTGGTTGCGACGCAGTCATCTAGGGCCTCCCCGACAGCTGTGCATTCCACACACCCCTCGCAGTCGCAGCCCTCGCAGTCGTCGGCCAGAGTCCAGGAGGCCGTTGACCGTCACATTGCGTCTCTCCGTGACGACTTGCTGCGAAGTATGGAGGACCAGTCCCGGTCCCAGCCGCAGGCGGACGATCCGATGCTTATCGCACGATTGGATATGCTCGACCGCAGCATGACGGAGCTACGAGAATTGACAAATGATATTAGAGCCTCCAATGATCGCAACATCATGGAGCTGCAGGTGTCACAGCTATCGATGGGCGAGAAGCTGACGAGGATGCATGCGTCACAGCTATCGATGGGCGAGAACCTGACGAGGATGCAGGATTCAATGGGTGATAGCAGTACGAGGCTGTTATCTACCCTGGATTCTTACAACCAGCGACTCGCAGACTTGGAGCGGGCACGGCCGCCACCGACGTCACTGCCTTCTCCATCGACATCGGTGTCGATTCCACGGGACGAGTATGAGGAGTTGTTATCCTTGAAGCGCGCCGCTGGTCAGCCTCCTGCAGATCCGTAGTAGTCTAGTTATTTTTATTATTATTTATGAATTATTGGTACTTCAACAATAGACATGATGTATGATGCTTCTTGTGGTCTTTAATTTTTTAGTTAATTTAATTGGATTATATAGTTATCCACATTTAATTGGATTGATACTTCTTGTGGTTTTTAATTTAATTGGATTATATAGTTAACTAGATTGAATCATGTTGGTGTGTATGATGAAGATGCTGTAAAACTGCAGGGAATCACCAATGTTTGATTCTGGAAATTTTTTTTTTTTTTTTTTTAAATTAGCGACGTTATTAGCGACGTGTAGCAACGCTTAGCGACGTTAATTTACGTCGCTAATTACGTCGCTAATCAGCGACGCTGTAAAACGTCGCTAAGTTTGTCGCTAATGACGTCGCTAAAGTCGTCGCTAAGCGTCGCCAATTGCTGACATGGCAGTATAGGCAGGTCATTAAAGACGTCGGTGTAACGTCGCGATTGACGTCGCTAATCAGCGACGTTTAGCGACTTTAATAAACGTCGCTTTTTAGTGACTTGGCGTCGCAAAACGTCGCTAAATTTAGCGACACATTAAAGTCGCTAAAAAACGTCGGCATAGCGACGTTTAGCGACGTTTTTGGTTTTAGCGACTTGGAGTTTTCCGACTGATTTAAAACGTCGCTAACTACGTCGCTAAACCTAATTAGCGACGATTTATTGTTATTTAGCGACGTTTTTAGACGTCGCTAATTTGACTTTTTCTGGTAGTGTTCGTCATAATAATAGGTCAGATACTGCACTCCACTAAGGCAGATGATATACAGTATCTGTGGTGGCCAGCCCACAGCGCATTAAAATGAATCTCTGTAGGAAGGTTCATTGGCATGATCTTGGGATACCGTTCCCGCCAATGTTACTACTACTTTTAGTTTCCTAATTAGCCCTATGTTGTGTTTGAAATCTCAAGGCGTGGTCACATAAGAATTTTTCTTAAGATATCGTATAAGGTACTGGCACACTAGATACGAATCCATGGAAGTCAAATCTAGATTCACCTGAGCGTGTATGCAACATTCATTCAATAAAAAAATCCTAGCCACGCTTTAGTAGTTGACTCGCTTATTATGCCTGTGCTGGGGAAACAACATATATTTATAATATCACACATTTGGAGATTTGTATGTATTCTTGATGCACAATCCAAATATAATCACTAAACATGTGACATGATATATCGCACATCGGCGCACATTAAATCATATACATTATCAGGCAATAATGGTATCAGCACAGATATAGTATTCGGGTCCAATTACCATTATACATTGGGTCACATAAATCAGGATCACATTGTAACATAAATGCTTATGTCATGCACATAACCGGTTAGTCACTATCCACTTAGTCTGGCTCATACTAAAATCTTAGTTCAACTCATGCCATGTTCATAGCCATTCTTAGCTCATGTTCATGTCTGGCACGAGTTCTGGTTACTAAATCCATTCTCCTTAGAATCATAATACTAGCATTAACCCAATTCAACCACAAAGAATAAGAAAGCATTCTATCAAAAATAATCAAGGCCGTATGGGAAGTCCTGGCCGCATGGGTTTCTAGGCCGCAAGTGAAGTCCTGCCCGCATATGAAGTCAGGGCCGCATGAACCACTTGGCCGCATATGGAGTCAGGGTCGCATGCTCCACTTGGCTGCATATGTAGTCAGGGACGCATGCTCCACTTGGTCGCATATATAGTCATGACTGCATATTCAGGGTCAAAGTCTACTCCTTGGGGCAAGTGTTGAGGTGACGTCCAATAAATCAAGTATCAGTGAATTGACTTAAAGTAATTGATGTGATTGAGGTAACAAGGCAATAAAGTGTGTCAGAGAAAAAAATAAAAATATATAGAAATAAGTGCCAACGATTTAGAGTCATACGTCCAAGGAAAGGTGGCCACATACTCTACTTGCCGCATAAGGGTCGGTGCCGCATGGGTGTCTCTTCGATATAGCAAATTTCTCATTCGTTCAGCGAGTAAAAACATAAGATGTTCAAGGACACTTGTGTAAATAAGCAGTCATGCGTCCAACAAGATGGACGCATGCTATCAGTATGCAACAAGACTTCAGGCCGCATAACTCTCTTGAGCCGCATAGCACTCTCAGCTGCATAGCTCGCTGGTCGCATGTGAACTTCGTCTTCTCCAAAAGCAGGTTCAGCCATGGAGGAGAAGCTCCAAAAACCAAAAAATATTTTCTTCATAAAATTTATATTTTAACTCCGAATCAAGTGAACCAAAAGCCAAAATGCTCGAAATATAATTCTTCATCAACCCAAAAACTAATTTTTTAAAATACGATGTTTTAATAGATCAAAATCTCAAAAAACATATAGCACCCAAGAAAATACCTTAAAATTAAATGTAGATCTACTCAAATATATCCATCAAAACAGAAAACTCCAAGTATTAAAAGTGCTTAGAAATACATAACAAACATATTGAGCCAATAGTATAGAGGGTTTTTCTATTTCTCATGCAAGGTGTACTTGCCTATGGAAATGTGGATAGAAAACAAAAGATAGAGGAAGAAATAAAGAAGTGAAGAGAGAGAGAGAGAGAGAGAGAGAGAGAAAATGTTGGGTTATATATGGTAGGGTTGAGGGTTGAACCAAGGGTTCTCATGACTTGAACCAACCCGTAAAATAAACCATGAACCAGGTTAAACCAAAGAATGAGTCTAGTCTCCATGCACTTGCAACCATGCTAAAATAAAAATATATTCCAAATACGTATATCGGGAACAGGAAGTGACAATATCTCATAGAATATTTTTACTAAATGTTATATACTATGTATTGATCCTAGTGCTTGCTTGTGTTGTGACCCTAAGTGTAAATTGACTTAGTGACCGGACCATGTGCCAAAATTGACTATTGTGCTGGGCATGGCTATGTGCTAGAACTGACAAAGTGCATGACATAATTATATGTCGGATTAGACTATGTGTTGACCCAATTGAGTTAGGAGTAATATTGGACCTAATACCTGCTAAATAGACTCAGATCAGTAGATTACTTACCCTTTTCTTCGTCGAATAGAGTGAGAGGCGTAGTTCTAATAGGGAGACAATCTGCAATCTCGGTCCTTGTTTGATTTAAGGATTGTGGATCTACTCCAGAGTGGTTCACATTTTTCCCTTCCTCCTATTCGACGACATTAATTTTAAATTCGAGGATTTTATAAATTGTGGCTTCCAATTGATTAATAATCTGTGTACCTGATTTAAGGATATTCTATGTGATCAAGGCAATTCAATGCGATAAGCAGATTCATGTGATTGATTTATAGATCTGACTACCTGTATTCGAGTTGATACTTCTTTTGGCACCGAGTGTGCCACATGATTGTACTTGTGCACAAAGTACGACAAACCATGCTACGAGTAAACATGACTATGTGACTCTTGATCTGGTCATTATAGTTTATCTGAACGGTTGATAGGCATGGTATCCTGACCTGATTATTTGTATTCGTGCCGATACATTTTCTTTCTTAAACATGATAATCGGCTCACTTATGCACTGAGTGTGTGATAATAGCCTACATGTGCATTGAGGTGCGACATAATTTTGTTAATTGTACATGCTATGCATTCTTATTTTCCCTGGCACGGAGATAATAATTGGTCAAAAACTATAGCGTGGTTAGGATGTTGTTTAATTGTTTATTGTATTACGCTTGGAGGAATCTAGATTTGGCTATCGAGCAAACAATGTGGATTCGTACCTAGCATACACGTACTATGGTACGCCATTCTAAGTGGATTATCATATGACCACGACACATGATTCTACTTAAACTTAGTATTATCCAAATATGCATTAATATTATAATACTTGCTTCTGTATATTACTTTATTCGTCTAACATGTACTCGCAGAAAGCAATAAGCAAAGACCAGCATAGATATATGCAACGAAGAAAAGATGATGAGCCAAAGACGATGTTATACCAGAAGATATCTCTGAACCACCCACGACATCTGTGGTGGCTCGCACTCTGGGGTTCCCCTGCCCGGTCAGCGGATAGGATTCGAGGGGACAGCACCCCTCGTGGGGGTTCAGGGGCCAAGTCCCCGAAAGGTATTCAGATTTCCAGATCTGTTTATCTTTGGACATTTGTCATCAAGGAAAAGACGTTTTCAAGTCAACGGACATTTCAGAATATTGGCGTCATCTAGTGCTCTCAGATTTTTTATCTTTGTTTTGTATTTTACATTTTATTTATAGAACAAATGTACATAGGGTCAAGTTGGCACTAGGAAACCCAAACCCATAGTTCAGAACCAAAATGAAACTAGTCCAAATCATAAACCCAATATGCTAAAAATAGACCAACAGAGTTCGGACTGAACTCGGTTAGGGTTAAACCAGATCCCTAGTCAGCAACACTCTCCGGATGACCATGCTCATAACGTTCAAATTTTTGAATGTTTGGCATCCGAACTTTGTCCAAACTCGATTCAGAAAAATCCTATAAATAGAAGTGAATTCCATACTATTTTTATCAATTCATTCACGCAAAGAATTTTACTTTCCTATTATGTTCTGAGCTATAAACCTTCATATTTCCAAGATCAACTCTCAGCCTTCTAGTGCCAACGCGGTTCCGATTTAGAAGTTTTGATCGAGTTATAAAGCTTGGTTTATAAGTTTGTCTTCCACACAAGTCTGAAGTCAGTAAGCTCTTCGGATCAAAGCTTGTAGTTGTGAAATCTTTCGAGCCCTTCGAATCAAAGCTCGATGTTGTAAGAAGTCTACGTGCCTTCGGATCAAAACGTGTGTGTACCCTATTTCACAAATAGTGGATTTAACTTCGAGCACAAGTTCTCGGGCCTGGACTAGTCCTCCACGCGAAAAACCAGGATAAAATTCTCGGTGTTTGAGTTTGCTTTTCTAAACTTATTTACTTTATGCATTTAGTTGATATTGCCTGCTTACACATCAGTTTATTTACTTGCTTAATTTTTAAATTGGGTTATTGCTTCCATTACACTCCACCTCCCCTCTAAAGTTGCCTCACGGTCCTATAATACCTACATATATTGCATTACAAGGATAACCCAGATATCACATAACAAGTCATAGGATTGATTGACCGATTTAAATAAGTATGTGTTGGTAGTCTAGAGACATGGATTATTATGGTGCAATGGTTCAACCCTTGTCCTTGTTTGGTTATAGGGTTGCGTTATTGTATCATAATAAATCATGGACCGAAACTACACATTATATTATATGTATACTTATATATTAGCTTATATTGTGGCATGTGTATTCTAGATTCTTATTGGTGTGTTGTATCATCGTTGTGTTCATAATTGATGAGTCATACCCTGGCTCGATGTAGCGCGATACCTCTTATCCTTGTTTGGTTGTAGAGGTGTTCTACTGCTCAGATGAAAGGTTATACGCTTACAGTTGTGGCATGGATTCTTATTTTATATACTTTATTGGGTTTTGGTTCATTCACTTGTGCTCCTTTCTAGTACTTGCTATTCGGGGCCTGACCCCGCTGATTTTGTTTGGCCAGGTTTAGCAGCAGAGCCCAAGGATCCTGTCTTATACTTTTTCAATGGCGTACTCCAGGAGGATGTCCACCAAGGAACTTGAGTGGGTTTCTTCACCCCCACTATGAGTATCATTTTGTGTTTACCTTTTGGCGTTTAGCCGATAAAACTTGTTAGCCTGTTTGTCTGGACATTAGTTCCTTTACAAGATTATATATTATTCAGACCATGGCTGACTTACAGTTATGTCCTCTTGACAATGTACTAGTTTATTATCATGTGTAACTAGTTTTATGATCATTCTGATAGAGCGTCAAGGACGCCTAACTGCTTTATCTTATATGTTCATTCTTATTGTTTCTTGGTTGATGATTGAGATATAGAGATTCTTGACCCTAGGTGACTTGATTGTAGTATGATCCCCCTTATCTCTTGACAACCTTAGCATATTATAGGTTACTTTGGTATTCCGTAAGGTGTAGTTGGCTGAGTCACGCCCCCGCTCTCCCATATTCTGGTTCTGGGGTGTGATAAGATTTTATTGGTGGCTCATGCAAGTCTATTTTTTAGACTTATGGGTTGTCTTGTTCATAAGAGTCTTAATCAAATATGTTTCCTTTGAAATATTGAATTCATCTTCTTTGATACCGAGCTTGAACTATCAACAGTTTGTTTTCTTGTTCCTTCACGTCCTATCATTTGATATCTTGTGTCATTTTTCTTCAGGGGCACTTCATTCCCCCTATTAGAGCAGCAGATATGGCATAGCAGCCAGTAAAGCAATGTCACATTAGGCAACAATAAGAGGCAGTAGTTCCTCAAGATCAGATCCGAGTAGAGCAAGTAGAGGAGCAACGTGCACCAGAGATCCCGATACCCCCGGCAGTACCAGTAACACCTGTAGTACTTGATACCCCGACACTGTTAGAAATTATCAAAGGAATGATGGTTGTGCAGCATGAACAGAACGTCTTATTGAACCAAGGACTACGAACAGCTCTGGAGAGGAGCATAGGAGAAGATTCTGGGGCGTCGTACAGATTCTGTCAACTTAATCCAAGTTATTTTGAAGGCACAGAGGATGCTATCACGACAGATGTTGGATTTAAGACATTGAGATAATCATGGCGACAACTAAGGTTCCAACAGAGGAGCAGGTTGATCAAGTCCGATTACAACTACAAGATCTTGCTCGTAATTGGTGGGAATCGGAGAAAGTCGTCTTGAGGTGACCTATCTCTTGGGACAACTTTAAGACCAGGTTCAGAACCAAGTATTTCGGAGTAGTGGCGCAGTACGAACTGCAGCAGAGATTCATTTATCTCAGGAAGTCCGACAAAATAATGATGGATATGCAGCAGAGTTATGCAGCTTGAGCAGGTTTGCTCCAGCAATGGTGACGACGGAGAAATAAAATGCTATGAGATTCCAGCAAGGACTTTATCTTGAGATTTTACAATTAGTAAAAGGACATAACTATCAAATTTTCGATGACGTACTTGTAGCAGATAGGAGGCATGAGTTTACTATCCAGAGAATGTTGGCAAGGACTGGAGGTCATAAGAGATCTTATGCCCAGAATATAGAAGGAGGACTAGAACCACGTATGTCAGCACCAACACCTGGTATTCGTATTTGTGATTCAGCGCCAAGAGGGCCAGTGACTTCAGTTACAACAATACCGACTTGGCAACAGCAACCGAGACAACATCAACAGCCTCGAAGTGTCCAGTAGGATGTACTTATTGTGACAAACGAGGTCACACTCGGGATGTGTACAGGATGGCAAGTGGAAGATGTAAACTAACTAATTTTTAATTTTTAATTTTAGTATTTTTATTAAATTATTTGATTTATTTTGGATATTTTATTGGTTAATTAAAAAATAACTTATTTAATTTAATTAATTATATAAATACTTATATAGAATTATTTTTAGGCTATTTTAGAATTTTTGGATTTTTCTAGAATTTTTGGATAATTAAAACATAGAAAACGTAATTTTTTAGGGCTTCCATGATTTACTGTGAGACCATACTTTCATATTTTTCTACCAAACATTTATTTTAGGTTTAAAATGCTAAATTTTATTTTTTGTAATTTATTTAGAATTTTTGGAATTTATTTGGTTTTAAAATAGGCTAATAACTAAATTTTTAGGACATTTAAAATTTACTGTAGAAGCCTATGACCATAAAATAGCCCAAACTATTTTTCTAGGGTTTATAATGCTATTTTATATTTTCTAAATTTTTTTGGAATTTTTTGATATTTTTACATATTTATTTGGAGTTAATTAGGTTAAAACTGCTTAATAAATAATTTTTTGGATATTAAAACCAATTTAAATACCCAGTCAGCATACACAGTCAGTCCTAACCCTATCTGCCTGGCCCACCCATAGGTTGCTGCCTATATATATGAGTAGAGGTGTTTAGGTTTCTTATTTCCGCTGAATTTAAGAGAGAGAGAGAGAGAGGTTTGTGAAAGTTTTCATCTAGGGTCTACTTCAACTTCGAGAAACCATATCTCCTAGCTCCGGACTCCAAACGCATTTACGTTTCTTGCGTTAGAACTTTCTTGAGATTAGCTTCCATAATATATAATTTATTTTCAATAATTATCTACACAAAATTCTATAAAATTCGTGGAGTGTCGATTGTTCAAAATCTAATATATTTTGGTGTTTTCGAGTTTCCGGGAGATCCCGAACTCGGAATCATGATCCGTTTGAAGTTTTGGAAAGCTGACATGATAAATCACGACATATATTTTTTCATAATTAAATATATAATTTCACTATTCTAGAAAATTTGTGCAACCTAGAAGTTACTAAAAAACTACCAAAAACTGTCATATGTGTGCCATATTGGCCATAACTCTTTACCGACTTATGATTTTGTGAAACTATCGATTCCAACATTCATATAGCACTGAAATATATAGGATTCCATAGACAAATTTAGGATTTGAGTTGGTTAACTTTTTGGTCAACGGATTATCTCAATTTGCGTGCCACGGGTCCCAAATTTTGTAAAAATAAATATATTAGTTATAAATTCCATAAATTACTAAAATTCCAGTATTAATGATTAAATTAGTATTTTATGTTATTTTATTATAAATTAAAATAGATTAGACTAGAAAACCTATCCAACCACTTTTGTAAATCTAACTTGTTTAATTTATGTGACAGATAGATCGGATGATGTCTAGAGTTGCAACTTCATATTTTTTCAGAGCAGACAAAATACCTTGCCAACTTTATACAGTTTATTTACATGCATTGTTTTCATTATTTCTATGTGTACATGTCTCTATTTTTATTTTGCAAATATACCTTGCCAAGTTTTTAATTTCATATAGCATGTTTAAATTGATGCCCATATTTTATGATCTATATTTGTAGATTCACATGAGTCTAGTCTTAAATATTATTTTCGTTATTACTTGATTAGAGACACTTTTCATAGACCATGTATTAGTTTGGATAGCAATGGATTGTATAGACCCACGTGAGTGTGAGACGCGCGCGCGAGAACGATTATACGTGTATAAACTGCTTTTCCTTATCTCGTTTTTATTTTAAACTAGTGTCAAGGATAGTCATTTTAACCTAGTGTCCACGAAGGATAGGGTTATGTTGTTATCCTAGTGGCCATGAAGGTCTATGGTTTGACTCGTGTAGCCGTAGTTCACTGAGAGCTTTGGTGGTTTGAACCCGTTTTCTTTTCGGCAGTTCACGCACAAGTAGTGGTTCTCATATACGTACAATGTTTAGGATAGTTTCAACCTTTGTAGGATACCATCTTGCTTAGTTTCTATGATATTGTTTATTTACTGTACATTTGGCATGTTATTTTCTGTATCTTGTTACGTCCCTCTGAGGACCTGGTCCCTTGCCAGGTGTAGACGATCATGACTATCTACAGGAGCACAGACCAGGACTTTCTACTTCGTTCTCTTTCGAGGAGGCCTTCCCTTCGAGTCTCTCTGATCACTAAATGATGTACTTATTATATTTTCTTTCATATTCTAGTTTGATAGTAGATTTGTCTCCACCCAACTATTAGTTCTTCTCGACTATTTCATATTTGGCTCATTGACATATTTGGTTATTTATTTCTATTTGGTTTTGTGGATGAGATTAGTATTGCTTGTGAATTGTAACATTATATACCACTTGTGAATTATTATTCATAATACAACGTACGTATGTGTTATGGTTTTCATATATTGGAGTTGTTATATACATACGGCTGGCATGCTCACGTATTTCTAGTCCTATATATTTTAGAACTGGGGTGTGACAGAATATGCTTTAGATGTGTGGGTTCAGACAATATGATAGTTACTTGCCCGTAGATGCAGAGGCAAGGAGGACCAGTTTTGCAATTGTTGGCGTTGCCAACTCCAGGGGAAGTTTCGTATCAAGAGCCAACACTAGCAGTACGACCATTAGCCCAGTGTCTGATACTGACGCAAGCACATGTGTTTCACCAGAGACAACATCAGTTTGGTTAACTGAGGCCATAACGGCAGCGTCATCCTCATGATAGGGCAGCAGCAACACCGAGATGTGAGCAAACATAATTTGGCATGCTAGAGCAGATATTGGATGATGGCGGTCAAGTTGAGGGTGAGTTTTGAGCTTCTTTCAGTCATATCTTTTGGGTTCCATATATTCCGCGAGTGGATATGAGCGCTCTTCTGCCTCTGTATCTTGTGATACATGATATTTGTTATATGTTCCGACTACGAAGGTACGTCCTGGGCAGAGTCATGTCCTTGACTGAGTCATTGGTACCGACTTATCTCGAGACTTGATCCTTGTCCATATTTGGGAGTCAGCGTAGGCCAGCGAGGACAAGTTACTATTTTAGCAGACTCTGGAGACATATTTATCCGTGTGCCTCCAGTTCTCTCTCTCTTTCCTTCTGATTATGTGGATTGTTTGTGCATTTACTTGGCATTATTGTTGTTGCTTTTCATTATCTGTCTATTCCATATTGTGCTTGGAATTCAGCTAGCTGTAGTTCATGAGTTTCCTACTTAGATAATGAGTTTCCTGATTGGATCATGAGTCTCCTACTTGGTTTATGAGTTTTCCTGCTTGGTGATCAGCTCAACTAGCTTTGAATTTCGATGACAAATTTTTTCTAAGGTGGGTAGAGATGTCACACCCACTCCTAGATTTTGTATTTTCTGAATTTCTGATATTAATTTTTTTTCTGATAATGGATTCATGTTGTATTTTATATGTTGGTTCATGTCATATATCTTGTATTTTATATGTTTGGATTTTTGTTTATCAGGAAAGGCTACCCGAGACCAGTAGTGAACACATTGGCAATTGCCATGAACACGTACTAGGACCCATATGTAGGAGGGATACCTGGAATGGTTCACTCTTTGGACCATTGAGCCTATTTTTGATGTTTGAAATTGCATGAGGATTAGTCATGACTAGATTACCCTTTTCTCCCCACTTGATATATATACACAAGTTTTCTCTTTCCTCCCTCTCATTCTTCATTTCCTACTTTTTTTTCCTTCTTTCTTCTTCTTCCTTCTTCCTTGCTCCCTCACCTGAGCCCAGCCTTAGCCTGAACCCTAGGCCTAGACTCAGCTCTAGGAAGAGGTTTGTTAGCCCACCAAGGCAAGTAAATCTTGCTCAAAGTGGTAAAGCCATAGATTTTTGGGTTTTTTTACATACATATAGTAATTAAAAATATGTTTGATGAAAAATATTCTCCTTGCTATTCTCTTTAACTTTAGTTCTTGGAGTTTTTGGTTTTGGTGAATGGTTTAGTGTACATCTGGGTTTCAAAATCTAGGATTTTTATAAAAATTGGTGGGAATGATCCCTGAAAACTTAGTATTTGTAAAAACTAATTATTCCATATTGTGGAGAATTCAATTTCATGCGGTTTTGGCTTTCGTTTTACTGGATTTGGACTTAAAACGAGTATTTTATGAAGAAACTCATTTTTGGAAGTTTTTTTGGATTTTCCATGGAGTTCTTTGCTGTTGGGGATGATGGAGTTTCATGTGGCCAGCATCTATGCGGTAGAAGTGCCATGCATCCTGAATTCTTTGCCGCAGACCATCCAACATGTGCCTATTTTGTTGGGCGCATGACCGATTTATATATGCGTTCTGAAGCTAAGTGCTCAAAAAAGCTAAGTGTCATGGAAAGTTTTATTTAGTTGATGTCTCATGGAATGTTTTCATTGAGTGTTATGAACTATGTGTTGATCCTAGTACTTTCTTGTGTTATGACCCTAAGTTTAAATGGACTTAGTGACCGGACCATGTGCCAGAATTGACTATTGTGCTAGGCATGGCTGTGTGCTAGATCTGACTAAGTGCATGACATAATTATATGTCGGATTAGACTATGTGTTGACCCAATTGAGTTGGGAGTAATATTAGACCTAGTACCTGCTAAGTAGACTCAGATTAGTAGATTACTTACCCTTTTGTTCGTCGAATAGAGTGAGGGGCGTAGTTCTACTCGAGAGACGATCTGCAATCCCGGTCCTTGTTTGGTTTAAGGATTGTGGATCTACTCCAGAGTGGTTCACATTTTTTCCATTCCTCCCGTTCGGCGACATTAATTTTAAATTCGAGGATTTTACAAATTGAGGCTTCCAATTGATTGATAATCTGTGTACCTGATTTGAGGAGATTCTATGTGATCAAGGCGATTCAATGTGAAAAGAATATTCATGTGATTGATTTATAGGCCTGACTACCTGTATCTGAGTTGATACTTCTTTTCGCACAGAGTGTGCCACATAATTTTACTTGTGTACGAAGTAAGACAAATCCTGCTATGAGTAAACATCACTATGTGACTCTTGATCTGATTATTATAGTTTATCTGACTAGCTGATAGGCCTGGTATCCTGACCTAATTATTTATATCCGTGCTGATATATTTTCTTGCTTGAACATGATAATCGGCTCACTTGTGCATTGAGTGTGTGAGAATATCCTACATGTGCATTGAGGTGCGACATAATCTTGCTAAGTGTTCATGATATGCATTCTTATTTTTCCTGGTACATGCATAATGATTGGTCAAAAACCATAGCGTAGTTAGGATGTTGCTTGATTGTTTGTTGCATTACGCTTGGAGGAATCTTGATTTGGTTCTCGAGCAAACAATGTGGATTCATACCTAGCATATACGTACTATGGTGCATCATTCTAAGTGGATGATAGTGTGACCACGACACAGGATTCCAATCATTGTAGGGTTAATTAAGGTAACTAAAAATTGTAGTAGCGTTGGAAGGGAACGGTATCCCGAGATCATGCATGACGGTCGCTCTCCAGCACTTGCTGGTCGGGAATGACGGTTGGCCCCTACGGATATTGTATATCATCTGCACAAGTGGAGTGCAGTATCTGACTTTTATATTTTGCCGAGCAAGTATCTCCCTATAGGAGTATTGGAACTGCTACTCACGAGTTTAGCGCGGTGGCCCTATAGGGGACCGGTGTAATCCAAATGTGCTATGTGATTATTATAGCTCAGCTATCCTTGCTCGATCATAGCAGAGATCTGAGGATACCTACATATATTATATTACTGGGATAATCCATAGATCACATAAAAAGTCATAGGATTGATTGGCTTTAAATAAGTATGTGTTGGTAGTCTAGAGACATGGATTATTGTGGTACAACAGTTCAACCCTTATCCTTGTTTGGTAGTAGGGTTGCGCTGTTGTGTCACAATAAACTATGGACTGAAGCTACATATTATATTATATGTATACTTATATCTTAGCTTATATCATGGCATGTGTGTTCTGGATTTTATTAGTGTGTTGTATCATCGTCGTATTCATAATTAGTGAGTCGTACCCTGTCTAGATGTAGTACGGCATCTCTTGTCCTTGTTTGGTTGTAGAGGTGTCTTACTGCTCCGATGAAAGGTTATACGTTTACAATTGTGGCACAGATTCTTATTTTATGTACTTTATTGGGTTTTGGTTCATTCACTTGTGCTCCTTTGTGGTACTTGCTATCCGGCGCCTGATCATGCTGGTTTTGTTTAGCCAAGTTTAGCAGCAGAGCCTGAGGATCCTATCCTGTACTTTTTCGATGGCATACACTAGGAGGATGTCCGTCGAGAAACTTGAGTGGGTTTCTTCTCCCCCACTATGAGTATCATTTTGTGTTTATCTTTTGGTGTTTAGCCGACGGCACTTGTTAACCGGTTTGTCTGGACATTAGTTCCTTTACATGATTGTATATTATTCAGACCGCGGCTGACTTACATTTATGTACTCTTGATAATGTACTAGTTTATTATCGCGTGTAACTAGTTTCATGATCATTCTGATAGAGCGTCAAGGATGCCTAACTGCTTTATCTTATATGCTCATTCTTACTGTTTCTTGGTTGATGATTGAGACATAGAGATTCTTGACCCTAGGTAACTTGATTATAGTATGCACCCGCTTGTCTCTTGACAACCTTAGCACATTGCGGGTTACTTTGGTATTTTGTAAGGTGTGGTTGACTGAGTCACACCCCCGCTCTCCAGTATTCTGGTTCTGGGGCGTGACATATTCCAAGTCCTACGTATTTTGGGACTGGGGCATGACAAGTTTGCCTGACCACGTCTTCAACCCCTCCTCTGTGTGAGCTTTCATGGTCTGCACTCGACCAACCATGAGCATTGACCCGACGTGAGCCATAGAGCTGAAGGACTCCACCCGAGCGACGGGCCTCCAGGAGAGTTTGTCAGCTGTACGCCATTACTCCGGCGTGCTCCTCGGGCATCCATGCGTATTCCTGTCCCTCCCAATCGTGACCTTCGAGAGCGTAGCTGTCATAGCCATTTTTTGTAATACAATATTTACATATATATTTTTAATTAATTATTTTTTCAATAATCATTGATAATTTTATCTTTCTATTTTATTTTAAGCATAATAAATTATTAAAAAAAATCTCAAATCTTTTGTACTTTGGTCCTTAGAATAATTATAAAAATTGCATAAACACATGGACACATAAGCAATCCATGTGTCATCTAAATATAAGAAGAAGAAATAGATGGCGTGCTTGCATGTAAGATAAGGATAATATAGTTTTTTTCTAACTAAATGCAATGAATGATGTGTAGGATATTTTGGGAGAGGAATTCATTTGTATTTCTTTTTCTCTCTCCCTACGCCACTTTACCCGATCCCTATTCAACCACCTTCTTCATCATTATTTTCCTTTCTTTATCATTTTCTTCTTCTACTTTTTTTAAGATGTCCCACGATACATACGAGATTTTGTACATGTTGCATTGTATGCTATTTGAGTCCACTGTTTCATACCTTTTCCACGGTTTGATCACGAGATAATCCGCCTAGCCAGAAAGGTTATACATGTTCTTCTTCTTCTTCTTCTTCTTCTTCTTTCTTCTTCTTCTTCATTCTACATCTTCTCCTCCATTTTTAATTAAACCAACACCACCCCCAACACTACCAACACCACCATAATCCTTACTAACACCACCACTACCCTCACGACCACTACCATACGACAATGACTGCTCCTGCGACTGCTGCTGCGCCGCTGGCTGCTGTTGTCGTGTGCCGCCGACCGGTTGGCCTCCGGTCACCAGCACCACCACCTCCCCTCTTGAGGTCCTTCCTCCTCTTAGGTATAATTATTCCTCATTTTCCCCTAATTTATTTCAAAATAGAAACTTAAATTAGATTCTATATATGTCACATGTCTTTGAATTTCTAGATTATATTTGGGAAGGATTTAAGGGGGTTAAGGACTGATTTTTTTTCAATTTGGAAACCTAAGCAAGGCAAGTCCTCATTTACTTATCTAAATTCTCATAATCCAATATTTTAATATTGACAGTGATTCTTTTTCATTTAAATTTCTGTAAGATTATATTGATTTTGATCCATGTCAGAGTTGGCAAATTTTTTAGATCAATATATGCTTTGGATATGAGATTAGGACAAGGTGGACACGATAATGAGTTTGAATATGAAAATTCAGGAAATATTTAAAATATGATATGAATGATTGTTTCATATTTATATATCTAATCTTATATACATAAATATTCATATACATGTAGTAGTAGTTATGCCTAAGAAGGTATACTATGCTGGAAGGATTGGTTATGAGTATAATTAATTATAACTTAGATTGTTGGTTAGCATAAAACAAAATTCTTATAGTTGTTGTGATATATAAAAACACAAGGAAGTCATTCTTTTGGATATGGGTTCAGTGGATTTCTGAATGACTAAGGAAGGACATAGTTAGTCACGACGTAGTTCTCCGAATTTACAATGAGTTGATATGAACAATTTTATATATGCAAGGATATTAGCAAAGTTTTAAGTATACATAGACGAGTAACTTCATAATATAAAACTATATTGTATTGACCGATAACGGATTCAATTAGGAAGAAGTATATATAATTCAGTTTTTGAGGGGTTGTATTAGAGGACAACTTCGGATCATTTAGGATCTGCAATATTGACCATATCCATTTAAACGAGAATTTGATTTATGGAATATCTTTATGAGTTTAGAATTTAGCACTAAATGAATTTGGAAATCTCATATTAAAGACAGAGAGATTGGAAACCGTAGGCTTATAATATGATAGTTTCATACCTTGGTATTTTGGGACCGTATCGGCTCGAATTAGCCAAATATGACTATATGAATTAAATTTATTTTAAATTTCATCATAAAACACTTATTTCGAATCACTTAGTTATATAAATAATGGATATAGTTCCTAAATGTCACTACAACAAAATAGGTGAATAACGACATTTTCTTTACGACACTTTCTAAATAAGTGTCATTAATTTTTTGTATTGATGACACTCTATTAAAATGTGTCGTTGTAATTAAGTATTTATCATAATCTATGACACCTTTTTAAAAATGTCGTAAACATAAATGTAACAACACTTTTAAAGATTTATCATAATCTACGATACCTTTTTAAAAATAAGGTAAACATAAATGTAACAATACTTTTAAGAACACTTAAAAATATTGTATACTATATATAACACTTTAAAAATATCGTATAATATTATATACTAAATACAACACTTAAAAGTTAAGTGTTGTATCGAATTTTATTTCCCACAACTTTTTTTCGGTTTCCCGATACTGCCAAAAAATTGGCGTCTTAGCAGCGATAACAAGCTTTTTCCCTCTCATTTTTTTCATTTTTTCGTTCTCTCTCTCTCTCTCGTTCCTTTCTCTTTTTCGGTGGGGTTTATAAGACGGGTCGGGGTGCTCTCGGTGGACACACGATGGTGAAGAGGTGTTCGCGGAAGAGGGCGGGCGACTATAGGGCCACGGCTGTTGGTCACCCAAGTCTCGGCACGGGGTCAAGACTAGCTGGGTTGGTCCGTGGAAGGAACGCAGCAGTAAGGAAAGCTAGCGGCGCAAGGACACGTCGGTTGAGGGAGGGATGAGCGTCGCGCTCAGCGTGAACGGCGCCGCGGAGCCTACGACAGAGAGTGCTCGGAGGCACGAGAATTAGTCGGTGGCAAAATAGGGATCGGCTGGAACTCGAGCACAGATGTGTTGGCTCGTGACGGTCGCGGTGAAGAACGGTGGCTCATGGCGAGGCGGTTGGTTCAGACAGGAGCGACTCACAGCTTGGGTTGCCTGCCGTCGAGGCTGGTTGTCGTTCCTGTGTTCTGTCAATTCAACGAGATCAGATCAAGGTTCTCTGGATCACAGTAAGTTCACATCTGTTTCTTTCCTGATTTTGACTCGATATTGCTTTCCTTTTCTTTTAATTTCAACTTGTTTTCTTTCTAATGGATCCATTGAAATCAATTGATCTCTGAACTGTTCTTGTTCGATCCACACACTACGTGTTTGTTGATATGTCTCAGAGGAGGTAGGAAGAGCCTGTACACAGCTGGCCCGCTACCATTTACCTCCAAAAGTTTTGAAATCACTCTACTTGACGAGGAAGATGGTTCTGACACCCAAACCACCTAAAGGTCTTTAGAACATAATTCTTTATCAAGCTTAGTTGCTTAAAGCAGTATTGCAACTATAATTTGTTTGTATCATTCTGCAGGAGAGAGAGGGTGTTTAAGGTTGCGATAAATTTGCTGCTCGTGCTGATCTTCACCACTTGGAGCAGTTTTTAACAGGGAAGACGACAACCACTGGGTGAGGGCTTGGAAAGTTGGCGTGGATGTTACCAGATTATCTGGCGAACACAAATGGGATTATCTCTCAATATCGGTGAGGCTCCTGTCTTCCTCTTATATAATGTTTTTAAGACAAGTGTAGTACATAAACCAATAACGAAATATCCATAATAAAGGTTTAACCTTGTTTATTTGTTTTATCTCTTAAGATGAAGTGTAAGTTTGTAACCCATTCATCATTAATTATGGCAGCAGAGTTGCATGCTTTTTGTACTAATGGTTATAAGCTGGTGTAAAAGATAAGCTGTGGTCAATGTTGGAAAAGTATGCCTGTGACGCTTTTCAACTAGTAGTTGAAAAGAAAAAAATACATGTCTTCTTTCTGCTAAGATTAGTTAGAAATACCGTTCCATTCTATGAATATTGTTATTATATAAGAAAAATAGTTTGCATACATTGTCATATATGAGCGATTTTTATAAGTTTCACATATTAACAGTTATTTTCATGTATGTTGTTTCTTTCTAACTTCATTACATTTTTAAATCTATAACAATATAGCTCGTGTATCAAATTGTTTATATATTGTTTGTTATTTTATAAGTGAATTGAATGCTAGAAAGGAAGGGCATCGACTTGAATATTAATTGAGACTTGGAACTTTTGAATATAAATTTGTGTTTTGCATCTTATGTATGCACTGTGAATATATGTTAATATGTTTCTTTCTTCCCGAGCAGATATGTCATCCACTGCTTTTATAGAACCGCTGCCAGTCATTGACTTTGTCGCGCAGCTGTTGAATAGAGACGTCTCTGCTAGACCATTGTCTGATGCTGACAATGTGAAGGTTTGTAATTTGTCATTTGGTCCATGCCACACCAAATTTGTGTGTTTTTTCTTTGTTCTTTGCAATTATTACTTGTAAGAAACCCAACGTTTTGAGGTATTTGGTAGGGAAGTTAGGTCCTGGGGTTTGACCCTTTTTTTTGGTTCTTTGCAATTATTACTTATAAGAAAGCCAATGTTTGAGGCCTTTGGTTGGGAAGTTAGGTCCTAGGGTTTGACCTTTTTTTTTGTTCTTTGCAATTATTACTTATAAGAAAGCCATTGTTTTGAGGCCTTTGGTTGGGAAGTTTGGTCCTGGGGTTTGACCATTCAGGGGGATGGTAAAACTTACCTTCATTCTTAAAACAATATTAATGATCAAATATACTGTAGTTATTTATTGCATTGTTTATGTTCTTATTTGATTCTTTTCTGCTTAAAAATACTTTAATGGTTACAAAAGCCGAGTCTTTTTTATCAGCATTCTAAAACATAGGTGCCTAGGCTCCACGATACACAATTCTGGCTTGCATAGGTTTGGCAATATCTTCTCTTTGCATCCTGACCATTTTGGGTGTTACGTTCTTATAGACCATGCCTTATCCCTGCCAATGTCGCATTTGTTTTTGTTTATTATTGTACGCTTTACTGGTATGGGTTATTTTACTTATCCTGTACGCATAACAAGGGGGAGTGAGCTTAAGCCCTTCCCTTTCTTGAGTGACAATTTTGCTAAAGATAAGTCATTGTCTCTCTCTATGTATGCATCAGTCATGGAAGGATTCAATCTGAACCCTAGACCGACATTCTTCTATATTCCCTAGTTTGACTATTAATTGACTTTACCACTTCATCGTTTTTTCTATTTCATGTTGATTGTTTCTTTGGGAATGTATGCACTTTATTATCTCTTTAATATCCAAATTGAAACCTGACAAATATGGGCTTCTGTGAACCGGGTTGTAGTTCGGGTGATGGCAGGGGTCAAGTATATCCGTTAAAATGGACTCCTATATTCCCTATTTTGACTATTAATTGACTTTTTCCAGTTCATCGTTTTTCTATTTCATGTTGACTGTTTCTTTGGAAATGTATGAACTTTATTACCCAAATTGAAACCTGGCAAATATGGGCTTTTGTGAACTGGGTTGCAGTTCTGGTGGTGGTGGGGGTCAAGTAAATCCGGTAAAATGGAGCTCCCATGCCTTAGTCTTTAGGTCTTTCATAATAAGCCTCTAGTTAGATTTGTCAAGGCCCAATGTAACTTTATTTAAATAAAATAACACGCAAGAACTTTATTTAAACTTCTATAAATGAATAGATTGTGAATTTAGTTCAGATATTTAGCTGCACACTGTTATTTAAATTGTTTAGACCAATGTTTTGATTACTTCATTTATAGTTACCTCATTTTTTAATCTTGAATTTTAACTTTTAAGTTTATCATTGTTTCGGCTTATTTTTGATTATCAACATTATAAAAAAAATTTAGTGGAGAACACTTGATACTGCTACAATTTCCCTAAGTATACTCTGTTTAAAGTTTAAAGTTTCAATTCTGCTTTATTTGTACCATTGTCCTTACTCCTAAGTATATTCTGTTTAAATTCTCTTGCAATTCTCGTTGCCTTTGCAGGTAAAGAAGGCTCTCAGAGGTGTCAAGGTGGAGATCACACATCGCGGTAACATGCGCAGTACCGCATTTCTGGTTTAACGTCTCCGTCAACAAGGGAGCTAACGTATGCAGTCTTCTCTACATCATTGACTGCAAACACCATATCATGCATTTTTTTGCTTTATAATGCTGTTGAAGTACAAATTCTAATGTCATTTTCCTCTTCAATTTTTAAATGTCCACAGTTTCCCTGTGGATGATCGCGGTACTGTCAAATCTGTTTGTACAATACTTTCAAGAAACCTATGGATTTAATATCCAGCATACAACATGGCCATGTCTGCAAGTTGGAAATACACAGAGACCAAATTACCTACCTATGGAGGTTGTGTAGTAAAATAGCCCAGTAAAGAGGAAACATGACACAAGTTTTGTGGAGGGTGAATAAACTTGGTGATTTTTATTGAATGAAATGGTAGCTATATATAGTTGAACATTTGATGTAAAGAGATAGACTAAAATAAAAGATGTATCAAAGTTGTTTCAACAAACAACTTATCAATCTAAACCAACTAACAATCTAAACCAACTAACAAGATTATCACCAACAATCACTCCCTTAATCTTGTTGCATCAATGCTTCACTTTCTGCACCCGGATCTTCTGGAATACTTCTTCAGGGAGAAATTCACCAGTTTCATAATGCTTAGCCATACTCATAAGTGTATCCCTCTGGTAACACCAGTTCTCCATAAACTGGGATGGTAGCTCAACAGCATCCCATTCTATCCCACGAATTCCAGCTACTAGTCCCTCATCTTGTTTCGTAAGCATATGCTGAAGTGCATGGCCAAATTCATGGAAGACAGTCTCCACCTCTCGGAAAGTCATAAGACTCGGTTTTCCACCAACTGGTGGTGTTTGGTTGCACACCATGTGGGCAATTGGCAACCTAACAAGATCACCTTCCCTCGCGAGTACACGGCTACGAGCAAACACCTCATCCATCCAGGTTCCGCCACGTTTTTCAGAAGTTCTTGAATAAGGATCAAAGTAGAAGTAGGCGATTGGATTGCCTGAAGTATCTTTGACACGTACATCGATCGGGTAACCGGGCAGCGGTGTGGCGATCCGCAGGTCCTGCGCCTCGATAACAGTCACCCGCAGGTACCACAGTTTGGGAGATTGGTAGACTTTCGACCGCGTGTAGCTCACGTACGGCGCGTCGGAGTGGTAAGCCTCTGCGAAGGACTCGTCGGCTTGCGTACCTATCCAGACCGACACCATTATATCTCCGGTGACCTGTCCGTCGGGGCCTGCCTTGTCGTCCCCGCCCTCAAGCCGGTACCACTGCAGGGCCAGCGGCCCGTCCGGCTGCTCTCGAACCGGCACATCCGAGACGTCAAAGCAGACTCCGCCGAGGAATGACTCGGTTGGTCCCCCGTCCCAGACCGATATCTCCAGGGTCGAATCTGTTCTGGTCTGCTCCAGCGCAAACTTCTGGTCTGGTTGTTGTTACTCTTCTTCTTCGTCGTTGGTCGTGTTTGTCTCGGCCTTCTGCGCGTCGCTCAGCTCAATCCGAAGCCCCTCGACCGAAGCTTCCATCTCGACCAGCTTCTCCTCCATTGCCTTTTCCTTCTCCTTCTCGAGCTCGCGCTTCAGAGTGGCGATCTCAGAGTTCAACTTTGCGACCACTTCTCGAGTTTCCTTCGATTTACTCTCCAACTGGGATTCGAGCAGAGATTTCAGGCGGATGACTTCCCCGGACAAGACCACCACCTTCTCCGCGTTGATCTCGACGATCCTCATCGCGTCGTCAGCATGGCTGAGGGCAGTGTTCTTGGGGTCGGCGATCATCACCAGCTCCTTTGCCTTCCTTTTGCCAGGAAGAACAGTGTACTGAGAAGCGCCATTAGTGGCCGTCTGTTGGATTGCCAAAAGGGCGGTCCTTGCTGCTTTGATCTCTGCTTCTTTCTTGGTTTTGGCTACAGCCCCAATGTATTGGATCCCGCCAATATCGACAGTACAGGTAAAATGGTTTGGTCCATTCTCATCATACTTTTCTTGGTCAAGTACAGAGTCACCTTCAACTAGACTACTAGCCCCTTTAAGAGAGACCTCTACCATTTCATGATCATACTCTTTGTTCAAAATAGCAACAGTGGCTTCTGTTTGAGGGCCTTTCTCTATGTTCCGAATGCTAAAAGAGCCTTTTGCTATCTTTCGGTCAGTCTCTTTGTTTGAAATGGCTATTGGTGGTCCTTCATGAAGTTGCCAAGATTGAGTGATAGTCCTCACAGTAGACTTGGCTTTATTCTCCAACATCTCTTCATCATCCACATTGGTCCAGACTTCCGGCTTAGATGGGCTGATTCTGTGATTAACCATATTTATTACATCTGGCACTTTTTTCTCATGAAACATGGCCATGAGCAGTGTTGGTTCATCGTCGTCGACTTGCGTCAGATTGGCATGCTCATCGCGCTTCGGCTTGCTGCAGTCCTTCGCCCAGTGGCCGTAGATGCCACAATTGTGGCACTTACCCTTCTTGTCGCGCGTGCCACCGGACGCGTTGCCGTTGCCGTAGTTCGTGTTGCCGCGGCCACGACCTCTTGGCTTGCCGCGCCCACGACCATAACTTTCGCCACCGTCGGAGTAGGCGTCACCTCCTTCCTCTGCTTCGTGCGAGCGAGCCACTCCTCTTCGAAGAGGAGAATGTGGCTACTTGTGTCGCCGGAGTTGCTGCCAAGATCGTATCGTTCCTCGACGGCTAGAAGACGACCAGTAAACTCTTCAATTGACAGCGTCTTGAGATCCACTAAAGTCTCAATGGCGATGGCGACTTGCGTGTACTTGGATGGAACGACTCGAAGGAATTTTTTAACTACCTTCTCGTCGTCCATTTTGTCGCCGAGTAGTTGCAGGTCGCTGACGAGTCCCGTGAGCCGCATCGCGAAGTCCTCGACGGACTCGCCGTCCTTGAACTTCATTGATTCGAAGTCAGCGCGCAATTTCTGCGCCTTGGCCTCGCTCACGCGCTCGACCCCCATCCGCATTATCTTCACAGCGTCCCATGCTTCCTTGGCAGTGTCTTTTACTGCTAGTGTCCGCAGCATCTCTGGCGGCACGGCACGGAGTATGACGGACAGGGCCATCCTGTCGTCGCGGTAGTCGGCTTTCCCGGGTTCGATCGCCTCCCACAGGCCTTGCGCCTGCATGTTGACTCTCATTAAGAGAGCCCAATCCGCGTAGTTGGTCCGTGTCAGCATAGGGTACTTGAAGGTGAATGACGTCGACGTCGTGGGGCTTTGCTCGTCGTTGGTTGCCATGGCTCTGATACCAAATGTAGTAAAATAGCCCAGTAAAGAGGAAACATGACACAAGTTTTGTGGAGGATGAATAAACTTGGTGATTTTTATTGAATGAAATGGTAGCTATATATAGTTGAACATTTGATGTAAAGAGATAGACTAAAATAAAAGATGTATCAAAGTTGTTTCAACAAACAACTTATCAATCTAAACCAACTAACAATCTAAACCAACTAACAAGATTATCACCAACAGGTTGGTGGATGATTGCAAGGAACTGGAACTGGAATGCAGTTATTTTATTTCTGTTGAACCTTTTTTAACCTATTAACTAGCAAAGCACGTCAAAGCTTCTCTATTCTTCATCATTGATGACTGCACATGCTAATTTTTGATAGTTTCTCAGGTCTGTAAGATTGTCGAAGGACAAAGGTACTCTATAAGGTTAAATGAGAAACAGATAACTGCCCTACTTAAGGTGACCTGCCAGCGTCCTAGTGAACGTGAGAAGGACGTTTTAAAGGTAATCCACATCCTTCTACTTTGAGATCTTTATTCTGTTCTCTCTCTAACACTTCAATTGGATTCTAGTGGTATATCAATGATTTTGCATGTAGAGAAATATGTTCCCATCTATATGTAGAATGAGGGAGGCAACATCGACTGTTCAACCATACTCTGGATTCCTTTGAAACCTAGTTATGGGCATACCATATCAAGATGCGCTATCAAGGAAGTATCTTGTCGATGTGTTGGACACATACTCCTATAGAGTAGTATCTGTGCAACTTAACTTCAAAGAAAGATCATATAATATGTTATGTATGATGGCAAAATTCACATTATGGTTACACATGTATCGTTCTAACTTCATATTTAGTGCGCATTCGTAACCTCTAGTTCTTTAATATTTGCAAAAGGGCATGTTCACATGATTGGATTGTTAGAACATCAACAAGAAAATTGAGAATTGTAGAATGGTCATTATGAAGAGACCTCTAGAAATTTTTCCTTAGTAAACTTTAGCAATTAGCCTAGTCATATACATGCCATGAGAAAGTAGGCATTTGTGAATGACCGCACACATTGAAGTGGAAAAATATTATTGAATTTAAATCATGCATGCATGCATTTACAACTGCAGCATGCATGCATGGGTTTAAAGTTTATTTTCAAAATCTATGGGGCTCTCCTCGGCTTCCTTGTGCGATGATGGTAGACAGCATCACCAATATGATAATGGCTAGAAAACTGTTGTAGTTTTAAAATATTGATTTTGTACTTGTCTTTTTGGCATGAGATTTGCTCCTAGCTGGGGACTAATCAGGACTTAAAAGGCATAACTCATAGGTTTTTATTAAATCGAGATGCATGTCATGAATTGTTTTAGTAGGTTGTTTAATCATGTACACCATAAGTTTGTCCCCTTGTGCAAATAGGAAAAAATGTATTCAACTTAAATAACATAGTGATATATTGAGCACACTATGTAATTTAAGATAGATATCAGGATGCAGTATTATGCAAAAAAGAGTTCAATCAAAGTGCAATTGTGGCCTTGATTTGATAAATTATTTTTGTTTGAAGATTAAAGTTAAGAAAACAATACGTGTTTGAGAGAGAAAAAAACTAAGTGCCAAAAGTATTTGTTACTGCAATTGTTTTTTTAAAAATCTTAATCACTATGTCAATCGTGGATTCTAAACAAGTTTTTAGTGTCGTGCTTTTGTTATTACATATTATCCAAATACAAGATCATCTGATAACAATTGTAATACTACAAATTCAATTGTTGCTATAAGAACGAATATATGTGAAACTGTAAAAGAGGGTTTACCACAATTACTTGGCACAGTGTAGATTGCAAAACTCCAAAAAGTGTTTTGTGTGAAATTGCCTTGTCTTCATGTTCTATACATAACATGTCATTCTTGTGCTCCAAAGGCCTGAACTAGTGAGGATTGTTGGCAACGCTTTGGTGGTGACCTCTCTAATAGTGATCCCAGAGGCTGCTTTAGTCAGCTGGAGAAAAAGTGATGATCGCACAGGTGAATCTACTGCACAAGGAAACAACCTTTGTCGGCAATGGTTCAAGGATCCTAGACTGGACTGCCTAGGATTCAGGGGAATCTTTCCCTCCATGACAATTCGTAAGACTAGTGGCCTTTACTACTGTTGAAATCTGTATAGGTTCTTGGTACTTAGAAATTAGACGGTGTTAATTATGAAAATTTGTTTGTTTAAATGGAAAATTTCTTCTCTTCATCTTTTCAGCACCTTTGGTTGAGTCAGACAAGGAAACCAATGAGCAATGTAAACCACCCTTGATTTTCATATAGGGTTATTTTAGGTATTTTGGATTTATTTTATATTAATAGAATTAATTTTTTATTAAAATATTTATTAGATAATTTCTTAAACTTTAGAAACCAACCACCATGGTCTTAAGATCTTGAGTACAACACTAGCATTTTTCTTCCAACCAACTTTGCATGCTAGACTTAGACAAGCCAATTTAGGCTTATGCCATGACTGTCACTCATAAATTCATAATTCCATGCTTCGTTTTGGTCGCACAACTTTCGCGACGTAACTACGAGAAAATGACAATTATCTTTTTGCCGGTGCGTACGATTTTAATGCGCAACACCAATCCATTTCGTCCAATAAATTTTATATTCATGAGCCTAACTGGACCTACGGTTGGGAACGAAAGTGCGAAAACCGTTCCCCAAAGCAGAGAATACTTGCGAGAGAACCGAGCAAAAATACACAAACCAAAAACGCCAAACACAAATCGCAGACACAGAGATTTTGACGTGGAAAACCCTTGCGGAAAAAAACACGAGACGATCGGAGTCCAATCCTGAAAAGCCTCCACTAATGGAATAAGAAATACACCGACTCCTTACAAACTTCTCACCGATCCAAACGGATCACCAGAACTCTTTTGGAACAGAAAATAGATTATAACCATGAAAAAGAAAGACAACGAGAAATACCCGAAACTGATCTCCTTCTTCGAAACGGCCTCCAATCCTTCTTTCTCCTCTCCAATGTTGTAATGACACTCTTGCCTCCTTTTCTCTCCTTGTTGCTATGTTTTTGTTTTTATTTTTAGAGAGATCGAGTTATTTTAGGGACATGAGACATCTATATATAGCCTCAAACCCACAACTACCATTCCTATTATAGATAGGAATATCCAATCCAAATCCAAATGGTAACCGCTATTGGCAAATCCAAATGGTAATCAATGCATAGACGCATTGTACCAATCTTCCGCAGAACCGTTCGTCCTCGCTAGAGCATGATGTCGTACAAGCCTGAGGTTGCACTTGTACAAGGCAAGAATGTGCACATGTGTCAAAATCTTTTGGAAATATCTCAGCAACACAGCAGCAGAATATTGAACACACATTGTATAGCAAGAATTTTTTTTTTATTGATTCATTGCAACGAAGTACAATTTTCTCAACACTGAAATGAAAATACCTGAACGACTTACATAGCTTTGCATAAAACAAAAGGCTGATAGGCTGACATGAAATAATGTTCTTATTATATACGTTATGCTCCTTTATTACATTCTTGAAAACTAGGAAACAACTTGAAATCTACATATAAACCCTACCTCTTAGGTTCGGCCGACCCCCTTATTTCCTCTCCTCACGGAAAATAGCAGACCCCGGCCTCCTCTCTCTTTCTTTCTCACGTATACCTTCCTCTCCTCCTTCCTTCCCTCATTCCTTTCCCTTCCCTATGTAGAAGCATAGAAAATTTTGAACCATGCGTACCAAGAGCCATGCGGCAAAAGGCAGCAAAAACCCAGATGCGACAAAAGGCAGCTGAGGCTTGATGTGGCAGAGGCAACAAGGTTCCAATGCGGCTAGAGGTAATAGGCTGACACCTCAGCCGCCCCCACTGACAATAGCATTTAATGCTCAGCAGTGGGCCACCAAAAGTCGAGCCACTAGCAGTTAATGAGCAGTCATAATTACTCTGACCACTGACAGGACGCTTCGTAGTACGAGCAGACGTCAGCGCTTATGTTAGCTCAAGGAGGGCCCCAATGCGGTGACACCCCCATGCGGCGATACCCCAATGTGGCGGTATTATCATGCGACAGTTTTTCCATGAACACCCATACAAAGGTATTATCATGCGGTAGTGTTCCCATGAACCTCCATGCTGCGGTAATATCATGCGATAGTGTTTCCATGAATCCCCATGCGGCGGTATTATCATGGGACAATATTCTCATGAACCCCCATACGGCGGTATTGTCATGCGACAGTATTCCTATAAATCTCCATGTGACAGTGTTCTCTAAAAACTCCATGCAGTAGATTCTTCCTGTTACAACCGATCGAGATCCTCAAGTAGCCGACACAGGCCACGTGTCACGTTGACTAGGTCATGCCCATGACGGGTGCCAACAATCCAAGATCTCAGCAACCACCAATCCTAACCATTGCCACATGGCAGTCGCAGCGCAGCATGCGCACGCAAGCCGCAACTGCATTTTGTTGAAGAAGCCATGCGACAGCTCAAAACTCGCGCGCATGAGGAGAAAATGAATGCGCGCGCATGGCCATGCAATGGCTATAAATAACAGGGACGTGTGTTTCCCTCGGACATGTACAGTGAGACGTATACACGCAGATCCGAGAGTATTCGATTGTTGTCCTTCTTGCCAGTGAGCAGAGACCTTGCAATCCCCTTTCGTCATCGGATCGTCAATGGAGTAAAGGAGTCAACTACAGTACTCGATCTCCACCGTCACACTTTTCCAGAATCAAACTGTACTTAGAGTTTATGCCTAGGAATTCTCTGTACCTTTCTCTTTGTTGTATTTACAATCAAAAGTCAGTCAAACTTATTTTTGTTATGGAAACAAAAATGGCGACTCTGCTGGGGGACTTCCTTCTCCTCCGATGAGAAGGTCGTGACGCAATCCGACACGACAAAGCTGGGTTCAACCCAGAAGATGTTGGTCGTCCGCTTCGACCAACAAGCGTTTAAAGATATGCTCTCAGGAGACAAATCAAGCCTCGTACCTAGGCTAGCAAAGCCTTATAAGACTCGAAAGACTTGGGTCGTCAAGGCCAATGTGCCGCACCAAAGGATCGTGAGTGACGTGCTTCCCGCCTCCTTCGCCAGGGGCGCGCATGATGTTGACGCATATCCTGTCTCTCCCCCCATGGTCACCTTTGAGAGGAACAGTGCTGACTCTCAGGATGTGAACACAGCGGGATGCGCCGAAAAAGGCGCGCGTCGCATTAGTTGGCAAGCGCATGCGAGCTTCTGCATGCGACAAAGATAGAAGGAAAGGGCCTGTCCTTGACAAGACTTCCTGCGGCACTGACCCCACGACCCAACTACATGGAAGTGGAAAAGATCTGGACTCCTTGTACTATGCGTCGGCTCGCTCTAGTTCAAAGAAGCCTAAAGTAGCACTAGCCATGCGCGCTTGAGCAGCTGCTCAGTCAACCAACCAAAAGCATGCACCGTTGACAGTTACACGCACTACCGATGGTAAACTATATCAGACTGATCCATGCGCTTGTGCGCAGGAAATGGGTCAGCCCCAAAGTCTTCCTGGAACTACTTGGGCGCAGTATATGCGCAGGAACCAAGTCGGGGAGCACAAGCTGTGATGACAAACCCATGCGCCCAGCTTGGCTGTGTGCACGAAGTGGTTCTATCTCATATTAAGCCTTCTGTAAACGATCTGGGTGCAACTTCTGCACGAGAACCTGGTCAGGGAGCAAATCTTTTACTTTCATACCAAGCCATGCGCACGAAGTGGGTGTAAAAGTGAGATCTCCCTCGTCTGATTTGCGTAGCGTGATAAGTCACAAACGTAAAACGAGATAAATAGCCACTACATATGAAGTGTCCTCCCCTGGACACACTTGTGCCAACATTGTTATCAGCTGTTGTTGTGCCAAAGCAACAGCTTCACCAGTCAGGCAGTCGGTGTTCTAGCGACTGCAATCAGCTGCTGCAGTCCGATAGCGTCTCGGAAAACGGATGCATGAAGAGGAAAAGGAACTGTCTTTTTGCCTCATGCTGCTCAACATGGAGGTCTCCTTCTATGAAGAACTCAAAGGCAAGCTCGTCCAACCCTCCAGTCTTGGCCGGTACGTCAAAGAACAGACAACGAGGGGGTAAAGTAGTCGTACCTATCGAGGGCGTGTTCCAGGGCACCCGCTCAAGAACAAGAGCAGGGGTATCAACCCTCCGGTAATCCACACCTACCCGTCCTTGGAACGACGGGTTGGTGTAGATCACCGGAGGGTTGCTACCCCCAATTCTGTTGTCAGTTCCTTGAGATTGAGATTCACTGTCTCCTTGGAACGACGGGTAGGTGTGGATCACCGGAGGGTTGCTACCCCCGGTTCTTGAGATTCACTGTGTAGGACACCCGCTCAAGAACAAGAACCGGGGGTAGCAACCCTCCGGTGATCCACACCTACCCGTCGTTCCAAGGAGACAATGAATCTCAAGGAACTGACAACAACAGAATTGGGGGTAGCAACCTCCGGTGATCCACACCAGCCCGTCGTTCCAAGGAGACAGTGAATCTCAGGGATTTGACGACAACATATCTGGGGGTAGCCATACCCGCTAGGCTACTACAACAACCAGGGCTGGGGGTAGCCATCCTCCGGATTCTGAAGACGATGCAACAATGTCCGCCTTCCCCGAGGACAACGAGACTAAAGGATCAGAGGCAGAAAGTGATGCGTCCCCGGTCCTATCCATTTCTCCCCATGTAATACCTGTATACATGACGGAGGATGATAATGAAGTAGCATCCAGATTGGGCATCGTACCCGTTGTCAAGAAGAACGGTAAAATCCGAGTCTGTATAGACTTTCGTGATTTAAACGCGGCTTGCCCAAAGGATGAATTTTCTCTTCCGATCACAGACGTGATGATCGACAACACTTGTGATTTCGAGCGTATGTCCTTTATGGATGGGTTCTCGGGCTACAACTAAATCAAGATGTTTCCAGACGACGAGAAGCACACGTCGTTCCGAACACCAATAGGGTGTACTGTTACACAGTGATGTCCTTCGGTCTGAAGAATGTATGTGCGATATACCAACGAGCTATGAGCACCATCTTCTGCGAACATCTACGCAAAATAGTCGAATGTTATATTGATGACATCGCTGTCAAGAGCCATTTTCGGGATGATCATCTTCATGACCTGAAGACAGTGTTCGACCTAATGCCAGTGCACCAGCTCAAGATGAATTCGACCAAATCTTTCTTACGAGTCTCCAGCGGCAAGCTCTTGGGTTTTATCATAATTTCGAAGGGTATTCACATAGACCCTGAGAAGACAAAAGCCATCATTGATATGCACCCTCCAGAAAATCTCAGAGAGCTACGTAGCCTCAAAGGAAGATTGGCGTACATTAGGAGGTTTATATCAAATCTCTCCGGGCGATGCCAACCATTCACCCAGCTCATGAAGAAAGGGGTGTCCTTCGTTTGGACGGACGAATGCCAGCGAGCATTCGACGACATTAAGAACTACCCCATGAACCCTCCAGTGTTGGTGGCTCCAGTGATGGGAAAGTCCTTCCTGCTTTATGTACGAGCGATGGATCATTCTCTTAGCGCTCTACTAGCCCAAAAAATGATGTAGGTCATGAGCAGACCATCTATTATCTCAGCAGAATGATGGTCAGTGCCGAGCACAGGTACAACCCTGTCGAGAAGGAGTGTCTCGCTTTGGTCTTCACCATCCAGAAAATCAGCCAATATGTGACCGGACAAACAATTCATGTGATCTCTCGAGTTAATCCTCTCAGAGTGCTCATGACCAAGCCGGGGACAATGAACTCCCGCTTAGTCACATGGGCAATACTGTTGTCACCATACGACATGGTATTCGTTCCACAAAAGGCAGTCAAGAGCCAAGCATTAGTCGATTTCCTCGCGTCACATCCCGTGCCGAAAACGTCGAAGCTCTATGATGACATCCCAGACGAAGTATTGGAGTCCAACACCACAATGGAGGAGTCAATCTAGCGAATGTTCTTCGACGGTGCTTCGAGGACAGGGCCCAAGGGTGACGTCATTGCAGGAGTAGGGGTGGTGTTGGTGTCCCCTGATAACCTGGTCATCCATCATGCGTATTCTCTCATGGAGCCATGCTCCAATAATGTAGCAGAATACAACGCTCTTATCATCGGACTCCAGCTGGCAAAACGGTATGGTGGATCACCTAGAAGCCTACGGGGACTCCAAGTTGATAGTTAATCAGGTCCGCGGCCAGTATGAAGTCCGACATGAGGACTTACTTCCTTACCATCAAGCGACAATCGACATAATCTCCATCTTTATCGGGTTCTTCATAGAACATGTGCCCTGGTTGCAAAATATCGAGGCTGACGCTCTTGCTGGTCTCGCAGCTTCCTTGGCAGTTCCCGTTAAAATCCAGCAATCAATCGCACTGATTGGTCGGGAGCTAGTCTGCCCTAGGAACAACCTGTATATGTGTCTAAGCTATTCTCTGTAAATAGACATCAACAACAAGGATTGGCAGTTCCCTTTCATAGACTATACAGTCTATGGAATCCTCCCAGAAGATCCGAAGGAAGCTACTTCCGCTAGAAGATGTTCCCTCCGGTTATATTATGATACATTTACCGAGATTGTATCGCTGTTCGTATGACAGACTTCTGCTACGATGCCTATCGGATGCGAAAGCAAAGCAGACACTCCGCGAAGCTCACGATGGTACTTGCGGTGCTCACCAACCCGGCCCTAAGTTGCAAGATCGACTTCGACGCATGGATTATTATTGGCCTACAATGGTGGCCGATGCTATAGAGTACGCCAAGAAGTGCAGAATGTGTCAAATTCATACCGACTTCATTCATTAACCTTCAGAGTTTCTACACCCGACAGTCGCATCTTGGCCATTTGAAGCATGGGGTATGAACATCATCGGGCCGATTAGTCCCCTGTCATCTAAAGGGCACCGATTCATCCTAGCCATAACACTTCTCTAAGTGGGCGGAAGCCATACCGCTCGTAGAAGTGAAAACCTCTAAATTGATCAATTTTATCAAATATCACGTCATCTACCGCTTTGGCCTGTCTCGTAGGATCATTCATGACAACGGTCCGTAATTCGCAAGCCACGCTTTCTACCGATTTTGCGATAAAAACCACCGAATCCAGAATATGGCTTCAACCGCATACAACCCAGCAACAAATGGATTGACAGAAGCGTTCAACAAGAAGATCATCAAGCTACTTAAGAAGTTTGTTTCGTCCAACAAACGCGACTGGAACGAGAAGCTTGACGAATGTCTCTGGGCCTATCGCAGAACGGTCCGGACCCCAACTGGCAGCACACAATTTTCCTTAGTTTACGGGAAAGAAGCAGTGCTTCCCCTGGAAATCCAAATTCTCTCTCTCCGAGTAGCTCTTGCCAACCAGTTGACAGCCGAAGGCAACCATCGTCGGCGATTACAAGAGTTGGAGGTACTTGCCGAGAAACGTCTCTTGGCTCAACAGCGTATTAAGCTATATCAAGCGCGCATCTCCGGAGCCTTCAACAAAAGGATGAAGGAGAGAGCATTCCAGGTCGATGACCTCGTCCTAATACTAAGAAGACCCACAAGGCGGTCGGGAAATTCCAGGCTAAGTGGGAAGGCCCCTTCATAGTGGAATCAGTGTATTCTAATGGCACATACCGGCTCGCAAAACCTAACGGAGACTTGCTAATGATGCCAATCAACGACAAGTTCCTCAAAAAGTACTATGTCTAAGCTAGGCATGCACTTCTCTATCCCCAGTAGAGTAATTCAAAAATGTACAGTGTTTACATTTTGTTTAAGCCCCAGCAAGTGCAAAGATACAATGTGGGTTTGGTTCCCCCACGATATGTTGTGAAATCTATTATCTGTGTTCAGGAGTCTTGAATACGCAATGGATAATTGATCCCCAAAGATCCCCAGCGGAGTAGTCCTCAGGGCCAACAAAACATTCTCGTTGAGTCCACCTAAAGTTGTCTCCCCCAAACAAACAATCGTGCCCTCGAAGCCCAGTTGCTTTAGGGATGTCTCATTTATGGTCCCCAGTTAGGATCGGGGATACTCTCTCCTTGGAGATTTCTTACAAGTCAGGACGAAATCACCCTAATAGTTCACGTCCATACCACCTATGAACTATAACCTGGTCATTCTCCCCAGTAGAGTGAACATTTCAGTGAAAGAAAACAGTCACATCCACATCATCTCTATCTTGTTTTCTCTATCTCCACAAAATAATCTATAACACCTCTAAGGGTGTCTATCGTTTCAACTTATCATCTGCACTTACCTCAAAGTGCGCCAGAGATGATAAGTCCACAAAAATATCCCCAAAAGAGATGCAAGAGGGGAAGCTCTTCACCTTCAACCTCTTTCCGCACGTCGGGGTGCGTCAAGTCGACGACGACCGGTTCAGCAGCGACCTCGGCGGACTGCGCCTTGCCCTTTTTCCTTTTCCCTTGCCCTTGCCCTTGCCCTTGCCCTTGTCGTTGCTTGTAGTACCAGATTTGGGAGCCATGTCGAAGAGTTGGGGGATTATGAGAACAAAGGAGGAAGAAGGAGAGGAGATCGCAAGCGGGGTAAAAGTTCTCTCTCTCCTACTAAGCCCCTATAAATAGGCAAGGCTGAGCGGCATCGGATGATGACAGATCACGTGGCCGTTGCTTCGACTCCCGCATGTCTTAACCATTAAGAAATAAACGCTTCGGGCTTGAGGCTGCACGTGTCAGACAATGGTACGTGATCCCTAGAGATACGCTCTAAAATCGAAGCGTCTTTATCTGCAAAAGGATTTGAGAGCCGGTCAGAAAGATGCAGCATCCAACCCATGCTGCCTGAAGGTGATGTAGCATCAAACCCATGCGGCCTGAAGGTGTTGTGGCATCAAATCCATGCAGCCTGAAGTCGATGCGGCGAGATCACTCATGCAGGTTTTTCGTCCATGCTTCTATTTTCAAAATATTTCAAATTCATTTCAAATTTGAAAACTTTGAAAGGGGTCTTGTAGAAGCATGCAAATTTTTAAACCATGCGTGCCAAGAGTCATGCGACAAAAGGCAAACAAAAACTCAGATGCGGCAAAAGGCAGCTGGGGTTTGATGCGGCAGAGGCAACATGGTTCCAATGCGGTTAGAGGTCATACGACTGACACCTCAGCCGCACCACCCCACTGACAATAGCATTTAATGCTCAGCAGTTGGCCACTAAAAGTTGAGCCAGTGGCAGTTAATGTCAGCAGTCATAATTACTCTGACCGCTAACATGATGCTTCATAGTACGAGCATACGTCAGCGCTTTCGTTATCTCAATGAAGGCCCTCATGCGGCGACACCCCCATTCAGCGATACCCCCATGTGGCGGTACTATCATGCGGCAATGTTCCCATGAACCCCCATGCAGCAGTGTTCTCTAAAAACTTCATGCAGTAGAATCTTCCGGTTACAACCGATCATGATCCTCAAGTAGCCGATGCAGGCCACGTGTCACGTTGACTAGGTCATGCCTATGACGGGTGCCAACAACCCAAGATCTCAACAACAACCAATCCTATCCAGCCAATCCTAACCATTGCCACGTGGCAGTAGCAACACAGCATGCACACGTAAATTTAACAACACTTTTAAGGGCACTTAAAAATGTCGTATAATATTGTATACTAAGAATAACACTTTAAAAGTGTCGTATAATATTATATACTAAATACAACACTAAAAAATGTTGTCTCAAATTTTATTTCCCACAACTTTTTTTCGGTTTCCTGCTACTGCCAAAAAATTGGCGCTTTTAGCAGCGATAACAAGCTTTTTTCCTCTCCTTTTTTTCTTTTTTTTCGTGGTCTCTCTCTTCTTTCTCTTTTTAGGTAGGGTTTATATGACGGGTCATGGTGCTCTCGGTGGACACACGCTGGTGAAGAGGTGTTCGCGGAAGAGGGCAGGCGACTATAGGGCCACGGCGGTTGGTCACCCAAGTCTCGACACAGGGTCAAGACGTCAGTGGAAGGAACGCAACAGTAAGGAAAGCTAGCGGCGCAAGGACACGTCGTCTGAGTGAGGGATGAGCGTCACGCTTGGCGTGAACGGCGCCGCGGAGCCTACGACATACCTCTGCCTGGATGTTCTCGGGATCGACGGCTGCTTTCCCCGCAGTGTCGATAAGTTGACTGATATGTTCCTGTGTTGCCACGCGCGTACCACGTTGTAGAAGAACTTGGTACTGCGATTACCGTCACGGAGCCATGCACACTTGGCCCTTTGTTCTAGCTCGACTTGTTCCTGTAGACGAAGCACCCCAACCGACTGCGCAAGGGTCCGCTCCGCAGCCGCTAAGTCGGCATTTAAGATGTCCCCTTGCAGCCGCTCCTGCAGCACCCGGAGTCTGTCTTCTTCATCGATCAGATTTTGAACCGGGGTTACTTGGTTCCATTGTTTGAGTCCCGCCTTGACCGCCTTCAGTCTGGTTACAAAACGGTATTGTGGGTTGCCACAGACCGCCCTTTGTAAGCCTCTTGTCACCACCTCGCTGTATCCTCTCATATGCACCCATTTGTTATTAAACCTGAAGGGACGAGCAGCTTTCCGTTGCCGGTTCAGTAACCGAATACAAATAGGGGAGTGGTCAGACGTACCCGCAGGGAGTCCCTCCACTTTCGAGCTTGGGTAGCGGTCGAACCACAACCGGTTCCCAAGTGCACGATCTAACTGACAAGCCACTCGTTTTTTAATAGTCTTGTTATGTCACGTCCACAAGTGTCCCGCACGTTCTAGCTGTTGTAGTCCTGCGTGAAGAAGACATTGCTGGAAGTCATGCAAAAGAGAATCAGGAACCTCGCGTCCGCCCACCTTCTCGTGTCTGAATAAGAGGGCATTGAAGTCTCCCATGATCACCAGCGGTAATTTATACTGAATCGAGGCCAGAACACTGACTCGTTCAATATCATGCCACATCCCGCGTCGCTCCAATCGATCATTATGGCCATTTGCTGCTCCGAAGATGAAGCTAAAGCCACCCTTGTTAGTGAATATCGCCGCGATCAGTTGCTCTGACATGTGAACTACTTGACTCTGCCAACATCTAGTGTCCCACCTAACCCATATACGGGCCATAGCACATAAATGAAGGTTATTTACCTGTCGCCAATGAGGGGGTATTCTTCTGGATAGCATCCTAGTCGACTTGATTTTAGTCTCCAAAAGAGCATGTAGACCACTCCTTTCTCAAAACATCACTAATCTTCCGCCACCTCCCCAACGAGCAGACCCCCCGCACATTCCATACGATCACTGACATCTAGAAATGGGGTTTCCCCATCTACAACGTCCCGACTGTTACCTGGGGGAGTAACAACCAAACTGCCATCCACCGAAGGGGCATCCAATGTCTGCCCATCCTCCTGTGGCCGTAGTCCAGGCTGCGTAGACACCTCTATATTGGAATGCACTTCTGACCACTGCGGATATCGATACAGAGTACCTTCCCCTCCTTACCTGCATCTAGAGGAGTACGATCCACATCTTCCCGGAGCGGGTCTGCGTGGCGCTTCCGATTCTTATACCCCATCACCGCTAGTGTTGTCTGGTCTTATTGTTGTTGCTTCTGTGACCACCATATATATATATATATATATATATATATATATATATATATATATATATATATAAAAGTGGATCTATTCTTTTGATGTCATAAAGATGGTTTGAAATGTTTTGGGCCTAAGGCCATCTCCAATGGGGTTTTTTTAATTGAGTTTCTATCCTACTTGACATTGTACTGACAGAGTTTCTACATAGAAATTGCATCAACAAAAAAAATACTCTTCAATGGTTCTCAATTTCTATCCTACGTGTCAGAAAATAAAATAGAGATGGTTTGAAATTAGGGTCCACTATTAATTAAGTGAGAGATGGATAATTTTTATGAGCATGTATGAAAATTGGAATAGAAATCTTTGTTGGAAGAAGTTTTTTCTAAAAAGAGTTTCTACCATAGACATAATGCAGATAGCAACCCCCATTGGAGATGGCCTCCAATAGGGGGGAGGGTGGGGTTCTATCTCCCATATTTCTATGGTAGAAATCAATTAAAAAAAATTCTCTCAACCATGATTTATATTCCAATTTTCATCTTATGTGGGGGTGGTATAGGATGGAGAATTTCTACGAGAGTTTCTATATGTAAAAACTCTCATATAAATTTTTCTCTCTCGTAGCAATTAATATTGGACCCTATATCATTAAATTGATTCTTTTATTTTTTGCCACATGATAGAAATGGAGAAGCATTAGAGAATTTTTTTTTTTTGTGTGTACTTTCTATATAGAAACTCTACCAACTAGCATAGGAATTTTCTTAAAGTACAATGCCAAGTATGATAGAAATTCAATTTTAGAAATTCTCATTGGAGGTAGCCTAATGGCTAGTTGCAACATTTCCTAGAGGACTGGCATAACTCGTTGCTGTGTAGACAACAATGGATCGATGGTAGTGCTATTACCAGTTGAAAATTAGATTCAAAATGTAATAGTGCTTTACGACAAATTTTGTTCATAAATTTCAAATGAATGGCAATATTTATTTATTTTTAAAGTTCCAAACTAACAATTGGGGTTATGTTTGAAATTTTATTTTGAAATGAAGTCTTTGTTAAATAGAGTTTTAGCATTTGAAATTTGGTTTTGTAAAAAAAGATATGTTTGAATAAGTATTGACACTTCCAAGTCTCAAAACACAGAGAAGCATGCCACGTGGCAATAGCCATATACATTTTAAGCGGACTCCAACCCAACTCAATATGTCTATGTTCTCTAAGGTCGAATGTTCTAACAAGAATAATCTATGATTAGTCTAAAAGTTCTGTATCTCAATCCATGGGAGAAAACTAACAAAAAGAACATAATGTAATAAGGTTGGTAGCCAATAATACACCTGTTCGAATATGTGCGGAAAGATTGACATGGGCATACAAAACTTGACTATAAAAATAGGATAAGTACTAGAAAAGTAACATAATAAGTGCGATATAACAAGATACAATTAAGCATTCTGACAATACATGATTCCAAGAACGAGTCGTACCTGAGCTACTAAGGGTAGACCCTAAGAATCATCCAGTTCACCTAACCTAAAAGAGAAGTGAGACCTAAGAGGGGTGTAACAAGATACAACAATACATATCAAAATAAAATACAAAAAATAGCATGCTCACCTCAAAAATCGGGTATGATTATAGTGACAGCTAAGAGACTCCTAACGAGGACAAAGTTTGAACGCATTAGTTGTGGCTAAATGGGTAATCGTGCATAGATCTCACTGGAAGCTAGAGGCCATCCGTAAAAGTATAATGTTCATAGCACTATTGGAGGCTAAAAGCTATATGTATAAGGGGTCATAACTCTCGCCACTCCTCCGGAGGCCTCGCAGGTCCTACAAGTGATGTTCTAAAATATTATCACATAACTTGCTAAATATATCCTCACAGGGATATCTTGTCGCTGCGGATCCAAGTTCCGCACGAAAAGATGTGAGCCCGTATTGGTATGGTCAAATTGAAAATAAACTTATATACAAATTATGAAAAATATAAAAGACTTATGTGCAAGAATTTCAAAAAAAAAAAAAAAAAATCTCATACAATCTGCCAGTATATCTCAAATTCCGCTAGTCTGTCTAGCAAAATTTAACCAATTAAAATTTTTCTAGTCGAATGTTTTATTGGGATTTTTTTTCAGACTTCTTTCCAATGGCCAATATCCACAAAATTCATTATTTTATAGAAAATTTTCTGCGTGACAAGTATTCATGGCTTGTTCTGACCAACCAACCATGTTTTGCATTTTTTGAGGGTATGAGAAAAGTAGGGAGTTTGACTGGATATTTGGAGAATGTGGGGACACATGAAGGCCATATAAGCCCCTAGGATTTCCATACAACTCAACCCGATCCTTTCTTCCATACTTCTTGCCTCATCTTCACTTCTCCCTTATTTGTCTCATCTTCTTCTTAAGATGATCAAGGAGGAGGTTTAGGAGGTGCTTTAGAATGCTTCGAGCTTTAGGGGTTCTTTCATTCTTCTATGTGCGTTACACACTACAAAATTAATAAGCCAATTATGTAATTCTCAGTAGCGACGTCACTTGACGAAATTGCTGATTCCGACGAATTTAGTGACTCCATGTTGCAGCGTCGCATTTAGCGACTAAGCACGATGTCATAGCAACACACATCAAAAGAATATAGACCGAGACGCCTTTGCAACAAGAATATATGTCGCCAAATTAGCTAGAAGATCTTCTACTAATACTAATTTGGCGACACGAATAATAGTTGATCATTTATTCTAATTTTACGGTTTTCATCACAATACCGACGTCTAAATAAATGTTGCTTACGACGTTTTTTTTTTATACTACCTCATTGTTGGCAAGCCCCAAATTCACTCTGGTAGGGGTAATATTTGTGGTATTAGTACTTTTAATAGTGTGGTATGCAAGAATGCTTAGTTTCTTCGATGCGACTTGTAGGGAGGGCTGACAAAAGATGTGTATACAATAGGGATGTGTATGGATGGATTTGGTCACTTTCAAATATTTGTGTGCGGCCATCCAAGTTGATAACTATGCTGCTTGAACACGTGGACCTTGATTTGTTGGCTTAAGATGCTAGTGATATTTGGACTTGTAACATCTTTCTTGGTGAAATTGGTATGCACATATATAACCTCTACAAATATGGGTATCTCCCATGTAGTAGTTTGAGGAGGCCTTCCATGTAAAGGTGTTAAGCCTTCAGTGATAGCATTGATAGTCTTCTGTATCCCTTTCCAATATATGTAAGTTTGGATATTCGGATTATTCCTCATGTCATGTTATGAATTCTTTTAATCAATATTGTATGAATTATTGTGGTTATACACACAATTAACGAACAAAGAAAATGGTCTAAAATGAACTTCGGTGACAAATAGTGTACTGGGTAAGTCTACCCTTTTTCCACAAACCAAGGTGAACCATGACCCACCCAGGTAACATAGGGTGGAGTAGATGGCACATGGACGCCCTTCTCTCCAGACATTACAGGGCTATACAATAGTCCGTAGAATATATGCAAAGCTAATACAGCAGACATTGTAAAACTAGGTTATAGCTAAGTCAAAGTTCAAATATGGCGCTCCCATTACTTATCCTTTATCCAAACTTTGCTTGACAAACATGTAATTTCTATTTGATACCTGAACACAAAATTAACATGGAATCGTTAAGTTGAATATAATGTGTGAGCATCGTGAGGTTTTCTCTATGCATGGTGTGCATGTCTAGTGCTGTCATGTGGAAACAAGTCTAATCTATGTGAGGTGGGTGAATAGGCTGAACCTCTTCTCCTGATCAACAAAATGGGAAGTGTTATTTGAGGGATAAGTTTCTGATATCATAGTTGGTACAGATCTCCAAGGGGGTTAAGCATGTGGATGAATTCAAATTCCCTAGTTTTTCTTCTGTGTGACTACATTGTTATTGGTTTGTCTCCAGTCTCCAGTCTCCAGCCTGCTATGATAAGCGGCAAGTTTGTTAATGTTTTAGTTCCCAGTACAATAATTTGAGCCGCAAGATGTAAAAGGATCTACTCCATCCTACTATGCTATAGTGACAAGTGAGTCTGATGCATTTTTGTCCAGGTACAACAGTATAACAACATGAGGCACAAGGTATAAGGGAATCACTGAGGTAATTACAATGATATGAGCCAAGAGAGGGTTAAGGGTCGACTGGAAGGCAAAGGAGAATTCTTGTGGTAAGGGAATGGTGAATACTTAACCAGCTTTATATCTACTTGGTTTAGGTACAAGGCAATGGGTAAAATTGACTTGAGGTTTTAGTTTACTTTAAATGGTAACAACAACTACTAAATAGGTTTAAGGATGTAGGCATGGGCGTCATTCCTAGAGGTTAGAGATTCAAGCTTATCTGTGTCTTTGGTCATGGTGCCATGGTGTAAACAGTTCCAAGTATCCAAATAAGTACAATATTTGGTCCCTAAAATTCAGAGTTGGCAAGTATCCTTTGCCACTGTTGATTGAATTGATGCCAGTAACTAGATCAATGTTCTTCTGAATTCAGACATTAGTATAAAGTGATCTATTTTGGTAGCCTAGAGAAGTTATGTTTTACAGGAGCCATAAAACTAAATGTGGACATGAAAGTACATTGATAATATGACTGGTACTTATAATAATAAATTATGACTATAACTGGTGGTTATAATATATAGAGAATTTTGCTTTTTTCCAATATTCCACTTTTGATGGAAATTAAGCATATGCATGATGTTCTAGATTTGAAAGATATAGTTGCATGATATCAATGCTGGAAATCTAAGCCCCACCCTCTGGTCTCCTCTACGGGCAATAGCTTATTAAGAGTCTCACATACAACTATATGAAACTAGAATTATTGCTAATTCGCTATGGCTTGTACTGCATGGAAACTTGTTTCTTGAGAAAGGTCATGCCTTTCATGGTTGTATACTTTATAAAAGCTTACCAATCATGATTAAGATTTGTGTATCTTTTTGTTCTTCAATTTATACCTTCTGAGATATTGGCTAAACATGCACTTTATGAGCTAGCTTACCAGATGAGATTATGAGATGGACTGTGGGAAGTAAGTTAAAAAATTTCTCCTCATATCAACAAATATAACAACTGACAACTATGCTTTATGAAGTTCGTAACAATTATACTAGGAAATCTTGGGCTGTCAGCAAAATAGACTCTCTGCTATCATTCTCTAGGTTGAGTGTTGTCTGGAGGTTATTCGTTATCTTCCAAGATTTGAGATTATACTTATGATCATGAAAATTGGATATTTTATAGTATTTTCAATTTGACTGATGATCATGAAAGGGTTAGGGGCATCTTATGATCGATTGTAATAATTCTTTGAGGTGAGTGAAGTTTTAAGTCTTCAGAAGTCACTGAGGACCCCTTGTGGTATTTTACTTGCTAAGATGTCCTGCATGAATGCATATTGGTCTGTTTTTGGACCTAGGCTCGCTAGCTTGGAACTTCCGAAAGTTAAAACTATGATGTCTTGGTGAAGTGGGTATTCTAAAGGATTACGGTTGATCTAACTAGTTTAGTTGTTAGGTATTATAACTAATGAGTGAGAGCCTCTACTATATAACTAAGTTTTCGGAGGCTACTAGTCTGAAGGAGTGGGTCCATTTTTGGTAGCATTGAAGTGAGTTGAAGGCCATCTAGTCCATCGATCTCTTGATGGGTTAGAATTTCCTACTGTATGTCTGCAAATATTCTAAATTTTAGATTTCATGCATGTTAAGCTCTAGGATTTGTGCATGTTGAAAGAAAACTCGAGTCCTGTACAATATATTGAAATAGTTTCTCGAGTGGTAAGCTTCAAATATTTAGACTATTGGAAGAGAATTTCCTGAATGAAAAGCTTTGTATTCGAGCTTGGTAAAAGTAAACTTAGAACTTGAAATGGTCTTAGGTGCAAGGCCGGCCATGGCCCAGGGCCCATGAACCAGGAGGGCCCCAAAAATGTGTTTATATATATATATATATATATATATATATATATATATATATATATATAAACTTATATCTAAAATAGAACTAGTATATGCCATGACCTTTCTTAACAAAAGCAATTGTGGTGTAGTGGTTATTATGTTAGACTTGCTTTCTAGAGGTGTTCTAGGTTCAATCCTTGGTGAAGCATATTTTTTAGTAATTTTCTCTCAGTTTTTTTTTTTTTTTTTTTACATTATATATGGGGCCATATTTTGATATTTCGTCTAGGGCCTCCATAAACTCAAGACAGCCCTGTTGAAATTAGTTGATTGATTTATTGATTGTCTCATTGGCATTATATAGCCTTACAGTCATTAATACAATGATCTCAATCATTATGACAATAATCTCATAATGGAATATCCTGTGACATATTTTGGCATCCCAAATATGTCCTCAGGATATTCCCATGTGCTTATACTATACTTAAATATGACACCCAACATACTATATCAACACTCCCCCTCAAGATGGGTGAAAGATATTCACTAAGCCCATCTTGTCACATCCTCTAATCATGCTCACTGAGGCGAGTCCCTTGGTTAGTCCATCTGCTACTTGATCCCTGGTTGGAACATGGCCAAGCTCCAGTAATCCACTATCCAACTTCTCTTTGATGAAGAATCTATCAATCTCGATGTGTTTGGTCCTGTCATGCTGTACTGGATTGTTGGCGATACTAATAGCTGACTGATTGTCACACCACAGCTTCATCTTGGCTCCTTGATCCAGCTTCAGCTCTACCAGCATATTCTTCAACCATAGCAGCTCTGCAACTCCCAAGGCCATAGCTCTGTACTCTGCTTCAGCTGTCGATCTGGCCACCACAGACTGCTTCTTACTTCTCCAGGAGACCAAGTTACCTCCTACAAATATGCAATATCCTGAGGTAGACCTCCTGTCATCAGCACAACTAGCCCAGTCAGAATCACAGTAGCCTTCGATGCTCACGTGATTGTTCTTCCTGAATATTAGTCCCTTCCCGGGAGCACCTTTCAAGTACCTCAGAATCTGGTACACTGCATCCATATGACCCTTCCGTGGGTCATGCATGTAGCGGCTCACCACACTTACTGCAAAGCAGATATCAGGACGTGTGTGGCTCAAATAGATCAACTTGCCAACCAGTCTCTGGTATCTGTCCCGATCAACTGGTTCTCCAGCCTCAGCATCAATCTTGAACCTCTGATCTATTGGTGTCGCTGCAGGTTTGCACCCCAACATCCCAGTTTCTGTGAGAAGGTCCAGTGCATACTTCCTTTGAGAGAGAACAATCCCCTCTGCTTCTCGAGCAATCTCAATCCCAAGGAAGTACCGAAGAAGGCCGAGATCCTTCACCTCGAATTCCTTGCCAAGCTTTCCTTTGAGTTGGGCGATCTCCTGCTCATCATCTCCTGTGATAATCATATCGTCCATATACACCGCAAGCATGGTGATGTGGCCTCCACTCCGACGAAAGAACACAGTATGATCAGCATTGATCTGCTGATATCCCATCCCTATCATCGCCCTTCTGAATCTGTCAAACCACGCTCGAGGAGACTGCTTCAGTCCATAGAGGGACTTCTTCAACCTGCAGACCTTGTCCACTGTCTGATTGGTGCCAAATCCTGGTGGTATCTCCATGTACACCTCCTCCACTAGATCTCCGTGAAGAAACGCATTCTTCACATCCAGTTGGTGTAGCTTCCATCCACCATTCGCTGCCAGAGAAATCAGAGTCCTGACAGTGCTCATCTTTGCAACTGGTGCAAAGGTCTCGTCATAGTCGATGCCGTACGTCTGACTGTATCCTTTGGCTACTAGTCGAGCTTTGTAGCGCTCAACCTGTCCATCTGGGTTCTGCTTCACGGTAAAGACCCACTTGCATCCAACTGCTCTCTTCCCCTCTGGTAGTCTCACAAGCTCCCAAGTGTGGTTCTTCTCCAGAGCTCCCAACTCCTCGTGCATTGCCGCTTTCCACTTTGGATCGTTCTTGGCAACCTGTCAATTGTTAGGTACAGTAATACTATCCAAAGATGCTATAAATGCTCCATGAGAAGAAGAGATATGGTCATAAGAAACAAACTGAGCAATATCCCAACCATATCTGTTTGGAGGATTTCCTGCATTGCTGCGAGTGGTCCTCCGTACAGATAGTGGTGTGGGAGGAGTAGAAGTAGGAGGAATGATATCTTGTGAAGGAGGGGGTATCACCTGAAGGGGGGTTGGTGTCGGTGCCTCAGGAGTTGGGACAAACGCAGGCAAGGGACTTGGCACAGGCACTGTCGGTACTGGTCCTGCAGTTTGCTTCTCTCTCCTGCTGTAGGTAAGTAACTCTCCCTGAGCCGTAGGCCTAACACCTTCACCTTCTTGTCCTTTCTCCGTGCCTCCATGCCAAACTTCTAAATCGGTTACCACCAAGTTCTCCATCTTCCCCTCTCGCCTAATACTGGTAGTATTAGGCGTGTTGTGTGAAGTTCCGTCCTGGCGGTAGTATGGCTCATGCTCCCGAAAGTGGACATCCATACTGACAAACTTCTTCTTCTCTATTGGACTCCAGCACACATACCCCTTCTGGGTCGCCGAGTAGCCTACGAAGATGCATTTGACCGCTCTAGGGTCAAGTTTCCCAACTGATGGCCTGTTGTCCTTCACAAAACATACACACCCAAACACCTTCAGTGGGAGTATCCCACTATTATTGCCTTGCAATACCTCACATGGGGACTTCCATCCGAGGACCTTCGAGGGCATCCTGTTGATGAGTTGAGCTGCTGTCAACACTGCATGCCCCCACAGACTCTGTGGGACATTCATGTCGATCATCATACTTCTTGCGACCTCCAGAAGGTGTCTGTTTTTCCTTTCTGCAACTCCATTTTGTGCTGGTGTGTATGCACATGTGGTCTGATGCTGTATTCCGTGTGCTGACAAGTATTCTGCAAGCGTCTTGTTGGTATACTCCATTCCATTGTCAGACCTCAGTACCTTCACAACTGCTTTGTACTGAGTCTGGACATGCTTATGGAAATCCCGAAAACAAGCAGGTACATCATTCTTATTTTTCATCAAATATAACCAGGTAACACGAGAGGCACACTCAATGAAAGAAACAAAGTACTTATAACCATTCATAGTGTTAGTAGCACATGGACCCCAGACATCAGAATGTACTACCTCAAAAGCAAAAGTGTTCCTATGACCCGTGCCAACATATGAGCTCCTAGTAAGTTTTCCTAACTCGCACGCATCACATACTAATTTCTCTTTATTTGTTTTTGCATAAATCTCTGGATACAACTTACTTTGAGTATCAAAGGAAGAATGTCCCATCCTCCGATGATGGAGTATCAAGGTATCCTCAGTCCTCTGCTGCAGTCCTTCCATGCCAGCCTTCTCTGCCATAGATACCAATGCTGAGTCCAGTTCTTCTCGATCTAGGTACCACAGTCCCTCATGCCAAGTGTCACGCCCTGTACCCACCCGGGCCGCCGCTCCGCCTTGCCCCGCCCCGTGTGGCCGAAATTACCGAACCGGGCACGAATCACCGTGCCTCGGCGCGCCGGACGCGAATCACCGCGCCCGTCCGGCGGGTGCGAGGAAGGGGAAAGGAACGTCCTAGCCCGATCGAGCCCATCGGGGGACGTGATGCCGCACGGGCCTGGGGTTGCGCCCGTGCAAGGCCAATTGTTTAAGTTCAGAGTTGGCTATCATCGCATCAATCGAGTAAGCAGCGTAAAGGGACTTATTGCAATGCAATGCATTTAGCCAACTGAGTATTCGGGACAATCGAGGCAACTTGGGTTTCCTTTAGCAAAGGCACACGTTCGTTCCATACATTATGCCCCCTTATACGATAACATTCTCGGGACAACAATCGAAACCAGGATTCCGGGTCTTAGGGACTGTGGCACGCCTATCGCTCCCTCGGACGATTCAGTACCTGCAAGCAAGTAAACTGTTGGGGGGTCAGCACTTTTATAAGTACTGGTGAGATAAAACAACTGAACAGAAACAAGCATTCACTCAAACCAACACTAAGTAATCATGTTATAAAACATTACATTACTAGTGATCTTTCTAGTTTTACCTAGGTTCGTTTCATGCAGTTCTAGCAGAGTCATATTACTTGTTTGGAAACATGTTTGGAAACAGAGTTTCATATGCAATAAGCAAGCAAGCAATCCGTTCATGTTTCAGGGTGTGCGCAGCGTGTCTCGTGCGACTCCAGGGTCAGATGCAAAGCTAGACACACATGCACAATCTTAGGGGCAGTCACTATCCAAGCCAACTCAATGACTTAGCTATATGCAGGGCGGTCCCCGAGTATCTCAGGATCGGCAGCTGGTGGAACAGCATACCAATGACTCATTCATCTGATGCTAATGGCAGCTGTGACTCATGGTTGCTTTCCACTATCTCTGTAGCAACCGTGACACATGCAGTTCAGCTCTCCACCAAAAGCCATTGTCCGACCGCGTGCGAATGCATGGAACACTATCAAATAAACTCTAGTATGCAGACGAGACGAACCATCAGAACAGTTATCGTTGTTGCGGGGCAATTCGACTTATCACTTGAACACATTCAGGCACAGTATGGTTCTCTCGAAGCATAGACGATAGTGAACATGTTCATGCACTCTAGGCAAGCGATTCAGGATTCTCGTTAGCAGACTTATCGTTTCAAAGACAAGCTAGGTGAGTTTGTTCATTAACATGCAAGGCAGGTTCTATCATTCTCTTATGAAAACATTACAAGCAAAAACACAGGTTATTATTAAGGCGTGCAAGAATCAGAGAACGAAGTTCTGCCCACTCACCTGATACATAATGCCGACGCGGAGCGGGGCGTTACACCAAGTGCCAGTTCCAAGTCTTCGTCCTGTCCCTTTCTCCTGGAAGGTCACCTTAGGAATATCAAAAGAAACAATGCATTTAAGTTGGAGGATTATAGAACTAATGGACAAGAGACTGACTGGAAAGGATGGAGCATGTAAAACATTGGATAATCTTACTGAACCTGTACAATTAACAGTACCCTTACCGACCACTGGCTGGAAAGTGCCATCAGCTGTCTGAATGCTGTCTGCTGATGCTAGGTGAGTGTAGGAAGAAAACTCACTAGCATTCCCCGTCACATGCCGAGATGCTCCCGAGTCGATAATCCAGTCTGATGATTTAAGGGAAGAGATAGACGCAAGGGCAAGTGATTCGTCAGTACCTTCTGATGGATGGGCATACATGGCAGCGTTGCCCCTAACAAAGAATGAGGTGGACGCCTCCTCTGTTCTACTCCTCATGTCTCCCAGTGCCTGGTCCTCCATAGTAAAGGTGCCATCAGCTTCTCCGTTCCCTTCTGATATCAGGAGGTTCGCCCGATAACCTCCTCGGCCGCCTCGTCTACCCCCTCGACCACGACCACGTCCTCCATTATATCCTCGTCCGCCGAACGGTCCTCGTCCACCACCTGAATCTCCCTCCCTAGGTGGTTTGGTACAAGCATACCGATGATGACCCATCTCCCCACAGTTGTAGCACTGCCGGTTATGCTGGCAGGGCTCTCCCTTAGATCCTGTGTTACCTGAGCTGGTGATCGCTAGTGCTGACTTTGCTTCGGGGGGACCACCTGTCCCGGCTTGCAGCCTGATGCGTGTCTCCTCCTGGATCATGGCTGAGATAGCCTCCTCAAGGCTAGGGATCTTTGGTTGGGCTAGAAGTAGGGCCGTCCTCTGTGCGAAAGCTGCAGTCAGCCCTTTGAGGAACTTCATCGTCCTCTCCTGCAGACACACCTGTCTCTCCTTACACTTAGGGTCCCCGCAGCTCGCCCGATCTGAGGAGTGATCATAATCCAACCACAGACGCTCCAGCTCCGTGGCATACTCCTGCACCGTCTTCTCTCCCTGTACGGTGTCATCAATCTCCCCCTTTATCTGGAAGACCCGTAAGTTGTTCCCCACACCATCATAGGTCCTTCTCAACTTTTCTCACACATCTTTCACCATCTCAATACCGTCTACTGTGGCGGCAATAGACTGGACTAAGGAGTTGAGAAGCCAGATGTAGATCACCATATGAGTGGACTTTCACTCATCGCGTCCTGTCGAGCCCTCGTCCGGCTCTGTCGTCTCGCCCGTCAGGAACCCCTCCATGTTTTTTTCTGCGAGGGTTCTTCTCACCCGCCGTGACCAACTCAGATAGGTGGCTGGTCCATCTAATTTCAGATCGATGGAGGGAAGCTTCAACTCCGGCGACGTTCGTGTCGTGTTCTCACCAGCCGACATCGTCAACAACTTCATCAACGTCGCCACCTCTGCAGAATCTAGCTTCTTGATGATCTCCTCCATCGATGCGTCGTCTATCCAATCACGTCACGTCCGCTCCACGACTCACGCTCGTCCTCGTCGTCCGCTCCTAGATCCGAACATGTCCCCCCTTCTTTCAGATCTAGGCATCCCTATTAGACTCTGTCTCATGCTGGTGCGGAGGAGGCGGCAGCACGCATGTCACAGCCGCCGTCGCAGCAGCAACAGTAGTCGCAGCAGCCGCAGCAGCAGTAGTAGCCGCAGCAGTAGCGGGACGGGGCAACAACAGCGAAGGGCGGCCTGCGAAGGGCGGAGAGAAGGGAAGAAGGGGGGGGGGGGCGTGGAAGAGTTTGGTGGAGAAGATCTAGTGGAAGAGTTTGGTGGAGAAGATCTAGGAAATCCTTCTGTGGGTTTGTGGAAGTTTGGTGACGGCTAGGGTTTGTGGAAACTTGGCTCTGATACCATGTTGAAATTAGTTGATTGATTTATTGATTGTCTCATTGGCATTATATAGCCTTACAGTCATTAATACAATGATCTCAATCATTATGACAATAATCTCATAATGGAATATCCTGTGACATATTCTGGCATCCCAAATATGTCCTCAGGATATTCCCATGTGCTTATACTATACTTAAATATGACACCCAACATACCATATCAACCTGCTTAGGTGACCTTGGGTTTCCATTCATCATTTAAGCATACAAGCGGTGAATTTTTTCCTTGTCACGCAACACACTAAACTGTGAAATCTTTATTTATTCCTTTTCATACTATGCTTTTTCTTTTCGTTTGGATTATTGTTTCTGATAGACTGAACAAATTTTTTTTAGGTTTCTTTATGGCTTGCTAATCCACTCTTTTCGGTTTCCAGGTGTTGCCTTATGCTGCCACAAGTTATTTTGTATAAAAATTTACGAAGATATTTTTGAAAGTGGAATGAATAGAAAAAAAAACTTTCCTTCTTGAATTGTACCATATGGGGGGCTCCCAACACATGTTATGAAGCTGCTAACATTTCTTTTGTTATGAGTAATTTTGATTTTAGGGGCTGATAGGGCACAACTATTGTAGTTCATTGTGGACAACCAATTTGCTCTATTTTGAGAGCCTATTCTGGTGCTATTGCAAACTCTCTTTAGTCTGTCTTGTTCTGATAAATGAAATTGGCTGACAAGAAAATAGTTGAAATTTACTGTGCATTTGTGCTGAACTATTAATACATTGATCTGATATTTGTACAACCACTACGAGTCCTTTTAGTGTTGACCAATATTTGATTTTATGGGATGCTACCGAGAACTAACAATATGTCATTTTCTTTACGATCTTGTAATTGTCTTTCAAAATCCTCATCGTAATGTCTTAGAACATATTAACGGTGACTTTTCATTTTTCTCATATTCTTCATAAATAATCATCAACAAATTTCAGTCAAAAAAAAAATCCCTAGCTAAAAGCAAAGACAAGGATAGTGATTAGTGCATTTATGTTTTACTTGTAAGCTTACTTTCTAATATTTATTTATGAAGGACAATGTCAACATGTTAATCTAAACAAATTATAGCTGACAAGGTTACCATGTAAGACTCATATGAAAACCACTTCAATTTTTTCCCCTATCATAACTACATGATACTCTGACAAAATCTATAAGAAGATACAAATGTGGATATTATTTAAAATGGCCAATCCTAGGAGCACTACACAAAGTATTAGTGCATGTCACCATTTTTACAGTCACGATCCACGTGCGATGTACGAGTCCTTTATGCAAGTAATTTTTATCAAAAAAGGTCTTTTTTATGCAATACGAACGACACCAAAAAGAAATCTTCTGATATTTTTTGAAAAATTAGACATAAATTTAAATTATATTTAAATTCTTTATATATAATTTTAATATATTTAAATTAAGATTATTTATAGATATATTTTTATTACTTTGGCTATATGCTACTTAGATAATATTAAAATACTTTAAATATAATTTGATTATTTTTTAATTAGGATTTATTATAGATATGTGTTTAGAGCGTTGGATATAAGTTTAGTTGGCTACTCTAGCTAGATTTTAGAATTTTATACATTTTTGTTAAGGTGTATTTCGTAATTAAGATTTTTCTTAATTATACACTGATATGTATATGGATTAGACGACTCATTTTTAGCCATTTTTGTCACGATCCGTATCCGGAATAAGGGCACGAGTAGTGAACAACGTCCAGCCTACGCAGCAGCATCGGCAGTTGAACGCTGTCTAGGTCAACCATACTATCCAAACATCTCATACAATATATATAAGTTACATGTCAATGTAATCTCAACTCCAAACGGAGGAACAATATGGTATATGAAAATGATAAACAACACTCAATCATAATATAAAACTAAAGGAGGATGAAAATACGATATGGAATAAAAGAGAGAGAAAAAATAAAAGACAAAAAACATCCACAAGTCCATGTCCATAAATCTAGACATAACCACTCCCAAAATAATATATACATACCATGTGTCTAGAATGAGAAAAATACAATGTCCAAAAATATATATCTAGGCCACCTCGGTCACTGGCACTAGGTCCTCCTGCTCTAGGGAAGAATCCTCTAATGGCTCGTCGTCCTGCGGCCCGTAATAAGTGGGACACTGATCCACAAGCCAATCATATAAAAAAAATTCAATCAGGATTGGAACGAAGTACATATCTCTTAACGCAGTTCCAAATATATGGTAGAGAATATATGACAAGCAATAGAAAAGAATAAAAGATAACTAGCAATAGAAAATGATAATGAATAGAGTGAACAGGTAATGTACTGGAAAATAAAGAATATGTAATAGAGAATAACTGTAAGTAAAGAAAAGATAACACTAGCTAACGTGCCTTAGAGTACAAGTTCATTATGTGATCGGTTTGGATTGAACACGAATACAATATAGTAACTCGATTACATATGTGAAATATAATCGACATGTACGCGAATACACTGGGCTCGATCAAATAACCAACTCCTACTCCCCCATCCCCAACCAATACTCATGGATCCAATCACGACACGTTATGAACATGAATATAAGCACACTGAACACGAGCAGTATGTGAACACAAAGTACACGATAATCAATACCCGATACACATGATGAAATACATGTGAAGGAGTACCCGCTAAACACGGTAGGGGATAACATTCCGTGACAGGATCCATATAGTACCAGTCCGTGTAGCCACTGTGTCGGAATCAAGTAAACACTTCTAGAACATGTGATATATACACAATCATGACTGAAAACTAACAGAGAGATGTACTTGCCTCGGGTCATGAGAAAAATGTCTCTCGATGTCCGAGCTGGTGTCACACACACGTAGATATGAATGGCATATCAATTTGGTGTAATAAGAGTGAGAAATGAGCTAAAATGCTAATAGGATGCTTTTCTAGGTCATTTATAGCTAACTAGGTCCATACTAAGTCTGCACTAAGGTAATCAATCTATAATGTTACTAACTAGTTAATATTAATTTATACTAACTATACTAGGTCATTAACTTGGTTTCTATGTTAATACTATCTAGCTCTAGTAAATACCATAGCTATTAACTTACATTACAATCACTCACTGATACTAACAGTTAACTAGTACCCTTAACTAATACTAAGAGAAACCAACTGCTATGTTAACTTAAATTACCCAACTGACAGCTAGCTATTTAATAACATACAAATCACTTAGCATAATATATAGCTAATAATACACTACTAACTAACTCACTCACTCACTAACTAATACATATATTCCTTAACTAATGATGGTAACATAACTTGCCAACTACTATCTAATTAATACATACTAATTAACACTAACTAACCAATACCTATATCAGTACACATCCTGACACCATCAGTGTAGGACTGATATATACTTTATTGTGTGCAAGGCTCTAGTACATCCACCTGGATCATTTCTTCCTCAAACTTCCTGCATTTAACTCCCCCAATACCTTAACTGAACCAACCTTCACTGACATGCCCAACCGAAACAACTGATACTTACCTTACTACTCCTGGCCTTTGCTCGAGTTTTCCCCAACCTAGTACAGTCACTGTTATGACTCCAAGATAGTACACGGGTGGCTTACCTCCCTTTCTAATTTTGTACTCGAGTTATGCGCTAATGCACAAGTGTGCATCAACCTGCACACTTCCCATCTGCTGCTGGTTGCTAAGGATTGCTACTGCATGGTATCAGTTATTGATTGATACCAAGCTATCAATCTACTCTTAACACACACTCAACAAAAATATCTTCTCTCTCTTCCTAGCTGGAGCACTGCTGCTCTGCAATATCTGTATATATATAAATAGGTATTAAGCTAACTGCTAACCATCAAGCCTTAAGCACAACTGATACTCGTGTATCAGTTAAAGAGTTGTGCTTAAGATATGAATACGCATATCACTAACAATACATGGATGCATCTTAATCCCTGAACCCCTCAATAGGAAACAATTGTTGCTACTAAAGTCCAGGTTCTAATCCAACAATCCCTACTGTTTTCCCAGTCACACACATATATGAATACACATATCACTAACAACATACCTACCACACAGTCATCTGATACAACCATGTATGATACACCAAGTGTATCACACTACTGCTATCCTGTCATTCCTACATACCCTTAATATGAATTGCCACTGACCTGAGCTGTGATTTCCCCTCTTCACTGTTACTCGAGCACTCAGATTCAACACAAACAAACTGTACACTTCTTAAACTGTGAACACAACCCTCCTCATTCTTCAATTACCCGGACACTCAACTGAACATCATTGCAACCTATGTGGCCATAGTCACTGCTGCTAATAACCTGGAACTACTCCAGGTATTCCAGGATACCCCATCTCCCTCACTAAAGTTAACACACACACACACACACACACACACACATATATATATATATATATATATATATATATATATATATATAATACTCATAGAATTCTTATACTCATGACCATATGCTACATAGAGATATTTAATCAAACACTTAGAGTATACAATTAAAGAACTCATGATGCTCACCTAATATGAATACCAAAAACCCAAATTACCACAATAAACACTAATATACATCAAATACACTATTATATAACTAATGCAACTTGCTACACTAAGAATTGAAGAGAAATAATACAAATTATCCAAAATTGAGCTCCAATTATGGACACGTAGCTAGTTCACAACCCCGATCTAAGTCTAATTAGACTAATTTAATCTCATGACGCACATTTGATGTGTCAATTTCGTAATTTCCCCAAAATGGACATAAATTATCATATAGAAATCATAATACACAACCAAAGAGGCTAGAAAATTTTCCTATATGTAGCCCTATGCCATGAGAGGGTTCCTAATGGTCAAATGCATGATTTTAAACTCAAATTAGAAGGAAATTCCGATCTATACCTATTGGGAGATGGATTTCCAATGTATTGTTCCCACGGACATGATCCGGACACGATCTCCTTATCAAAACTTCTCCTCCTAGTGCTCCTTGAAATTTTAAACTCCAATGCTCCTTGAGTGATGAGAATGAGAGGGAATGTGAATGAATTGAGAGGGATTGATGGAGGAATGAATGAATTCGGGATCTAAAAAATTGGGGATCTCAAAATGAATGCAAATGAAGAGGAGAGGGAGGAGACATCTCTTAAAGTGTCTGGCCCTTTCCCTCTTCCTCAAGTCACCTCCAATTGTCTAGTTTTCCCCTACATAATGAATTATAGAAAAATAATTAGGGAGGCTATTTTGGAAAATTCTACACTAATATAAATTAGTCTAATCCTCCTAATTAATTAGTGGGAATGGGTCTATTGGGCTTAGTCCAAGTTGGGCTCACAAGATTTTATGACAATTCTAATTGTGTTTAGATGGGTCAAGTCTAACTATTTGCTTGCCCACTAACTATAATTAAAATATAGCACAACCACAAATATTAATATAGCATACTAATTAATTATTAAATCACTAAAATAATATAACTATGTCAAATGACTAAATTATCCCTATTTGAAAAAGTGAGGGTGACAATCCTACCCACCTTAGAAAACTTTTGTCATCAAAATTAAGGAAGAAACTAGCTACAAAAATGATCATATCTCAAACAAGAAAGAATTATACCTCACGGCTCAAACATATAAGGATATCGCTCGCGCATCTCGGCCTCTCGCTCCCAAGTAGACTCTCCATGAGAGTGATGCATGCCTCCACGCGACGCATACTAAAGGAATCTTCTGGTTCCGTAAAACCTTCTCCCTACAATCCAGAATCTCCATAGGATGCTCTGGTTAGCTGAGAGTCGGACCCACCTCGATCTCCGAGTGATCAAATAAATGGCTAGGGTCTGCCACGTACCGTCTCAGCTGTGATACGTGGAACACGTTGTGGACTCCCTCTAGTGCAGGCGATAAGTCTAGTCTGTAGGCTACTACACCGACCCTCTCAAGAACACCGAAGGGTCCGATGTACCGTGGACTAAGATTTCTGCCTCCACCAAAGCGAATCGTGCCACGTGTCGGAGAAATCCTCAAGAACACCAGATTGCTAACCTAGCATAAAACACAGCCTTAGCACTCTAACTATAACAAAAAATCACAAACAATACAAAATAAAACATATACCTTAAACTCCAATGGTCTCCGGTGGCTATTGTCACGCCCCGATCTTCCGCCGGAATCGGTCGTCTCCGCTAGGCTCGAATCACCGCGCCAGCGCTCCCGCGGGACGTACATTTCCATCGGAACGCGATGCCGCGCGAGCCAGGAGTTGCGCCCGCGCAAGGCAAATACTGAAACGACCGTTGATAACTAGTTCACAGAGTCGTCATAGCGGAAACATAAAATGAACACAGTATTGAATCCAAACCAAGCTCTTTATTGATATGAAGTAAAGATTACAAGCGGCGCTAGGCCGAGATTACAAATCGCTCATGCTCTCTCTCTCTCTCTCTCTCTTACAATGAATATGCCCTTAGGCTTACAACCGATACAAACGATCTGAATGATGACGTTCTCATACATTATGTCTCGTATATGCGAGCTCAAGGTCCGTGCGCCACGCTCCAAGACGTCAAGTGCGGTCTGACGCCTCATTGCATTAAGCGATCTCCGAATCCGTACGAGGTCCCCTTGCACCCTGCATGCAGACTGGTTGGGTGTCAGTACATTGAATGCACTGGTGGGGAGGCCTCTCGTCCATGCCACAAAACAAGCACGTTCATAAGTTATGTGCACCGACTGGTTTTGTTGTCTTTCTAGTCTTTTGCCTTAAGATCAGTTACATGGCAATATAAAGAAAGTAATCTCCGTGTCTGCACAAGAGTGTCATAATAATGAATAATTGAGTTCACCTTACCATTTCTTACCATTCGGCCTTCTCTGTCATATGCAGCAATATAAACAATGATCTACTGAATGATAAAGAGCATCTATGAATCCCAAGTGTTATGTCGTGTCTCTGCCTCAAGCCCATTCTACTCGAACTAGGTTTGTTACCGTACATCCATTCTAATTATGCAAAATATTGTGCAGATGTACTCCTTCCCGTTACTCCTTTTCTCAATGCGGATAGCCGCTATGCAAGCATGACTTATCTATATGAAGGTCATTGGCTCTGTTAGCCATATTGGACATGATCTGCGATGGACAGTTGTCTTCCCAGCTCGGTTGCTAGCCTTGCTGGGCCTCACAATCGTCTAACGAGTCGGCGCCCATCAAGGTCAGTAGCAAGCCTTGCTGGATGTCCCGCTCTCGCCCGCTAGTCATCAGCTAGCGTATCGCCAGGACTACACTGGCACTGTCATCCCGGGCCGACACGATTCGAATGCCTCAGCAATCGTATCGAGGACTCTCTCTCTACCTGGTGCGCAACCAGTTGTCCGTGACCATGCAACTACTCCCCCACATCCAATCCTAGCCGAGGACTACCCTCGGTCCGCTCTTTGCCGAGGACTACACTCGGATCTTTTCTTCTTTACGCAGCTTCCTGATTAGAGACTGCCTCGGTGATCTGTATATCCCGAGTACCTTCCTTACTTCCCATCACCTGACTCGGAACGACTATTTGATAGCCTTCCTCGTCTATGTATGCAACATGATTTTTACTCTATCCCGTGTCATGTTCCGTGCGGTACAACGCCTCAGTATGAAATCACATTACTTTATGGCATATATGTAAGAAGTTACTACATTCCAACTCAATAATTTCGACTACGCAAATAGCAAGTACGATCTCGTTCTATACAATAATAAGGCGGGGTTATCCCATTAGCTATGTGCGTTCATCTCTTTTATTAGCATGCAAAGGTTATCACCTGAAAACTAGCATGTAACATTCATTTCCTTAATGTGCAGCTAAGTAGAGACAGGTTCACCGGGGCCACCCACCTTAGCGATGTATCACATCGGTCGAGCGAGACTCCGAGCGCGCCTCTGAAAGCCTAAGTCTGACTCCATTGAAGATCCCAACATGAATGCCTTGCATCGAACGAGCCATCTCGCTGAGCAAGACGGGTCGATTCGCTACACTTGTGCCGTTTGAATCGGCCCTCCGGGTTGAGCGGAGCGGGTCGTTACAGCTATCGGCCCAATGCCGCTGTCTGTCCTGTGCCACCCGAAGTTTATCTGTGATGAGCTTCACCTTCTCAGTTGCATCCACGACCATCTCCGGTCCTAATAAAGCTCGCTTACCAACATCTTCCCATGATAACGGAGTGCGGCATCTTCGATCATACAAGCCTCAAATGGTGACCTCTCTATACCGGTCTGGTAGCTGTTGTTATAAGAAAACTCTACCAAGTGAAGGTGATCCTTCCAAGAGACTCCAAAATCCAAAACACAGGTGCCTATTTGTCGCACATACATCACCACGAGCTTCTATAGTGCCCCATTCCCTCTATTCGGGGAGCGCGGCTAAGAAATACTTGGTATCGTTCGATCGGGACAGATTGAATCAAAATTATTTTCTCGTTATGGATTGGTTTCTTCGAAATCAGGTCACACATTCAACGGATCATGCCTCAAGGAAGGAATCAGTGGCAGAGTCGAGAGGGGCCTTTTCGTTGCACCAGTTTCTTTGCTCATTTTTTATTCCGCTTGTCACGACCCGCACCCGGTATAGGGGCACAAGAGCGTGGGTACGTCCAGCCTACGCCGCAGCATCGGCGGTAGAACGCTGTCTAGGTCATGTAACTATTTAATCAATCTCACATGAATATCCAACTCCATAAGGAGACACAGATATCACAATATAATATGGAATACTCAATCACGGAAAAATAAAGCACGATGAGAGATCGAAGCAAGCAATGAAATACAAGACAAGTCTAAACACAATAAATAGTCTAACCTACCATCAATAACATCAAAGTCTCCAAGTATGTCGGAAAAGTCCTCTATGTCACTGTCTGGAAAAAATATCCAGTCAGGATTGGAACGAAATACACCTCTAACAGCAGTTCCATGTATACTGACAAAACTATAATACAGTGTAAAGAAATACAAGATAGATATGAAAAATGGCAATAAGAAATACTGGAATAAAGGAATGCTAGAATAAATGGAATACTGGAGCACTGAAGCATATGTCATCATCAATGTACATCTAGCAAATGAAATAGAAATACAAGTACACGCAAGAACAATGAACTGGTATATATGTGAATGCTAGAATCATGACTAGAACATATAGAGATGCTAGATCAATATACTAGAGATACATGTCAAGAATCATCTAACTAAGTGTGTGAAACATCAGCATATCATGTGATCGGCTTGGGACTATATGACTCATTACATTGATTAGCGATCATCCCTGCAAGGTCAGGCTAACCACATGTAACAGCGATGAGGCATGTAATGGTAAGGCTGCACCAACGTGAGGTGTGGGTGAGCTATGATGCATGTAAAGTTGGGTATGATCACATAAGCTACTAATATTTTCCCGTTTCCTCCAGCTAGCACGATGGATTCCAATCACAACTCCTCGTGACAGGTCTCAATGATGTCAACTCGTGTAAACAATAGTGTCAGAGTCATGTACGCTATACAACAAGAATTATAGAGATAATCAACATAATGGAAACTGTCAGAGAATGTACTCGCCTGGGGTCCTGCTGCTGGCAATACCAATAACCTGATTTTCGAAGTCTTGTCTGAACAATCCAACAATCCTATAGACATCATAAATAATACAATATTGCATCAGACATTATTCTAACACTCAATCATAATATACTGAACTCAAGGCTACGCTAGGTATGACTCTGGTCAACTAAGGTCAAGTGTGCGTCAATTTGCACGGGTGTCGTGTCTGTAATTGTTGTGCAATCAGACAGTCGGTGATACGGGTCTTGCCAGTACGTCGATCTACATATGGCAGTCTTCTAACATGCTACATGGTCACAGGTCAAGATAGCTACGGGTATCCGTAATTACGCTCGGGTCACCTAGTACATATATAATTATATTATTATTAACTAGCATTAATACTTATAATATACCTACAATATATATCAATTTTACACATACTAAACATATACTAGATAAATACATATACTATATATATATGTATATATATTATCAACATTAATATTAACATATACTAATACTAATACACTAATTGAATTTATACTATATATATATATATATATATATATATATATATATATATATATATATATATATATATATATATATATGCATACCAATTATATACTATACACATACTAATAGATATACATACTACACCATGAAGGAGGAGGACAGGCATGAACCTGCGCACGGGCACGAGATCGGCTTGGTGGCGACGACGGCGAAGGTGACAAATGATGACGACGAAGACGATGGTGATGAAGATGATCGCGATGGTGAAGGTCATGGTGATGATCATGGTGATGGTAATGGTGACGATCACGACCAGGGGTGACCGGGGCTGTCCAGGCGAGGGAATGTGCAGGGAGGAAGAGGTCGAAGAGGAGGATGTCTGCGGGTCTCAGGTGAGGGGGACAGGTCGAGTTCACGGCGGGGTCGTGGTGAACGGGGACGGGATGGTGGAGGCGCTGTGAGTTTTCGATGTAGAGTGGTGGTGGTTCAGGTGACAATGGTGGTGGTGGAAATGGAGGTTGGCCGGCTCGGGTGGTCGTGCACTGCAGGTTAGTCGGGGAGATGGCCGGCTCGAGGTCGAGGTGACAGCGTTCAGTTGTGTGCAGCGGGGATGCGTACGCGTCTGTCAGGCAGAGGACGGGGCAGTGGGTTGATTGCTGCTCAGGCGGAGGGAAGTCTCCGGTCGACGAGTCTGGGGGTGCTGCTCCGGCGGAGGGGTAGCAGGTCGGGGACGACTCAGGTGAGCGGGAAAAGTACAGCGGGCAGTCGGTCGGCGAGGACACGGCGTTGGGAGGAGGGATTCGGCGGGAGAGGAGAACGGTGGGGACTGCTCGGTCGAGGCGGCTGGGCTCCGGCGGGAAGGTGGTGGCCGGAGGGGAGGCTCGGGTGAAGAGGGAAGATGAAGGTCGGCTGGGTACATTTGGTTTAAAGGGAAAAATAGAAAAGGAAAAGTAAAGAAAAGGAAAAGATTATTTATACAAGTAGGGGGGTGCTTGACCTAAAAAAGTTTGACTGGTCAACCCCTCTTGGGATTGGGCTTCTCATGTAGGATTTCAATGGCCATGATTCAAATAGGTTCAAAATGAAGGGCTAGGGTTCAATTGGTTCAAGGTGTGGGGGTTCAATTGGTTCAAGGTGTGGGGGGCCATGGTCTTAAGGAGGTTGATGTTGAATTACACACTCCTAAAAATCATGGAAAAATACACATGAAGGAGAATTGGGTTTATTCACGTGTCGGGTCTAATGGGGTGGTTACCTTAATGCACTTTTGCACAAAAGTGCCCAACAATTGAAAAATACACAAAGTTAGGTTTATGGTTTAATTAATTAAAAATAAAAGCAATTGGTGTTCTAAAATAAATTAGAAGTACAATGGACTGAAATTAGGTGGGACACAAGTATCATGAATGAAGTAGACTCAGAATAGAATATTATCCTAATTTTGGTTGCACAAAAATAGGTCGAGATTGTGTCTCCAATTTTGATTGGAACGCACAAGGATACAAAATTAGATTTATTAAGAATTAAATAAAGACGTCCGCGACGAATATTGTGTGACTAAAATGAAGCACAAGAGAACATAATTATAAGTTACACAAAGGTCAGAAAAGAAGGCATGCATGTCTAGGACAAAGATGTGGAATTTGTTGGAAGGCAAAGGCTAGGGTAGCGCTCCAAATATCGAAGCAACGGTAATGCGCAACAATTAAATAAAAATCACGATAATTAAATATTATGCAATCATTTATACATTAATTTATGAAAAGACAAAAATACCCCTAATCTGAAATGTGGGGGTGACACCGCTTGGTTGCTTTCTCGTTGGTTTTTTGACTTGCATTTTCTTGAACGATTTTGATGGATTTCTTTGTCTTCGTTCTTTGGATTTTGTATTTCGTATCGAACCCTTGGAGACCGAAGTAGGAGATATTGATCATCTGTTGGTGCGTGCAGGTGATCGTGTAGGCGACGCGCAAGCGGAGTCTTGAAGATCTCCCCTTTTTTCTCTCCTGATTCACCAACTTGTGAGTGGCCTTACTCCCAAATTATGACCTTCTTCCAAGTCTTCATTCCTAATAAATTGACTCATTTGTGCATTCCGATCAACGATACCAAAAGAATAAAATTAAGTCAAGATAAAAGAAGAAGTAGACTTGAAACACTTATAATGCTTGTCACATTAAATTCTCAACGGTCACATTGTTGCATGCTTGTCCGCTATACATGTAACTATTTTGTGTTCAGTTGTAGTTAGAACTTATTCATCTATAACTGTTCAATGGGTAGTACATAACATTGTGAATTGATCATATCAGCTAGTAGACTATGCCATCGTACTGTGCTAAAGTAGTCTTGTTCATGTTGATGTCTTGAAATGCTTCGTATGTTAATTTCGTGTTAGATCATCAATGATCATGGACAACTTATGCACAAGGTATATGATTCTTGCGAACGGTCGTTGGGGCACCGGGGCCAATTTGTCCCGGGCGGAACAATAGTTAGTCATGCTAGCAACTTAGCACGGGTGAGGCGGGAGTTTGTAGCGGGGCTCGGTACCTGCGCTGCAAGCATCGCCGTCTACCCAGACTATACTCCATGACGGCTAGTCAAGACAGTGATCCTTATGTATATTTAAACTGTGCAGACTAACTATGTCTTCATGGCAGGGAAGGTCATGGTAAGTTTTTTACATGTGGTTCAGATGGTACAGGTAAAGTCACCGAACGGTGGCATATTTTGTTATGTCATTCCCTTCTATCGTATATAAAGAATTAAATTAAGGCAAGATAGAAAGATCACATAATACTAATTTTGCATGTTCACATGAATACGATATCGATTTTGGTATGTTGGGTTAGCTCGCCCTCACCGGTACTTTTTAAAGTAATGACCCTCGTTGCAGCAGGTTTCCCGAGCCGAGGCGACGCAGCAAGGAGCTGAAACTTCCCCCAATCTTTCACTGATCTGGCACGTTCGTATTTGTGACTTTTGGAGCTCAAGTACATAATCACAAGGAGCCCGCACATACCTTTTGAAGCTCCTAGGCGATGGTGCTAACTCGCACCCAAGGTGGTTTACACTTTTGAAATATTAGTAAAGAATGTAATGTATGGATCGGCTATCTCATTTTGCGTCCAAGTTGTAAATCCGTGCAGCGTCCTTATTACTTTTGGGTCAATAGTCTATAACCAGATGTTCATTATCAATAAAGAGAACTTTTTTATATCCCAATGTGTGATATCTTATTTGCGTACTCTGTTGCATGTGTTCTAAAATATATTATTATGCCTAGGCCTTGTGCACGCGTGCGTTACGCGTGCACGGCATCACGCCCGGGGGACGATTATCGATTTAGCAAAAATTGGGGTGTGACATCTTCTCGTAGACGTACCCACCTTGAATGGCAAGGAGTTGGCCGATTTGGTCAAACTGTCAACGATGACCCAAATCACGTTTTTACCTCCTGGAGAACGCGGAAGCCCTAATACAAAGTCCATCGTCACATCCTCTCATTTCTACTCTGGAATGGGTAAAGGCTGAAGCTATCCACCTGGCCTCTGTCTCTCCGCCTTTACCTGCTTTCATATCAAGCATATGGATACGAGCTCGCCACCTCCCGCTTCATACCATACCACTAAACATGCTCTCTCATATCTCTATACATCTTGTAGCACCTGGATGTATAGAGTATTGATATCGATGCACCTTCTGAAGAACCTCCTCGCGCAATGCTCGACTCGACACACATAATCTGGTACCGTGCCGCAATGATCCATTGTTGGCAATACTGAAGTCCTCTGACAATCCCATCCGGACCTGCGCTTTGATGTTCCTCAGAGACTCATCCTCGAACTGTACGGATCTGATCCGGTCCATCAACTCTGACTATACCTGAAGTCCCCACATCTGTTTTGCAACTCCAGGAACTAACACCTCAATACCCAAACTGTAATACCCCGTTCCGCTCAAGCGGACTGCCGATTCAAACGGCAAAAGTACAATGTACCGACCCGCTTTGCTCAGGCGAGAATACTCGTTTGAGGCAAAGAATATCCAGACTTGTCCCTACAGGAGTTCAGCTTAGGCTTTCAGAGGCTCGCTCGGAGTATCGCTCTACCGAGGCGAATCATCACTAAGGTGGGTGGCTACGGTGAACTTGTCTTTGCTTAGCTAGCACACTTAAAATATGGATATTTCATGCTAGTCGCTAGGTGAATCACCACTTGCATGCTAATAAGAATACAACGCACCTAGCTAAGGGAATAATCCCAACTTGTATTGCTTATGCTAGAACATGGAAATGAAACATTGCTTATATTTTGACCCTCGCATGCTACCTTTGCCTTGTGCAACTAGACTTCGCTATGCCTCGAGTAAATTGATGGATGTATACTCAATAGTGCACTGTTCACTAGCCACACTGCACTGCCCTAGATCTTGTCCCTCGAAAAGTTCCCTTACGGGTTCACTACTCGGCTTACCTTCGGGCCCGAGCTTATGTGTAAAACCCCCTTCCTAGAAAATCGTATATACCTTTTTATTTATTAATTATTAATTTAAATTATGGTAATTAGGACTAAATAGGAGAAATATATTTTTAATAAATTTTATTTTAGGTGTTCGGGCACTTAGAGGACTTATGTGACCATCAGGAATTTTTCAGAATTTATTCCATGTAGGAGACCCCTTGAGCAGTTGCTAGCCTAACGGTGTGCATTACCCTAATCTATAAATTTTCTTATGTGTGTATATATATATATATATATATATATATATATATATATATATATATATATACAAATATATATATATGTATACATATATATTTAAAAAGAAAGGAAAAGAAAAGAAAAGAAAAAAAAAGAAATAATAATATAATAATAATTAATAAGTAATATATTACTACTAACTTTACTACTATTCCTAGCAAAAATTTCCAATTGCTAGCAAGTAGCAATTGTTAGCAGCCACTATTCCTAGCAATGCAACTTTTCCAACTTAAACAACACCGAGCGCAGCACCAGCAAGCCTCTTCCCTTTTCTTTTCTTTTTTCCGCGGACGCCCCCTATTCCCTTTCTCTCTCCCTATTATATATATATATATATATATATATATATATATATATATATATATATATATATATATATATATATATATATATATATATTTATCTTTCAAAAACCCTAACCTAAAATATCCAGACCCCCTCTTCTCATCTAGAGCCGTCACCGCAGCCAGAGAACCTCGCCAGGCCGTCCAAACCATCCCGACGACTCCGACCTCGCACACTGCAGATTCCCACACGAGGCACCTTCGCTCTGGAGTTGTTTTCCGTCGACTCGCTCAACCAAATGTCGTTCCGTCTTCACCGGTATGCTCACCCATTAACCCTCTTCCATATTTGTATAATAGCCAACCTTGAAAAACGTGTACCCCTAGGCGAAAAACAGCGCCCAAGTTGGCGCGAGCAGGCCGAATTCTGGGATCGCAGAAAACTGCGGTGACCACACATATTGCCGAGTTCGTATCTCCCACCACAGAGATCCGAATTCGGTGATTCTTTTTGATATTTGTAGAACACTTGACCTAGTTTATTTTTTGTTAAATAACCCTAGATTATTAGTTGCTGTGGACAGAATTAAATTCGTCACAAAACTTCGCGAACCCACTTTTTCCATATTTCCAAAAGTTGGAAAACGGAGCGCGCCCCGCCAAACGGGACCGCCCCACCGTGTACCAAGTGTACCGAACGGTGCACGCAGCGTAAACGGACACGTAAAAATTTGTGGGAACTGATTCGGACGCGTGTGCGCGCCGGAATCAGGCCGTATCCGCGGACACACCCCGTGTCGCAACTTTTGTGGAACTCGCGTCTATTTTGTGCACGCTTGTCAGATTGCGATAAAACTTGCGCCACTGGACTCGTGCTAACGCACTGGTCCTGTGACCCAATTTTTACACAATTCTGAGACGGTTGACCGAATCGCCAATTGGCGGGCCCCACAGTTGACTTTTTGGACAAAATTGTGTTCGGCTCATCGGAATCCACATTTGGACATACTGTTGGGTTTGTATTGACATTTAGAGTTGTTTGACCCATAGTTTGTCCCATTTAGGGACTGTTACCCTCGGCACGCTTTTCGGTGCAAAGTGGGCCACACGTGGACCCCACTTTTATCCGAAATTACCGTTTTGCCCCTGTGTCCAAATTGGACGAAAGGGAAGTACTTTTTAGCTATTTTGCTTATTCTGGGAACGTTGGTGATATTTATTTTAGCATCCGGAGACATTTGTTCTGCGGCCATAGCTTTTGATTCTGTGTGTTGGACTTCTGGACAGTACACCTTGCAACTTTTTTACCAGGCAAGATACCTTGCCAAATTGTTTACAGTACTTTGCATGTTATTTATATTTCTGTTTATTTATTTCATTTCTGTATAGTTCTTGCATGTGTAGTTTTCCTCCAGTCATTACTATGTATTAGATATGTTGACACACACATGGCACCTAGTATCATGGGAGGACAATCATTAGGCGTATGGGCTTTTAACCACTCTGGTAACACTGTAGTCACTAGCACGCACTATGGTGGGTCGTGTCCGATGGTCGCTACCCCCGCGGTATGTCGATTGATGGAGTCCGAGGGTCGCTACCCCCGCGGTATGTCGGCTGATGATGTCCACTGACGAGCGTGAGGTTGTGAGGATTAGATCGAGTAGCCTACCCTTGTCCATACGTCGAAAAGTTGTCCTTATTTGCATTCATATAGATTGTCTTGTACAGCGTACTTATTTATTTTCAAATTATATGCATGTTTACTGTATTCAAATTGGCATGTGTTTTGTGTATCTTGTTACGTCCCTCTGAGGACCTGGTCCCCTACCAGGTGTATCTGTTCTTGAGTATTTGCAGGAGCGCAGATTTGGATGGTTACATGTGATCCGAGGATGTCTTCTCTTCGAGATGAGATTGATAGCTGGTAGTCTTATATTGTGTTGTGGTGTTGTACTTTATTATATATAGTTTTCCATTCGAGTTGGTAGTGGATTTGTTTCCATCCAACTATCATCTTTAAATACTTCTTATATTGAGATCTAGTTATATAAATGCTGGTTATTCATTTATATTGATTTTCTATGGATGAGATCTAGATTGTACCCTGTGACTTGTGACATATGTTATACCACTTGTGGATTTGATATTCATATTACAGCGTACGTGTGGATTTGGTTTCCATATATTGGAGTTGCCATATCCATGCGGCTGGCATGCTTACGTGTCCTAGTCCTATGTATCTTGGGACTGGGGCGTGATATTATGTGAATGCTTATGTTTATACAAAATGCATGCTTACCTGCTTATCTATTGTCTCGTTTTAATGCTTGTTGCATAAACTATGCCAAGACCCTGTGATATTGTGCATATCATGCATTCATATAAGTTCTTCTCGGAAGACTACATAATAGTCGTTCCGTGCAAATATGAACCTGAAAGTATCCGGGACCGTTAGGTCGCTAAGGCAGTTCCCGAACCAGAGAATTTGCACCAAGTCAATGATCCAAGAATTTCAGCTCGTGGAGCAATACTTGCCCTGTACTGAATAAAATGGCTTGAAAGGCCGATACACAATATTGTGAACAATCATGCCTGAACAACGTTCTATACATATATATCCTGCCTCGAACTTGTTCCATATATATATATATATCCTGCCTCGAACAATCTTGTTCCATATATATATATATATATATCCTGCCTCGAACTTATTTCTGTGTCTGACCAGAGACCCTGAAGATTGAGACTTGCATGGTCACAGGACAACTTGGAAACAAGGTTTTAGTTCCGCAGACGGTTGCTGGGGCACTGGCACCGATCCGATCCGGACGGAACTCCTGATAGTCACCTGCTTCGGATGGAGTGGCCTGTGATGCCTCCTGTTTCTTGCGTCACACGTCATTTCATCCCGAGACTAGAACCGTCCATTATGGCGTCGTGCCAGTGACCTCATGTTCATATTGATAAGTCATCCTCGCTTAGCGGCTATCCGCGTGCGAGTCATTGCATCGCATCAAGGAATAACCCGAACAGCAAAATAAAAGGATTATGAGACATTGTGAGAAATAGAAACATTGGACATCCTATGCAACACATCTGATACTTCCTGTATGCTCGTGCACTGATATGAAATCTCGCACCGAAACACTTATGTTTGCATATGCTCTGCCCCTGAACTTCATATATATATGCTCGTGCTTGATTAACTTGGTTTGCCTTGGACAGGGAAGGAAAATGGTAAGTTGGTAAGTCTCGCCGTATTTTCTCTTATATCGTACGGCGCACTGCCACACGAGTTAGGCCATTCAATCATTGCCATGAAACTGATCCTAAGACAATACTAGTAAGACAACATAATAGTTGGTGCACGGAACCTATATTACGTGTTGGATTTGTCGAGCGGGCGAGTAGCCTCCCCACCAGTGCATTCGTGTACTGATAATCCACCAGACTGTTTGCAGGGTATGGAAGAACCTCGTTCGGTGCGGATGCCTCCTTCGTGCGTGCTAAGGCGTGGAGTCAATCCGGAGCCTTGGAGCGTTGCGTCTGGAACAGAAGCATTATATACAAGACATAATATTGGAACATCGCCTGAACATCGCCTGAACAATCATTCTACAAATGTAGCCACTTGGCACGCTTTTACTGTTTCAGAGAGAGAGGCTTGAGCGAATTATAATCTCGGCCAAGCGCCGCCTGTAACACTTGTTTATATCAATAAAGAGTTTTACTTCAACTTGTGTTTTTTAATGCTTCCGCTATTGTCGACTCAGTGAACTTGTTACCAAATCGCCTATGTGTTTATCATCCGCTGCACTCGGACAATCTGTGCGACTATGTGGCTTAGTACTCTTACCGCCAGCCAATGAACCACGGCCTTGCACGGGTGCGGTTCACGCTCGTGCGGCATCACGTCCGGATGGGTCGAAGCAATCGTCCCGCGGGAACGCTGGCGCGGTGATTCTCGCCTAGCGGGGACGGTCGATTAGCCTGCGGGAGATCGGGGCATGACAGATTGGTATCAGAGCTTGGCCTATACGTCTTTGGACTTCGTTTTAATTTTCTCAGTTTGGAAAGCTCGTTCGTGGGTTATGTGCGCACTCTCTCTCCATGTCCCAAACGGAATGTTCCAACAATGAGTCTAAATACTTTCTAAATGTGCATGTGAATGAATGTGATTACTTGTATGAAATTGTGATGCTATTGGCCTTTGTGCCAACCTGTGCTAGACCCTTCGGGATTAAACTCGTGCTAGAATCATGACTTATATGCAAACTCAAAATGCCTATACATGCTTGCCCAACTGGTTAGTGCGAAATCGAATATTGCCCGAACGGTTCGCTTTGCACACAGCCTTCCGGCTAAGTTGTGTAGATACTGCCCTTTGTACCGGGGGTGGAGCAACCCCGAAAGATGCTGCAGAAACGCCCACCTAGAATTATGAAACGGACCTCTGAACTAAAGTTGCTGGTGCTGCCCTCAGAGACGACGAAGTCACCGACATTGCTGACACTGTGCCTGAGCGCTGGGATCGCGTCTTTAGTGGCATCCTGAAGACAGATTGAAACATATGAATCAATATTGAGTAAGATATAATATCATCAAAGAAGGGCAAAATTATTTAAAGTAAAGCAAGCATTCAAGTAGATAAGGATAACAACAGAATGAATTGGAAGTGTTCCTAGCTGTAATTAAGTATACTCTCATCATATACCCTATATCCTATGACAGGATCGTAGTAGTATCTCAGACTTAGAGTACTAATACGATATCGCACTTGTTGCGACTCTGACTTGCATGGGCCACCACTAAAAATGTGTCACGACCCGCACCTGGAATAAGGGCACGAGTAGTGAACAACGTCCAGCCTACACCGCAACATCGGCAGTAGAACGTTGCCTGGGTCACATACTATCTAACAGTCTCATACAATATATATAAGGTACTTGTCAATGTCATCTCAACTCCAAATGGAGGAACAATATGGTATATGAAAATGGTAAACAATACTCAATCACAATATAAAACTAAAGGAGGATGAAAGCACGATATGGAATAAAATAGAGAAAAAAATAAGAGACACAATATCCACAAGTCAAAATCCATAAGTCTAGACATAGCCACTCCCAAAATAATATATACATACCATGAGTCTAGAATGAGACAAATACAATGTCCAAAAATATATATCTAGGTCTCCTTGGTCACTGGCACTAGGTCCTCCTGCTCTAGGGGAGAATCCTCTAATGGCTCGGCATCCTGCGGCTCGTAATAAGTGGGACACTGATCCACAAGCCAATCATCTAAAAAAAATATCCAATTAGGATTGGAGCAAAGTACATACCTCTTAAAGCAGTTCCAAATACATGGTAGAGAATATATGACAAGCAATAGAAAAGAATACAAGATAACTAGCAATAGAAAATAATAATGAACTAGAGTGAACATGTAATGTACTGGAAAGTAAAGAACATGTAATAGAGAATAACTGTAAGTAAAGAAAAGATAATACTACCCAATGTGCCTTGGGGTGTAAGTTTATTATGTGATCGATTTGGGTTGAACACAAATACAATATGGTAACTCGATTACACGTGTGATATGTAATCGACATGTACACGAATACACTTGGCTTGATCACATAACCAACTCCTACTACCCATCATCATTGCCATTTTTGGGGTGTAAGTTCATTGCTATTTTTGGGTCACAGTACATCATCATTGCCAGCTATTAATTCAGTTGCAAGCAGTTATCCGACTCAGCATCAGTGGTAGTTGCCAGTACCCAATGATACACATGGTCTCTTCCTTTAAATAAGACTGAGGAGAGAAGGAGGATTAGATATTAAGAAGTATTGTAATTTATAGTTTCTTCTTTAGTTCTCTTCTTAGAATGTATCCTCTCCTACTTCCTCTTCCTCTTCTTGATCAATAAAACCCTAATTCCTAAATCCCTAATTATTCTCTCTTGATTTCAATATCTATGTTCTAATGGTGAATTCTCAAGCATCGGTCACTGCTTCTAGCTTACTGGGAACCAAACCCCATCACTTCTTATTCTTCTTCTTCTTTACTCTTCATCACCATCCATTATCATCCTCTTCTTCATCATTTACCACAAAAAATACTAATTGAACAAGATGATGACGAAGAAGAAGAAGAAGAAGAAGAAGAAGATGAAGATGAAGAAATTTGAGAAGAGCAAACCCTAGCCCCAATTCCAATCATTAATTTTTCAAGGCAAGCCATCTCCCATCTTCTTCCTTTGATTCAATTTTGTTTATTACCATGTTCATCTATAATTATTTCTTTCAAAAGATAAATCTAAAACAAAGTTATATATATGATACAGACACGTAGACACAATTTATCAAAAATTATAGGTTGGACACGCGAACCGAATACGATTTGGACAAATCGATGTTGTCAATTTGATATTATGACACAAACACCCATATCAAAAAAAAATTCGCACACATTAACAAAAAAAACTAGGATACACTTGGACATCGTTATAGATTTGAATTGATAAAATTGTTATAGATATGTTTTTTATAAATACAAAATTTCATTTGATAAAAAAAACTAGAATTACTTAATTTGATATTAAGTAATTTTTATAAAAAAAGTCTCTTTTTTATGCAATACGAACGACACCAAAAAGAAATCCTTTGATATTTTTGAGAAATTAGACATAAATTTAAATTATATTAAAATAGTTTGTATATAATTTAAATATATTTTAATTAAGATTTGTTATAGATATGTTTTTTATTACTTTGGCTATATGCTACTTAGATAATATTAAAATTCTTTAAATATAATTTGATTATTTTTTAAATAGGACTTATTATAGATATGTTTTTAGAGCTTTGGATATAAGTTTAGTTGGATACTCTAGCTGGATTTTAGAATTTTATACATTTTTGTTAAGGTGTATTTCTTAATTAAGATTTTTTCTTAATTATACAATGATATGTATACTGATTAGACGACTTAATTTTAGCCGTTTTGAAACCTCTATATAATATATAACAGTATAGAAGTTGAATGAAACAACATGTATTATTTTGGATAGGAATCAAAGAAAGTGAAAAAAGAAAAAAAATGGTATCCATGTGTAAAAGATAGATATTCATATATGTTAAGCTATATTTTTTATTTTGGTTACATTATACTAAAAACTCAATATTAGACGGGAAATTTTTTTTCCATTTTCATAATTTCTACAATTCCAATTATCCTACTCATTAATTAGTTTTAATATAATAATTGGGTTCAATGTATATTAGGTCAGCTAAATAAGTTTAATAGTTAATGGTTTGAAAATATTGAAAGAACAAATGATTATTATGGAAAATTATCAAGTGTAATACAATTTACTAAACAAAATATAAATACAAAATTACCAAATAATATTAATGCTAGCTGTACAATATTCATGCAGACTTAATGACAATTGTTGTATTCCAAAAATGCGTCTATCAATTCATTTAATCGTGAATGAAGAAATGAATACTTCAAATGCTACCGAACATGTAAAAATCGATATAAATTAGCTTTTGGAGAGATTTAGTAGTGAAAATGGCATTTCTAAGCTTTTGCATGATAGTTGGCATATTGTTTTACGTTGTCTTCATTGAGGTAGTAAAAGGAAGGGTGCTTCCAAATAATAACAACAAGGTAAATTGTTCAATTCATATATGTTTTGAAATTTAAATACATTATTTTAATAATAGAGGGCGTTTTGTTCGTGCAAATTGTTTTTTTCCCGATTTTTTTTTGGGTGGGAATCTATACCATGTTTTTTTAGGCTATAAAAAATTTATTACCGGTAATTACGAATATCCGGATAATAATTTACCCACAAAACATATCCTATCCCTTAAGAATAAGTGGGTATATTTCTTTTACCCGAGCAAAAAAAAAAATTTGGTTCAATTTGTTTATTATGTTTTGATCCCCTCAATAGGAATCAATTGTTGCTATATATATAATATTCATAGAATTCTTATACTCATGACCATATGCTACATAGAGACATTTAATCAAACACTTAGAGTATACAATTAAAGAACTCATGATGCTCACCTAATATGAATACCAAAAACCCCAATTGCCACAATAAATACTAATACACATCAAATACACTATTATATAACTAATGCAACTTGCTACAGTAAGAATTGAAGAGAAATAGTACAAATTATCTAAAATTGAGCTCCATATCGCAAAGTATCATACGGCCTACTCGTGTCCAATTATGGATACGTAGCTAGTTCACAACCCCGATCTAAGTCTAATTAGACTAATTTAATCTCATGACGCACATTTGATGTGTCAATTTTGTAATTTCTCTAAAATGGATATAATTTATCATATAGAAATCATAATACACAACCAAAGAGCCTAGAACTTTTTCCTATATGTAGCCCTAAGCCATGAGAGGGTTCCTAATGGTCAAATGCATGATTTTAAACTCAAATTAGAAGGAAATTCTGATCTATACCTATTGGGAGATGGATTCCCAATGTATTGTTCCCACAGACATGATTCGAATACGATCTCCTTATCAAAGCTTCTCCTCCTAGTGCTCCTTGAAATTTTAAACTCCAATGCTCCTTGAGTGATGAGAATGAGAGGGAATGTGAATGAATTGAGAGGGATTGATGAAGGAATGAATGAATTCGGGATCTAAAAAATTGGGGATCTCAAAATGAATGCAAATGAAGAGGAAAGAGAGGAGACCTCTCTTAATGTGTCTTGCCCTTTCCCTCTTCCTCAAGTCACCTCCAATTGTCTAGTTTTCCCCTACATGATGAATTATAAAAAATAATTAGGGAGGCTATTTTGGAAAATTCTACACTAATATAAATTAGTCTAATCCTCCTAATTAATTAGTGGGAATGGGTCTATTGGGCTTAGTCCAAGTTGGGCTCACAAGATTTTATGACAATTCTAATTGTGTTCACATGGGTCAAGTCTAACTATTTGCTTGCCTACTAACTATAATTAAAATATAGCACAACCGCAAATATTAATATAGCATACTAATTAATTATTAAATCACTAAAATAATATAACTATGTCAAATGACTAAATTATCCCTATTTGAAAAAGTGAGGGTGACAATCCTAACCACCTTAGAAAACTTTTGTCATCGAAATTAAGGAAGAAACTAGCTACAAAAACAATCATATCAAACGAGAAAGAATTATACCTCACGGCTCAAACATATAAGGATATCGCTCGCGCATCTCGGCCTCTCGCTCCCAAGTAGACTCTCCTGGAGAGTGATGCATGCCTCCATGCGACACATACCAAAGGAATCTTCTGGTTTCGTAAAACCTTCTTCCTATGATCCAGAATCTCCATAGGATGCTCTAGGTAGCTGAGAGTCGGACCCACCTCGATCTCCGAGTGATTAAATAAATGGCTAGGGTCTGCCACGTACCGTCTCAACTGTGATACGTGGAACACGTTATGGACTCCCTCTAGTGCAGGCGACAAGTCTAGTCTGTAGGCCACTACACCGACCCTCTCAAGAACACCGAAGGGTCCGATGTACCGTGGACTAAGATTTCTGCCTCCACCAAAGCGAATCGTGCCACGTGTCGGAGAAATCCTCAAGAACACTAGATTGCTAAACTAGCATAAAATACAGCCTTAGCACTCTAACTATAACAAAAAATCACAAACAATACAAAACAAAACCTATACCTCAAACTCCAATGGTGTCCGGTAGCTATCGGCCCAATGCCGCTGTCTGTCCTGTGCCACCCGCAGTCTATCTATGATGAGCTTTGTAGCGCCCCGCTTGGCGTAGGCGCTATGTACAAGTGAGATCGCCTTGCTTGCTCGAACGGAAGTCTTCTCGGAGAGTTCCCGACTGATTAATCAAAGTGAGTGGGCAGAACTGCATTCTCTGATTCTTGCACGACTTAATAATAAATCTGAGTTTTTGAATGCTTGTTTGCTTAAGAAGAATGTTTTCATAAGAGAATGATAGAACCGTCTCAGCATGCTAATAAGAGAACTCACATAGCTTGTCATCGAAACGAATCTGCTGCCTAACTAAGAGAATATGAATGCTTGTCAGAATGAGATAGAACTATTGCCATGCTAAGAGAAAGATAGAAATGTTGCATGCTTAGAAACACCGACATAGCTATCGAACGAACCCTTGCCATGCTAAAGAAGATAAGTAAATGTATCGCTTGAATATGCCCCTTTGAATATGCTAAGAAAGAGATAGACTTTTGCATGCTAGTATTGAAATCAATCGTGCTTGTCATCATATGTTTCGCTTGTCAGTTTTGCTATATTGATCTGCTATAAGTGAAATGTGTGAGTGTTGTGCTAATAGTATGCCCTGAGGATACGGCCTGCAAGGTCTAGTGGGGTATACTATTAGATATGTGAAAGATGTGCTTCGTGTGATAAGATGTGTTTCGATAGACCGCATATGTTTTGCTTGATCTTTGTTTTGCTTGCACTATGTGTTATGTCATTGCATTGGTCTTGGACAACTTGTGCACAAGGTTTTGTCTCTCGAACGATTCCTGGGGCACTGGGAATCGCTCGGTCCGGAAGAGATTTTTGGATCGCCCTGAGGTGTACGGCTCGCAAGGGTCTAGTGGGGCGATATGTCTATTAGTGAGATGGGCTTGTATGTCCCAACTGCTAATCCCGTTAAAGGGACCGTCATGTAGATAGGGCGCATGCTAGGTTTACCTTCTTGCATACCTATCGATTGATGACACCAAGAGTTTGATTCATAAGTTATGTTATGCAAATTGTGGCTAACTTGTGTGTCTGCTGCAGGGATAACCGTTCGGCTATGGGGTAAGAAATATGAGTTAATGCATAAGCCTGCTTGTTTATTTTGTCTGCATCGTAGAGATTATCTGTTAGTGCTTCATGCATTGCATCGGTCAGACAATGACTATTAGTGTAGAGCTGAACCTCGGTCACAGCTGCTAATAGTATCAGAATGTGAGTCATTGGTTAGCTGGATTACCGCTACCGATCCTGAGTTTCTCGGGGACCGAAATCATATAGATGTGTTGCCTAAATTGCTTGAATGAATGATAGTCCACTGGATATGTTTGCCTCGATTCGATATGATCAGTCTGCTAGATAAGCTTTGCCCCAACGAGTTAGATTATGTTGCACAATACATGCTGCGCACTGCACGATGAGGACACTGTCCCTTATATGTTTGCTTGAATGCTTGAGTACCGAATATGCAAACTGGTTTCCAACTTGTGTTTTCAAAAAGATGTAATCTGACTATAATCCTGAGCTGCATGAAATGAACTTAGGTAAAACTAGCAAGATCACTAGTAATGCAATGTTTTGCCACATGATTACTTTGTGTGGGTTTCAGGGGGTGTAGCTTCTGTTCAGTTATTTATTCTCACCAGTACTTGCATAAAGTGCTGACCCACCAACAGTTTGCTTGTTCTCAAGTGCCTGCTCGTCCGAGGAAGCGATAGCCGTGCCTCATCCCAAGGAACCGGAAATCTGGAGTCGATGCCTTGAGCCGCATCGAGATTGTGCCTGCTTCGAGCTGCTTTTGTATAGAGGGACATAATGTATGGAACGGTGTCATTGTAATCGAGAGACAGAGTGCCTGAGCGAATTGTAACCTCGGCCATGCGCCGCTTATAACACTTTCGAATAACAATTAAAGAGCTTGTTTTGCATATGCCATTGTGTTCTTTACTTTTCTGCAATATGTGTGCCGCTGCTTCAGTATGGAATAGCTTACTTGCCCTTCTATCAAAGCTTTGGCCTTGTGCAAGCGCATTTTAGGCTTGCACGGCATCACGCCCATGCGAGGACGATCGGTTCCGTAGGGACCAAAGCGAGGACGAACGGCCCTGCGGGACCGGGGCGTGACAAGCTTCACCTTCTCAGCTACATCCACGACCATCTCTGGTCCCAATAAAGCTCGCTTACCAACATCTTCCCATGATAACGAAGTACGGCATCTTCGACCATACAACGCCTCAAATGGTGACATCTTTATACCGGTCTGGTAGCTGTTGTTATAAGAAAACTCTACCAAGTGAAGGTGATCCTTCCAAGAGCCTCCAAAATCCAAAACACAGGTGCCTAACATATCCTCGAGAGTCTAGACACTCCTCTCTGACTGCCCGTCGGTCTGAGGGTGATATGCGGTACTAAACTTGAGTTGGGTGCCCAAGCTAGCCTACAAACTCCTCCAGAAATAGGATATAAAATGACTATCCCGATCTGAGGCTATGCTCACAAGAACTCCATGCAATCTGACTATTTGTCTCACATACATCTCCACGAGCTTCTGTAGTGCCCCATTCCCCCTATTCGGGGAGCGCGGCTAAGAAATACTTGATAACGTTTGATCGGGACAGATTGAATCAAGATCCTTTCCTTGTTATGGATTGGTTTCTTCGAAATCAGGTCACACATTCAACGAATCGTGCCTCTAGGAAGGAATCAGTGGTAGAGTCGAGAGGGGCCTTTCCGTTGCGCCAGTTTCTTTGCTCGTTTTTTATTCCGCTTGGTTGCTTTCTCGTTGGTTTTGTGACTTGCATTTTCTTGAACGATTTTGATGGATTTCTTTGTCTTCGTTCTTTGGATTTCGTATTTCGTATCGAACCCTTGGAGACCAAAGCAGGAGATATTGATCATCTGTTGGTGCGTGCAGGTGATCGTGTAGGCGACGCGCAAGCGGAGTCTTGAAGATCTCCCTTTTTCTCTCCTGATTCACCAACTTGTGAGTGGCCTTACTCCCGAATTATGCCCTTCTTCCAAGTCTTCATTCCTAATAAATTGACTCGTTTGTGCATTCCGATCAACGATACCAAAAGAATAAAATTAAGTCAAGATAAAAGAAGAAGTAGACTTGAAACACTTATAATGCTTGTCACATAAAATTCTCAACGGTCACATTGTTGCATGCTTGTTCGCTATACATGTAACTATTTTGTGTTCAGTTGTAGTTAGAACTTATTCATCTATAACCGTTCAATGGGTAGTACATAACATTATGAATTGATCATATCAGCTAGTAGACTATGCCATCGCACTGTGCTAAAGTAGTCTTGTTCATGTTGATGTCTTGAAATGCTTCGTATGTTAAGTTCGTGTTAGATCATCAATGATCATGGACAACTTATGCACAAGGTATATGATTCTTGCGAACGGTCATTGGGGCACCGGGGCTAATTCGTCCCAGGCGGAACAATAGTTAGTCATGCTAGTAACTTAGCACGGGTGAGGCGGAAGTTTGTAGCGGGGCTCGGTACCTGCGCTGCAAGCATCACCGTCTACCCAGACTATACTCCATGACGGCTAGTCAAGACAGTGATCCTTATGTATATTTAAACTGTGCAGACTAACTATGTCTTCATGGCAGGGAAGGTCATAGTAAGTTTTTTACATGTGGTTCAGACGGAACAGGTAAAGTCACCGAACGGTGGAACATTTTGTTATGTCATTCCCTTCTATCGTATATAAAGAATTAAATTAAGGCATGATAGAAAGATCACATAATACTAATTTTGCATGTTCACATGAATACGATATCGATTTTGGTATGTTGGGTTAGCTCGCCCTCACAGGTACTTTTTGAAGTACTGACCCTCGTTGCAGCAGGTTCCCCGAGCCGAGGCGACGCAGCAAGGAGCTGAAGCTTCCCCCAACCTTTCACTGATCTGGCATGTTCATATTTGTGACTTTTGGAGCTCAAGTACATAATCACAAGGAGCCCGCACATACCTTATGAAGCTCCTAGGCGATGGTGCTAACTCGCACCCAAGGTGGTTTACGCTTTTGAAATATTAGTAAGGGATGTAATGTATGGATCGGCTATCTCATTTTGCGTCCAAGTTGTAAGCCCGTGCAGTGTCCTTATTACTTTTGGGTCAATAGTCTATAACCAGATGTTCATTATCAATAAAGAGAACTATTTTATATCCCAATGTGTGATATCTTATTTGCGTACTCTGTTGCATGTGTTCTAAAATATATTATTATGTCTAGGCCTTGTGCACGCGTGCGTTACGCGTGCACGACATCACGCCCGGGGGACGATTATCGATTTAGCAAAAATTGGGGTGTGACAGGTTTTTGTAGACGTACCCACCTTGAATGGCAAGGAGTTGACCGATTTGGTCAAACTGTCAACGATGACCCAAATCACGTCTTTACCTCCTGGAGAACGCGGAAGCCCTAATACAAAGTCCAACGTCATATCCAAGAAAGCTCCTGATCTCTGCCACTGAGCTTGGGGTAGACCACGATTCAACTGCCAAAATCTTCTTCGAGTCTACTGAGATCCTATCTCTTGTAATCACATGCCCGAGGAATTCAATATTATCAAGGAAGAACTCACACTTCGAAAGCTTTCTATAAAGCTTCTCCTTCCTGAGGGTTTCCAAATCTATCCTCATGTGCTTCTTATGCTCCTTCGGGGTCTTCGAATATATCAATATATCATCAATGAAGACCACAACAAACTGATCTAGGTACTGATGAAATACCTTATTCATCAGGTTCATGAATATCGTCGGGCATTGGTCAACCCAAACGGCATCACCAAGAATTCGAACTGCCCATTCCGAGTCCTGAAAGCTGTCTTCGGAATATCTTCCTTCTTCACTTTCACCTGGTGGTAACCCGACCTCAAGTCTATCTTCGAGAATACCTTTGCTCCGCTCAACTGATCAAACAGATCGTAAATCCACGTCAACGGAATTTATTCTTGATAGTGAGGTTATTGAGAGCCATGTAGTCGATACACATACGTACCGACCTATCCTTCTTCAGTACAAATAATACCGGAGCACCCCACGATGATGAACTGGAGCAGACGAAGCCCTTGTCCTGCAACTCATCCACCTGCTTCTTCAACTCCGCCAGTTCGATGTTGTTCACCCTATAGACGTGCTGTGATATTGGCTCTGCGACTGGTACCAAGTCTATAGAAAACTCTACATCACGGTCTGGTGGCAACCCTGGCAACTCCTCCGAAAAAATGTTCATATACTCTGCAATCAATGGATGTGGCGGCTCCTGCTCTTCCACTATAGCTCCAAAGAAGTCTTCCTCGCTCTGCTCTGCTGCTCCTCTGACGAACTCAAACTCTGGCTCTCCTGGTGTCTGAAACAGAACTCTGCCTCCACGATAATCGATACTAGCATGGTGCCTACTCAACCAATCCATCCCGAATACTATTTTCATAGCCTGGAAGTGGCATTACGAGTAGACACGCACTCAACTCTCGGCTCCCAAGGAAACTCGTTATGCCACTTCCAGGATGGAGGGGATGAAGCCCTTGTCGTGAGCTTCATGAGCTTGCAAGTCCTCGCCAACGGTTCAGTCTCAAGATGATGCTTCAAAGCAAAAGATACAAATACGAAAGTATATGAAGCACCAGAATAAAATAAAGCATGAGCTAAAAAAGAAATAAGATAGACTAAACCTGAAATGACATCTCCAACTGGCTCCTCATTCTCGACGGTCAAGGCAAAATCTCACCCCTGCTGCATACCTCTCTGCTGTTGCTGGTGTTATACGAACCTTTGTTGCTGTGTCGACAACGAAGCTCCTCTCTACTTTTCTGCTGGTGGTCTCGCGGGTGCTCTCTGTGCCTGGGCTCCGCTCTGAGCTGTATGAGCTGAAGCCCGAGGACAAGCCCTCAACTGGTGGTCTCCTGATCCGCAGAACAAACACTGGCCCAATCTCATTCTGCATGCATCCCATCTATGTCTCGGCTTCTTACAGAATGGACAAGGAATAACTGGTTGAGCTAGCCTCTGAATCTAGTGCGTCGGCTGTACTGGCGCTCTAGCTGGTACGGGGAACTGCTGCCTCGGTTGCTGGAAGTGTCTCTGATGCTGCTGCTGAAAGTAAGGCCGCTTTGCTGGCCCCGCACTGCTGGCCCCGCACTACTGCTAGCTCTTGAGGGATCCCTCATCCTCTTAGAGCCAAGCTCCAAATAATCCTTCGCCTGCTGTGCCTGCGCCAGGATCTCCTTAAATGTAGTAGTGTGATGTCCGCTAGTATAGGATTTGATCTCCCTGTTCAAACCCTTTCTGAACTTTTGGGCCTTTCTCCGGGGATTATGTGTAAACCCCCTCGACCAGATTTCAGCATTTCTAGGATTATTTTAACAATTTAGGATTTATGGCAATATTTTAATTTATTTTGCCTACATATCCTGTTGACTTGTGCACCTGTCCATCTCCTAATTATTTGGAGCTTTATCTTGACTGTTATCCCCGAACAAAGTTCGCATACCTGTCATAGACATGCTAGTCTATTTTCCTGAATTTTGTGCAACTCCCAGATGCTTTATTTTAAGCCTCGTTTGAGACGCACAAATATCGTTACAAAAGTCCGTATTTATTTCCTATTTTATTTCCTGCTCTTTACCCATCTCTATACCCCTAGAGATTTGAGGTCAACCTATACCTGTTTTGCCCAAACAAAAATATGTTAATTTTCTACACTGAGTATACTACATTTAGTGTATTGACACCGTAGAAAAATTATGACCCTACCTGCCTCTAAATAATTAGAGAACACCGTGCACAGTATTTATTATTTAATAAATACGGTGACCCGTATCACCCAGAAACCAGGTCCAACCCCTGCCCAGACTCACCCCCATTCCCCCAGGATCCTCACACATCAATTTCCCTCAGTTCTGTGCATTTTAGAATTTTCAGGAATCGGATATTTTTCCAGACAATTTCGTAATTGCACAATTTCCCAAAAATAGGACATTTATGCAATTTATGAAATTACAGGGACTTTCCTGCAAATTGTAGTACGAGGTGTCAGTCCCCTATTGGCCGGTGAACCTGCACCGTCCATTTGGAGACGGGACTCACCCAAAAATATCTCGAAAATATCCCGAAAATATCCTACAAATATCCCGTAAATATCTCTAGATATTTACTTATTAAATTAATATATTTTTCTATAAAAGAAAATAAAAAGAAATTAAAAAGAAAAGAAAAAAAAACAATCCCCTCAGCCGCAGCTGACCCCCCCCCCCCCCGCCGGCGGCGAGCCAACCTCGCCGGAGCCGACCCCCGCGCGCGCGGTGAGCCACCCCTCTCCCAGCCCGCCTCCGCCTCCCCTCTCCCAGCCCGCCTCCGCCTCCCCTCTCTCAGCCCGCCTCCGCCTCCCCCTCGACTTCCCGACCTCCTCCTCTTCCTCCGCCTTCCGCCGACCTCTTCCCCTTCCCCACGCCTCCAGCAGCTCCTCCTCCTCCTCTTCTTCTCCACCTCGACCCCCCCCTCTGCCAGCGACTTCCCCACGACTCCTCCGCCACTCCGGCGAACACGACCCCACACCACCTTTCCTCTCTCCCTGATCTCCTCCGCCCGCCACCCTCGATCTCCTCCACCACCTCCCAGCCACCCCGGCTCGACCCCGCAGCGCCGAGCAGCACCTCCTGACCCAGCTCCTCCGTCGACGAGCAGACAACTCCGGAGCCCTAGCCGCAGCGGCTCCGGACCACCCCGCAACGACGCCGGACCCGAGCAAACCGGACACAGCGGCTGGACACAGCCCGGACACGATCAGCGTCGTGTCAAATCTCTTCCCGGACACGGGAAATTCATTCTACTAAGCCCTGTTCAGGTAACCCGTTCTATCTCCTCGTAGTTCCATTTTTAATTCCGTCAGTTGTGACACATAGACTATGTAACCCTCTCGGTGCCCGTGCAACCCGCTAGGTGCATCGCGTCCTATGGCGATCGCAAACCGCGATCCAAAAACAGGAAAAATAACGACCCGATTCACCCCGGAACTGAGTACGCCCCGCCAAACGGGACGACTTGGTTGCACGCGGTCTTTACCGAAACGTGCACGCCGTTGATACGGACGTGCGAGATTTTGCAGAAGTTGATTCGGATGTGCGTGCACACCGGAATCAACGCGTATCCGCCGACACCGTCCCGTATCCGTCAGTTCTGGAACACGCTGCAACTTTGTATACACACGTTGGATCGAAACAAAACTTGCGCCATCGGACTCGTAGCAATACGCTGGTCCTGTGATCCAAGTTTGGTTCGATTCTGAGAACGTTGACAGAATCCCGTATCGTGGGCCCCACCGGCTCCACTTAACGGGCAATTTTGTGATCGGTACATCGGAATCCAGTTCTGGACATTCCGTTGGGTTCGTATCGACGTTCTGGACTTGTTGACACTAAGTTTGGCAAATTTGGAGACCTTTGACCCTGACACGTTTTTCGGTGCAAAGCGGTCCATATGTGGACCCCGCTTTGACCGAAAACTGTCATTTTTGCCCCTGTGTCCAAATTGGACTTAAGAACAGGCGTTTCTAGCTATTTGATATTTTCTGAGACTGTTAGTGATGTTTATTTCAGCATCCGGAGACTTTCTTTCTGAGGCCATAGTTTCTGGCTTTTGACATCTGGACGTTATATTTTGCAGCTCTCTTGCCAGGCATGTATACCTTGCCTTGTTGTACTGTTTAAATTCAGTTATTGTTAGTTACATGTTTATTTATTTTAATATTTTATAAATGTGCGCGTCCGAGAAAACTCGGGTGCAGTCAACGATGGCGTTGACGTTAGGACTTGCGTCTGACCTAGTGTCTAGTAGACCCACCTAAAGTTGTGAAGTTATTGATATAACTTCCCAGGCCTTGACACGTATCATTACACGTCACAGAGTGAGTACATGTAGGGACGCGTGCCTCATGCGCGACTGGCCATCAGTGTGAGCAACACGTGTAGCGGTATTTAGCTCAGTTGTTTATTTTATCGAGACTTGCATCATAGTAGGAGGTGTCCACGTCGTTTTCACGACTTGTACATCTATATTGGGCGGGAAAGATACTAGTAGGCGTATGGGACACCCCCCTCCTTGTATGTTTTTATCCTTCGTACCATGTTCCTCGGAGATGGTCGATTGCAGAGTGCCCTTGCGTCAGGGGGCATATGACACATATACTAGCCAGTCATGACGATTGGTGAATTACGTCAGCATATGTCTAGCCTACACATTCCCATGCGTACTACAAGGTCTTTAATTGCATTCACTTAGATGGTTAGCACACCCTATTTATTTATTCAGTATTTACATTATGGCATGTTATTTTTATGTATCTTGCTATGTCCCTCTGAGGACCTGGTTCCCTGCCAGGTGTATATGTTCTTGAGTATTCGCAGGAGCACAGATCCGGACATGTTATGTATATTCCGAGGAGGTCTTCTCTTCGAGCCTCGTGATTGTCAGATGTGTTCTTATATGGTGTGTATCTGGTTCCTTTTATATTCTATTTCGGCAGTAGATTTGTTTCCATCCGACTGTCGTTCTTTAGATATTTATTTTATTGAGATCTAGTTACCTGATTATTGGTTATTCCTGTATATGTGATATTCTGTGGATGAGATTTAGATATTACCCTGTGACTTGTGATTAATTATACCACTAGTGAATTATTGTTCATTATACAGCGTACGCACATATATATGGTTTCCATATATTGGAGTTGCCATATATACGGGCGGCTGGCATGGTTACGTATCCTAGTCCTACGTATTTTGGGACTGGGGCGTGACATTATGTCCCTCCACAAAGTGACCCAATCTATAAAACTCTGTCGCATACTCGTCCACTATCATACTCCCCTGGACGAGGTATTGAAACTGGCTCTCTAGAGATGTCAGAGCCACATACGGGAATAATTTTTTCTTGAAAAGCTCCTTAAAAGCTTCTCAAGTAAGTCCCGACACTAAGATCCTGGGGTCCGTCCTGAACCAAGTCAATGTGATGTCAAACATCATGCTCCCTGCTGTCTCTACCTGTAGGCTATCTGGAATCTGCACCAACCGTAGGTTCCTCTCAATGTCTTTTATCCAATCATCAGCATAAATAATCCCCTCGGTGCCTTTAAAGTCCTTGGGCCCCATCCTCTTGAAGTCTATGATATTCTTCGGCCTCGTCTGCTGCAGGGTGAACTGAGTTAGAGCTACATGTGGTTGGACCAAGGCAACTCTCTCGACGGCGGTGAGTGCAAGCTGGTGGGCATTCTCAATGCCATGCCTCATAACCTCTGACTGGCGCTGTTGAGCCTCTATCATCTACTGAAAGAGCGCAAACACCTGCGTCGGATCAACTGCTGGTGATGGGGGTGTAAGCTCCTTTGAAGTTGTAGACACTGCCCTCTGTACCGGGGGTGGAGCACCCCCGAAAGATACTGCAGAAACGCCCACCTGGAATTATGAAACGGACCTCTGAACTAAAGTTGCTGGAGCAGTGACTGCTGGTGCTGCCCTCAGAGACGACGAAGTCACCGACATTGCTGACACTGCGCCTGAGCGCTGGGATCGCGTCTTTGGCGGCATCCTGAAGACAGATTGAAACAAATGAATCAATATTGAGTAAGATACGATATCATCAAAGAAGGACAAAATTATTCAAAGTAAAGCAAGCATTCAAGTAGATAAGGATAGCAACTGAATGAATTAAAAGTGTTCCTAGCTGTGATTGAGTATACTCTCATCATATACCCTATATCCTACGGCAGGCTCGTAATAGTATCTCAGACTTAGAGTACTAATACGATATCGCACTTGTTGCGACTCTGACTTGCATGGGCCACAACTAAAAATGTGTCACGACCCGCACCCCGAATAAGGGCACGAGTAGTGAACAACGTCCAGTCTACACCGCAGCATCGGCGGTAGAATAATGTCTGGGTCACATACTATCTAACAATTTCGTACAATATATATAAGGTACCTGTCAATGTCATCTCAACTCCAAACGGAGGAACAATATAGTATATGAAAATAGTAAACAATACTCAATCACAATATAAAACTAAAGGAGGATGAAAGCACAATATGGAATAAAAGAGAGAAAAGAATAAGAGACACAAAATATCCACAAGTCCAAATCCATAAGTCTAGACATAGCCACTCCCAAAATAATATATACATACCATGAGTCTAGAATGAGACTAATACAATGTCCAAAAATATATATCTAGGTCTCCTTGGTCACTGGCACTAGGTCCTCCTGCTCTAGGGGAGAATCCTCTATTGGCTCGCCGTCCTGCGGCTCGTAATAAGTGGGACACTGATCCACAAGCCAATCGTCTAAAAAAAAATATCCAATCAGGATTGGAGCAAAGTACATACCTCTTAAAGCAGATCCAAATACATGGTAGAGAATATATAACAAGCAATAGAAAAGAATATAAGATAACTAGCAATAAAAAATGATAATGAACTAGAGTGAACATGTAATGTACTGGAAAGTAAAGAACATATAATAGAGAATAACTGTAAGTAAAGAAAAGATAACACTACCTAATGTTCCTTGGAGTTTAAGTTTATTATGTGATCGGTTTGGGTTGAACACGAATACAATATGGTAACTCGATTACACGTGTGATATGTAATAGACATATACACGAATAAACTTGGCTTGATCACATAACCAACTCCTACTCTCCCATCCCAAACCAATACTCATGGATCCAATCACGACACGTTACGAAAACGAATATAAGCACACTGAACACGAGCAGTGTGTGAACACGAGTAGTGTTTGAATACGAAGTACACGATAATCAATACCCGATACACACGATAAAATACATGTAAAGGAGTATCCGCTGAACATAGTAGGGGATAACATCCAATGACATGATGCATATAGTACCAGCCCGCTGAACACGGTAGGGGATAACATCCCACAGCAGGTCCAAAGTATTGTCCACATATGAAGAAGAAATGCTTGCCATTTTGTTTGCTGTTAAAAAGTGGAATCACTAATTATGGGGGAGGGAATTCATATTTAAAACTGATCACAAATCTCAGAAGGTGTACACAGATGCCCAGTATAAATGGGTGCTCAAATTACATGGGTATAATTACAAAATTGAGTATAAAAAAGGGAAGGAGAACCAGGCAGCTGATAGCCTCTCTAGAAGAGAAGAATTACTTGCCATATCAATAGTAAATTCAGATTGGATGCAATAATTCACGAGTCAAATGGCCACTTCATAATATTACCAAAAGAAGAAGAAGAAATGAGAGGAAGGGAAACTGAACACTCAAAAGTACTCAGTCAAGGGGGGAGTTATATATTATAAAAATAGATTGCTAATTGATCCTAAATCTCCTTTTGTGATGGCTATGCTTCAAGAACACCATGATGTACCTAGTAGAGGACACTCGGGCTATTTGAAAACTCTACAAAGACTGAGGAGGGTATGATATTGGAAAGGGTTAAAAAGAAATGTGAGAGAGTATGTGCAAAACATTGTTCCCCTACAGGCCTCTGGCAGCCATTACCCATTCCTGAGAGGATATGGGAGGATGTGTCTATGGACTTTATTGAGGGACTTCCTCTTAGCTATCACAAATCTACAATTTTTGTAGTGGTGGATAGACTAACAAAGTACATACATGTGTTTTCACTTACCCATCCATACATTGCAGAAAATGTAGCTCAAAGTGTTTCTAGATGGAGTGGTTAAACTACATGGGTTTCCTAGAACCATTGTGTCAGATAGAGACCCTCTCTTTACTAGCCTTTTCTGGAAAGAGTTATTCAAGTTGCAGGGAACTAATTTAGCCTATAGCACTGCATATCACCCACAGTCAGATGGACATACTGAGCTCACCAATAGGTGCATAGAGAGCTATCTCAGGTGCTTTTGTAGCCATAAGCCAAAACATTGGAGCCAGTTCTTAGCATGGGCAAAGTACTGGTACAATACAAATTGGCACACTGCTACCAAAGTGACACCATTTGAAGCTGTATATGGCAGACACCTCCCAACCTACTCACTTTCTTACCTGCCAGTGTTAAAGACAAGGCTGTAGCTGAAACCATAGCTTTAAGGGATAGTGCTCTGCATTTTCTTAAGGATAATCTAATTCTAGCTCAGGACAGAACGAAGAGGTATGCAGACTTGCATAGGTCTGAAAGGGAGTTTGAAGTATAGGGGAATGGGTGTACTTAAGAGTCCAACCTTATAGGCAAATCTCTTTGGCACATAGGAGGCCTCAAAAACTCTCTCGTAGATACTATGGTCCTTACAAAACTCTCTCGTAGATTAAATTTGGACACATCGATGTTGTCAATTTGATATTATGACACAAACACCCATATCAAAAAAATATTCGGACACATTAACAAAAAAATATTCGGACACCGTTATAGATTTGAATTGATAAAATTGGTATAGATATGTTTTTTATAAATACAAAATTTGATTTGATAAAAAAACTAGAATTACTTAATTTGATATTAAGTAATTTTTATAAAAAAAGTCTCTTTTTTATGCAATACGAACGACACCAAAATGAAATCCTTTGATATTTTTGAGAAATTAGACATAAATTTAAATTATATTAAAATAGTTTGTATATAATTTAAATATATTTTAATTAAGATTTGTTATAGATATGTTTTTTATTACTTTGGCTATATGCTACTTAGATAATATTAAAATTCTTTAAATATAATTTGATTATTTTTTAAATAGGATTTATTATAGATATGTTTTTAGAGCTTTGGATATAAGTTTAGTTGGATACTCTAGCTGGATTTTAGAATTTTATACATTTTTTTTAAGGTGTATTTCTTAATTAAGATTTTTTCTTAGTTACACAATGATATGTATACGGATTAGACGACTTAATCTTAACCGTTTTGAAACCTCTATATAATATATAATAGTATAGAAGTTGAATGAAACAAATTGTATTATTTTGGATATGAATCAAAGAAAGTGAAAAAAGAAAAAAAAATGGTATCCATATGTAAAAGATAGATATTCATATATGTTAAGCTATATTTTTTATTTTGGTTACATTATACTAAAAACTCAATATTAGACGGGAATTTTTTTTTTCCATTTTCATAATTTCTACAATTCCAATTATCCTACTCATTTATCAGTTTTAATATAATAATTGGGTTCAATGTATATTAGGTCAACTAAATAAGTTTAATAGTTAATGGTTTGAAAATATTGAAAGAACAAATGATTATTATGGAAAATTATCAAGTGTAATACAATTTACTAAACAAAATATAAATACAAAATTACCAAATAATATTAATGCTAGCTGTACAATATTCATGCAGACTTAATGACAATTGTTGTTTTCCAAAAATGTGTCTATCAATTCATTTAATCATGAATGAAGAAATGAATACTTCAAATGCTACCGAACATGTAAAAATCTATATAAATTAGCTTTTGGAGAGATTTAGTAGTGAAAATGGCATCTCTAAGCTTTTGCATGATAGTTGGCATATTGTTTTACGTTGTCTTCATTGAGGTAGTAAAAGGAAGGGTGCTTCCAAATAATAACAACAAGGTAAATTGTTCAATTCATATATGTTTTGAAATTAAAATACATTATTTTAATAATAGAGGGCGTTTTGTTCGTGCAAAATTTTTTTTTCCCCGAATTTTTTTTGGGTGGGAATCTATACCATGTTTTTTTAGGCTATAAAAAATTTATTACCGGTAATTACGAATATCCGGATAATAATTTACCCACAAAACATATCCTATCCCTTAAGAATAAGTGGGTATATTTCTTTTACCCGAGCAAAAAAAAAAATTTGGTTCAATTTGTTTATTCTGTTTTGATCGTTTTGTTTAGTTTTCGATCGTTTTTGACCATCTTTGATCGTTTTTTTTTATCAAAAAAAAGGCACTCTTAGGTTTTCTTGACAATAGACCAATTAGCAAACACTTATTGTTTGTAACTAATAAACAAAATCAAGAAATTATGAGACATGATCCACTCTATTATTCATGTTTTTCTTCTTCTTTTAGCATGTATAATTTGTAAGGACTAAAATTTGAATGTCTTATATAGTTTCCTACATCAAAACCTCTGGAGCTTTATGATCAAGAATAGATATTTTTATAAGATTCTAATATTTAAATATGGGTTGTTCTAAATTTCTAATAGAACGTTAAAAGTAAATGAGCTGTAATTTTTTTTATAAGAACTTTTTATTATATTAATTCAACAGTGCCATCATAGAATAATATAAAGTGGCTTCAATATTGTTAATACTGAAGAAATTTACTATCTCAGAGCACTAAGCTTGTTGTATTAAACATTACACTTGTATTAAACAGTACACACTTTTATTGAGGTTTTAATCATTCAACATGATTCTATCTAATGGATCCAATATAAATTAAGAAATTCTTTGATATTCTAGTAGTTTTGATCTTTATAACATTAAAATATAGATTTATTTTTGGTAATCACTTTCCCGTTTGAGCTTAAGAAAAAAAAAATCATTTTTAATATTCCATGAAAAAGCTGACAGTGTAATTAAAATAAGATAATTGAAATTGTCTTTTGGATGTTTATAGTGCAATACAAATTTAAAAAGGATGAGTTCCTCGAGTTCAAATTTTTGTAGTTACATATAAAGTATAAACTTTATACTTTATTTCAATCTCTAGGAGTATTCTTCTAGAAGATAAAACTAAATTCTTCATTCTTTTTGAACCTTACAAAAAAAATGACATGCCAATGGGATTATGATTCTTATTTTTTAATTATATATTTCCAACAATATAAAACCACAAATTAATGATAAACTAAATATTGTTAAAATGCCAATGAACTGTATATTGAATCATTATATTAGTTGATTAAGTGTCTACTTTATCATGTGATGGTAGACTTATTTATTAACTTGATTGGAGCATAGTCATAAGTTCTAATTTTTATCATTTAGTTCTATAATACAATGTATTTGCTTAATTGATAATTTATTCAGTAACATGAAGTATCTTACAATTCCTTTCTAAAATAATATTTGTTGTGCAGAATGATTCGACTAAATATATAGATGGTTTACCAATGAAAACTGGAGGCATTCACAAAGAAGTAGTTTTTCATGAAGACTTTAATACAAGAGGATTATCGGAAAATATATCACTTTCAAATATTCATCCTTTTGGCCAAGAAGATAATTTTATCAATCATGTAAGTTTCGTCAAATTTTTGTTGTTGTTGATTATACTACTTGTGTTTAGTTATGGACACTGAACTTTTCTTTCCACAATCACTAAGCCCTATGAACATGAGACATAATTTATCCATTGGGAGTTTAATCTTTTTAGACTCTTATAATAATTTTATAACGTATTCTTAGTAAAAATTACATGGATATTTTCTTGTAATCATCTGATATTCAAGATATTAGTTCACCATCTAATCTAAAATAGATATAAATTATTATTATCTATTCAAGTTAAATGATTGAAATTTCTAGGACGATAATTAGTTCTACTTTTTTTTATATGATCTTCTCTCTCTTTATATGTTTAACTTTCTGTAAATGATATATTTGAATGGGCAGTGGGCAACAATAAGACAGACAGAAATAAGAAAAGATTACTATGGTGCTAAGGCTACTATAAATGTTTACGGTTTGTCACAAGTGGGTGATAATCAATACACTGAGGCTAAATTTTGGGTTGCAAATGACGGGCAAGATACCTTCAATTCTATTTCAGCTGGATGGCATGTAAGTTTCATCAAAATGTTTGTACCTTTTCTCTATATTATTTATGAATACATTTACTATAGTATAAACAATTAGATTTATCCTTGTATAAATAAAAAACGTATGGCATATAAGCATTCAATATATTATGCATATATATAAAAATAGAATGTGCACCAGTTTCTTTAGTACCAACTTCATATATATCATTTGTATACTAATTGAAGTTGAACTTGATAATTTTGCTACAATTAGTCCATAAAGTTGATCGCTAGCTACATCTTGATATAGTAATCCTCACCATACTTGGACACTGCAAAAGTGAGAAAACACAATAGAAGAACTCTTCATTGCATCTTATGTTGAAGCAGACACAGTAAAGTGATATATGTGTCCATTTCTATGTCGGATCCATATTCGTGCAACATAAATTGCATGTAAAGAATATTGACAATTTGGTCCATTAAACAAAGCATTTCATTGTGATGCACTATTGACAAAAAAAGAAGAAGATTAATAAGAAGAATAAAAAGGATTAAGATATATTATATCTGAATTGCAAAAGGCATAAATATTATGGAATTTCATATAAAACATAAATTATTTCCTTTTATATTAAAGAAAGCTTTGTCATTGTATTTAGTTTTTTTTCCTCTTGAAAATGACATTCTTCTCTTCTTCTTTTTTCTTTTTTTTCTTTTAACAAAATAGTGGATTAAACACATAACAAACTAGTAAACTTTAGCTCCATGTCAAGTTTTCACCAAAAGTTTAGTTTTCACAACAAACTTGTCAAATATAGTATAAGATTATGTTGAGTATCCTAGTTTATAGTAGTACAAATATTTTTAAGGAACATGTTTGTTTCTTAAATAAAAAATTTAATAGAATAATTCTCAACGAGAAAAAAAATCAATAGGATTTAAATGAATTGTAAATTATTATAAAATATTTACTTATTAATCTTGAATTATGCTTTAGGTACATCCCAGATTATATGGTGACCACGATACTCATCTTTTTGTACATTGGTCGGTAAGTACTCAAATATAGTTTATTTCAATATGTTATACCTAAATATCAGAAAAGAAGTTGACCATCTTATCATGTATTAGGTTAGAGAAAGGAATATATCATGTTATAACCTTCTTTGCAAAGGATTTGTACCATTCAAATCATCAAAATATATTCCGGGAGCAAAGATTCACCCACTATCCAAGATTGATGGGAACCAATATGATATCACTCTCACAATATTTAAGGTATTCTTATTACTTATTGAAATATTTAGGTTGTGAATAAACTTTTGTGTAATTTACAATCGAAATAAATTTCTCTATGAAAGTAATTTGCATATTAATTTTGCACATTAGAACAATGACGTAGTAAATACTTTTCATTCAAGCAAAATTTCTTATATCATTTTTATAGTAAGTGATAGACCTTACAATCTAACTACCTTTAACTTAATTGGTGGATTATAGGATTATTTCATTTTGTAATGTATTTTATGCTAACACACATATTTTATCATGTATGTATTTTGAATAATATGGAGAGAAAACCTTAAAATTGTTCATTTGCAAAATAATGTGTAAATGTCTCCACTAAATGAAAAATAAAAAGCAGAAGAAACCTAAATGTGGTTGAAAATAGCTTGATCTTAATGACAAGTTTTCGATTTGTCTATCATATGTATAAATAAGTTCTTCATGACCTAGGAAATTATGCTTATAATTTTTATTATAATCTAATATTGGTTATATTCTCCATCATTATAAAAAGTATCCACTAATAAAAGTCAAACACATGTTCCAAAATGACCTTTTGTCAACGAAATATATTCCAAAATTAACTTCTACCAATACACATTCTCATAATTACACTTTTATGATAATATAATATTGATTACGATAGCACATGTTTATTTACTATCACCTTTTCATTGTTCATTAAAACATATTGTGATATGGTTGAAACTATGTTATCATAATTTTACAAATTAAAGTCTATTAATTAAATCCTTTGAATAATTTGTTCACACACCTATAAATTCTCGTGTATATTTTCAGAATTTTTTTTAACCTAATGAAAGATTTTCTAAAAAGGATAGAGTGGTTACGTAACAAGCCCTTAAGCATTTCAATATCATCTTTCAGCCAAAAATATATATTATATCCTAGTTTTACATACTAAGCCCTTAAACAACCAACTTTAGAAGTTTCAGTTATGTTGATAAAATGCAATGGTGTAGAGATTTTTGCATTGATATTGCTCTGGTCCGATCATGAGATTAGAAGAGCTCTCTCAAAAACAAAAAATAAGACTCTATTTTATGTAAACATAAAAAAATTGCCGATGACACAAGTTTAATTTAATTTTCATAAAGAAAAATGACATATGCATATAAGTAAAAGAAATTAATAAAATAATATCGCTTAACTTTTATGTACGATAAAAATTGTATTAAATGAACGACTATAATGCCTAAATATTAGAAAAATTCTATTAAAATTGAAAAATCTTAACTCATTTACAGAAGAAGCTTGTTAGCAAAGATAAGGCAAAGCATATTGATCAAATTGTTCAATATAAATACTAGCATAATTGTTCTTGTGCGAAAATATTTTGGTTTAAAGCATCATTTATTTTTCAAAAACTTTTGTCCTACTTGCTACAATTTTGTTCAAAAATATACCAATTTATTTCTTCCAAGTTCCAACATTGTATTTCTTTTCCGTAAAGGCTAGATGTTTATGTCATGTAAAAGATATTTTAACAAAAATTTAAATAATATGCTTACAAAAATTAATACCAAATCCCCCCCCCCCCCCCCCCCCCCCCCTCAAAGAATTGTATTTTACTAGCTAGCTAATTAAATTTTTGTTCAACAATATATTGAGCTATTTCTTGCAACCTTGTATTTTTTTCGATATAAACTAGAGATTTGTAGATATAAAAGCAATTTTTAAAAAATAAATTAAAAGATTACTATATAACAAATTATTCGTTCAAATTTTATTTTTAGATTGAATACATCTTAGTCCCACATTTCACAAGGTAAAAAAAAAAATTACATATGTTAAAAACGAGAAAAATAAATTTATTATAACAAATAAGAATGGACGTACAAGGGATTGAACCTTGTACCTCTCACATGCAAAACAAACATTCTACCATTTGAGCTCCATTACCATGTCTTATTTAATTATTCATTATAAAAAATTCCAAAATCAAGGACCCTCTATGTTGGAGGGCTTTGTTTGGTCGCTTCGGACGAACATGCTCAAGACCGGACCTGATATTGCTAGCAAACCCAAAATTTTGGATAACAAGTTTATCATAGTGTTTTTTTGTCATACATGACTTTTTGTTTTTTCCCCGATTAGAATATAGTAGTTTAAAAGTTTTGAATTGTTGTTGTTACTGTTGACTACTTATGTTAAGGATTCAAAATTCGGAGATTGGTGGTTACATGCTGGACGCAATATGGATAAACCCGTTGGTTATTGGCCGAAGTCACTTTTTACTAGTTTAGCGGAAAGTGCTAATCGTATTCAATGGGGTGGAGTAGTAGGATTTTTCAAGGGCCAGGAGAGTCCTCCAATGGGCAATGGTCGCTATCCTCATGAAGGAAAAGCAGCATTCTTCAAAGATGTTCGAACTGTTGAATGGGACGGTAGCCTTGCTCATACCGAAACTAGGCGATTTGAGGACAAAACAGATTGTTACCAGCTTGATGGCGATGAAAACATATTCTACTTTGGTGGTCCTGGTGGTTGTTTGGATTAATTGCGGAATAACTTGCCCACAGTCGTTAAAGTTTTTGACTTTTCGATGAACAATAATAATAATAATTTCATTGTTTCTTGATTATATATAAGTGGATCTACTAAGGCTTCTTCTGATGTCATAAAGATGGTTTGAAATTTTTTGGGCCTAAGGTCATCTCCAATGGTGATTTCTAAAATTGAGTTTCTATCCTACTTGACATTATATTTTAAGAAAATTTATATCCTAATTGACAGAGTTTCTACATAGAAGTTGCACCAATATGGTTCACCATTTCTATACTATGTGTTAGAAAATAAAAGAGATATGGTTTGAAAGTAGGGTCCACTATTATTTGAGTTGAGAGAGAGAATTTTTTTAATGAAAGTTTCCATATGTAGAAACCCTCATAATTTTTTTTCTCCAAAGTTAGGGCCACATAGTATGAAAATGAGATTAGAAACCATTGTTGGAAGAAGTTTTTCCTAAAAATAGTTTCTACTATAGAAATAATGAAGATAGAAAACCCTCTATCTCCGTCCTCCAATGGGGGTTTCTATCTCCTGCCTCTAATGTGGCTTTCTATCTCCCATATTTCTACGGTAGAAATCATTATTTTATAAAATCCTCTCAACCATGATCGATATCCTAATTTTATCCTATGTGGGGGTGATGAAGGATGGAGAATTTCTACGAGGCTTTCTATATGTGAAAACTCTCATAGAAAGTCTTCTTATCTCGTAGCAATTATTGGACCCTATATTATTAAGTTGATCCTTTTATTTTTTGCCACATAAGATAGAAATAGAGAAACATTGAGAATACTTTTTTTTATGTGTGCTTTCTATATAGAAACTCTACCAACTAGCATAGGATTTTTCTTAAAGTACAATGCCAACTTGGTTAGAAACTCAATTTTACAAATTCTCATTTGAGGTGGCCTAATGGCTAGTTGCAACATTTCCTAAAGGACTGGCATAACCCCCTGCGGTGTAGACAACAATGGATTGATGGTAGTGCCATTACTAGTTGAAAATTAGATTCAAAATGTAATAGTGCTTTACGACAAATTTTGTTCATAAATTTCAAATGAAGGGAAATATTTTTTTTTTAAAAGTTCCAAACTAACAATTGAGGCTCTGTTTGGAATTTTATTTTGAAACTAAGTATTTGTTAAACAGAGTTCTGATAAAAATGAAATAGAGATAAACATATTTTTTTTCATTTGAAATTTGGTTTAAAAAAGAAGAAGATATGTTTGAATATGTATTGACACGTCCCTGCTCAAAACACAAAGGAGGAGGCCACGTGCCAATAGCCATATACGTTTTAAGCGGACTCCAGACCAACTCAATATGTATATGTTATATAAGTTCATATGTTCTAACAAGAATAATCAATGATTAGTCTAAAAGTTCTATATCTCAATCCATGAGAGAAAACTCACAAAAAGAACATAACGTAATAAGGTTGGTAGCCAATAATACACTTGTTCGAATATGTGCGAAAAGATTGACATGGGCCTACAAAACTTGACTATTAAAGTATAATAAGTACAAGAAAAGTTACATAATTAATAAGTGAGAGATAACAAGATACAATTAAGAATTCTGACAATATATTATTCCAAGAACGAGTCGTACCTGAGCTACTATGGGTAGACCCTAAGAGTAATCCAGCTCACCTAACCTAAAAGAGAAATGAGACCTAAGATGGGTGTAACAAGATACAATTATAAATATCAAAATAAAATGCAAAAAAATGGCATGCTCACCTCAAAAGTTGGGTACGATTATACTGATCAGCTAAGAGAATGCTAACGAGGACAAAGTTTGCACGCATCGGTCGTGGCTAAATGGGTAAACGTGCAAAGATCTCATCGGAAGCTAGAGACCATATGTAAAAGTACAATGTATATAGTGCTATTGGAGGCTAAAAAATTATCACATAACTCGGTAAATATATTTTAACAGGGATAGTTCGTCGCTGCGGGTCCAATGTCCACACGGAAAGATGTGAGCCCGTATTGGTACGGTCAAATTGAAAATATACTTATATACAAATTATGAAAATATAAAAGATGTATGTGCAAGAATTTCAAAAAAAAAAAAAATCACATACATTCCGCCAGTATATCTAAAATTCTGCGAGTCCGTCTAGTAAAATTTGACCAATTAAAATTTTGCAAGTCGAATGTTTGATTGGGAGTTTTTTCAAACTTATTTCCAAAGGCCAATATCCACAAAGTTCATTCTTTTATAGAAAATATTTTGCTTGACAAGTCATCTATCCATGGCTTACTTTGACCAACCAACCATGTTTTACATTTTTGAGGAAGGTTATGAGAAAAGTAGGATGTTTGACTAGTTATTTGGAGAATGCGGGGACACATGAACGCTGTCTAAGCCCCTAGGATTTCCATATAACTCAACCTGATCCTTTCTTCTATACTTCTTGCCTCCTCTTCACTTCTTCCTTATTTGTCTCATCTTCTTCTTCAGCTGATCAAGGAGGAGGTTTAGGAGGGTCTTTAGAATGCTTGGAGCTTTAGGGGTGCTTACATTCTTCTACATGTGTTACACACTACAAAAATAAGTCAATTCTGGAAGCTCAGTAGCGACGTTACTTGATGGAGTTTCTAATTCCAACGAATTTAGTGACTCCATGTTGCAGCATCGCATTTAGCGGCTAAACGCGATGTCATAGCAACACACATCAAAAGAATATAGACGGAGACGTCTTTGCAACAGGAATATATGTTGCAAAACGAGCTTGAATATCTTCTACTATTACTAATTGGGCGACACGAATAATACCTGATAGTTTATTGTGAATTTTACGATTTTTGTCATAATACCGACGTCTACACAAACGTTGCCGATGATGTTGCTTCTTTTTTTTATACTAACTCATTTGAAAACCTAATTCTCTCTTCTTAAACAGAGAGAGTGACGTTCTATCCCGATCTCCCCCTTCCCCCCTCCGGTGCCCCCCACTACTCCCCTCCTCCTCTAGTGACGAAACCGTCGACTCCGACGTTGAATACGTTATCGAGGAAGTTGAGAATGGCCACTATCCGAAAGCGCATCGTCCCACTGTCGGTGGCATCGACGGTGCAAAGCCTCCTCCGAGGCAAGGCTTGCGAAGGAGAAGGGGGACGAAAAAGTTCCTTCTCTCACTAATTTTTTCCAGCCTCGTCATAGAAGCTTGGTGAGCATCCCCCATAAAGCAAGATTTGATTTTTTTAGGATTTCAGTAAAGAGTGGTACATTTCTTGATAGTTATTCCCTAAATTATTATGCACATGATATTATTGATAGTTATGTCCTAAATTATCATGCACATGGTTCTAGTTTTTGTATATACACCACAGTAAGGACACAGTGGCACAGAGAAAGACACCTATTTAGTATGTTATAGATCGTCTTCTGACCAAGACTGGTCATTCTTATTCATCTCCTTATCCCTCCAAACCAACACCACCGCCAACACTACTACCATTTCTTCTCTTCATCACTCCTCCCATCTCCATCTCCATCTCCATCTCTTCCATCATCTCCCTTCCTCTCGGTCTCTCTATCTCTCTCAACCTCTCTCGCGCGACCCCGGACCCGCGCCCGCTCCACAACCGGCTGCTGCCGCCGATGTCTGGTTGCTGGCGGGCCCCTCCTGGCCGCTCACCACCACCACCACCACCACCACCACCACTATCATCATCATCATCATCATCTTCTTCTTCTTCTTCTTCTTCTTCTTTACTTATCATCACCATCCATCATCATCCTCTTCTTCATCATTTACCACAAAAAACCAAAGGGGAACGAGATGAAGAAGAAGAAGAAGAAGAAGAAGAAGAAGAAGAAGAAGAAGAAGAAGAAGAAATTTGAGAAGAGCAAACCCTAGCCCCAATTCCAATCCTTAATTTCTCAAGGCAAGCCCTCTCCCATCTCCTTCCTTTGATTCAATTTTGTTTATTACCATGTTCATCTATAATTATTTCTTTCAAAATATAAATCTAGAACAAAATTATATATATGATACGGACACGTGGACACAATTTATCAAGAATTATAGGTTGGACACGCGAACCGAATATGATTCGGACACATCGATGTTGTCAATTTGATATTATGACACAAACACGCATATCAAAAAAAATTCGGACACATTAACAAACAAAAACTAGGATACAGTAGGACACCGTTATAGATTTGATTTGATAAAATTGGTATCATACATGTTCAAATATATGGCATGATAATATTAGAGTTTATGTGCATATATACATATACTTAGACATACATATAGATTTAATTTGTGAATGATTATTTCGGACTAAGTCCAGGATATATGTTAAATAGGAACTTGTAAAGTAAATTGTTACGATCATTAATTATGAATAACGATGCCTACATGTTATCTTATGTAGAATCCAAATTGAGATGGAAACACACATTCATAGGTTTAACATAATACCCAATGAATACATTTGTTAGTTTGAGTTTATAATAATTAGTCTTGCATAAAACATTTAAGCAAAAATTAATAAAGTCCAATAAAAAGTTGTTGTCCGGAAATGCGTTTGACATCAGTAGGGAGTTTCTTAAGGATAGTAGAAGGAAATTTCATAAAATTAGTAAACTAGGACGGTACTAATAACTATAGAATAGGTCTTCGTATTCCATACAACACCGTATTGATCATTTCGGGTTAGAAATTGAACCCATCTTTAGAAATTCTGCATTAAGAAAGTGTGGAATGTCATAATTGATTGTGTAGAGTCAGTAAAGGCTTAGATGAAGCATACCAAATTCTCTGTATTTTGTTCTCGGGATATCAACTCAATTTAGTTAAACATGACTACTTATTAACTTGGCCCAATCATACATAGAATGTGTCCTTTTCTTCTAGATTACATTATGTCAAATTATGACGCGAAATTGAATCCACCAAATTAATTTTGGTAAGAAAGCATAGCTGTCCAGAATGCCATGAGGTATATTTAAAGTACGGACAACATATGGATGAATGTAGTAGGGATAACATCGTGTGATGTGATGTTCTATAGTGCGTATCGCAGTCAATACCTCCTTAGTGCTATGCGAAGGTGTGTATGAGCAAAAATATAGCCGATCTAGATTTTACTACCTCTTTAGTAACAACAAATTATGGAATTATAATTAAGATTGATTGACCATCTTAGGGATTGTATGCACCGTATATTAATACGATATCAGTTATAAACCATTTTACATCTTGTTGGAACCCATAATCGTAAACTTTGACCATTAGTTTTGTCTCAATTAGCATTGCAGGATTTAATCAGGAGTGCTAATAGGTAAAGGACAAAAGTAAAGACCATATATCAATATATATTACCATTTTCTTATATTCTAGGGACTATTATGGATCAAATTTGGACTCAATCACCTAATTCGTGATTTTCCAAACAAAAATTCAGCATTCTTACTATGCTTGGAATCCTATCACTTGAGATATGGGAAAAATTAAAATACTTATACTAGGTCCTTATATTTTTGGTATCATAAATATAATATCTCTAATGGTTGATGATATATAAGTATACAAGAAAGAAATATTACCATAGTTTAAGGATAGTGAAATAAATAGCAAGAATTTTTCAAAAATTTCTCCAAATATACTTTGTTATCCGGAAGTAAAAGTTGGGCATTGCTGGATGATTCCGGGATCAATTATAAGATAAGGATAGAATAGGTAAACTGTTGTTATTTTAGAAAAGATCGAGAATTATTTTGATGCTATTAGGCCATAGTGAACCTTAGAGGATCGCCTTTGAAACCAAATCCTTAGAGGTTTGTAGATTTACTACTATGAATTTTAATATCATGGTTTTATAATTATTTGAGTATCTTAAAGAAGATACCCGGATGTGTTGGAAAGTTTTATCTATAACTCTATGCATAGGCTTCCAAGATATATAAGTATTGTGATATTGCTTTTCAAATGAATATTGCTTTTCAAATGAATGCTTAAGGAAATTATATATATATATATATATATATATATATATATATATAGACAAACTTGTGACACAAGTTCGGGTATTATCTTTCAAATAAATGAACATATAGGCTTGAAATTGGTGGATATGGTATATCTTAGTCCAATATCCAAGAACGAATTGGATTTTGGGTCGAATTAAACAAATGATGTATGAAAGGAATGCATATGCTAAGATTTTAGAATCAAAACCTAGTTATTGGATAATTTATATATATATCCAAGATCATTTCCTTACTAAAACTTTCTAGGGCTTGCAATGATCAATATCTTACAAATGAATATTGTTGATTTTATATGTTTGTATATAGGTATGTGAGTTTCTTAATTTTAGGTTTGATCTTATGGATTGGGATAAACAATTAGCATGATATTTTTATATTTCTGCAGTGCCAAGTAATCGAGTGTTATTAACATATTGCTAAAATAAAAATGCTTGGTAAGAAGTTACTATCATTATGGTATATTTTACTGTTTATATAAATTGCATGTGTTCCGCTGTTGAGTGTTTCACCGAATGGGTCGGCGAACCCGTGAAATTCTACGGAGGGTTGTTCCGGGTCTATTATACAAATTGTGAAAAATTTTGACTCCAAAATGCGAAGGAGATTTTGTCGAATTTTTCAAGAATTTCTAGACAACTAATTTTTGGTAGTCTGATAATTGGTTGAGCTCTGTTTCAATGTCACCTTAGTTACTTGGCTTTAGGACTTGAACATTAAACATTATGCCAAGTAAAATGTTTCCGTTTAAACATGATGCCAAGAGCACACAAAATGGGATATATATGTGATTTGAATGATTAATGTTTCTGCTAAGATGGTACAATTACTGAACTGTATCCTCGTAAAGCGTGTGGTTACTGACACACGAGACGAGACGAATCGGACCTGTAATTCAACTTAAATTGTATGTTAGATGAGAATGATTGTGATTTGTAGAATTACATTGGGGTGGGAGAGAATATTTGGATCACACTGTCGAACTCTTTGCAGTATCAATTGTTTAAAAAGAAATGTTGATCAGTAGTTTCGTTATACATATGGCCTTACGATGACCGATGTGAGGCTTAGCTCACTTGTTATCGGATCCAAATCCTTGAAAGACTATTTTCAAAAAGAGATCAAGAAATTCGACAATTGTGTAAATCCAATGTCATCATTTTCGAATTCTTGAACAAGTTCAAGAAATTAGACAATTGTTTATATTATAACATGATCTGAATTCTTTAAATAAAATAAAAAATTCGACAATTGTTTATATTATGTGTTATCACATTAAATGTGATTCAATGGCTATTGTTAAGTATTAATATATTAGTCAAGTGGACTTTAGTCCCACATCGGGTAGAATAATTCTTTCTAATCCCCTTCCTACATGGTATCAGAGCTAAAACTCTGAATCCCTTTCTCCACATATAAACAAATTCTTTCGAATCCCCTCCCCCCTCTCCCCCCCTCCCCCCCCTCCCTCTGCCCGACTGGCAACCCCCTACCACCCCCCTCAGACTCCCCCCTCCCGAGTGGCAAACCCTCCCCCCTGCCCGAGTGGCAAACCCACCCCCCCACCCGAGTGGCACCCCCCTGCCTCCCCCTTGCCTGAGTGGTAGCCACCCTCATGTCCGAGTGGCAACCCTCTCCCCCCTTCGTTGGGATCTTCAGAGGGTAGACAATTGTTTGTTTGCATGAACCTCTGACTCTCGACGAGGGTATCAAGAGTTAACAGAGAGTAAACCTGGGTTTGCGTGAATCTTTGTTCCTGACCCGGTATGTATATTAGGATCTAACATAAAGTTACCTGGGTTTCTTCTCTCTCCTAGCTTGTGTGATCCACTTACAATCTCTGCTTTTCTTACGCAAGCCGGTTCAGGCTACGTTGATCGCGCATTGGCAGAGTTGATATGAATATTTGGTCGGGATGACCAAACGATAGTCGAATCGAGAATATTGAAGGATGACGAACACTGAGGCGAATAACTGTGCTACTAACACCAGTGTCGAAAATATAGTTGCAGGGAAATTGAGTATTGACACGACGATTTTATCAGTTCAACTTGTCGATAGACTGTTGGATGTACCAGATGGTTACTCGACGTGGTGCAAGAAGGTCAAGAAGATGCTTCGGAGAATGCGGTTGCCAAAATATTTGACTGACAACCCCCAGCAGTGAGTGATCCCACATACGAGCAGTTGGAGACTGATGACAGTCGACTGTTCACATAGTTGATGAATTCGATGGAACAATCAATGGAGGACATGGTTCAGAACACGGACTAAGTGAAGGAGTTGTGGGAGGTCCTTGCAATGGCGTTTGATGGCAAACACAATTTTTCTCACATCTATGACTCGGTCGTTGGTGTCTACCGAGTTGATCAAGGAGAAATTTAACCAAATTAAAAAATCTCATACAATCCGCCAGTATATCTCAAATTTCGCTAATCCGTCTAGCAAAATTTGACCAATTAAAATTTTGCCAGTCGAATACTTTATTGGGATTTTTTTCAAACTTCTTTCCAATGGCCAATCTCTACAAAATTCATTATTTTATAGAAATATTTTTGCTTGACAAGTATCCATGGCTTATTTTGACCAACCAACCATGTTTTGCATTTTTTGAGGGTATGAGAAAAGTAGGGTGTTTGACGGGATATTTGGAGAATGTGGGGATACATGAAGGCCATCTAAGCCCCTAGGATTTCCATATAACTCAACCCGATCCTTTCTTCCATATTTCTTGCCTCATCTTCACCTCTCCCTTATTTGTCTCATCTTCTTCTTAAGATGATCAAGGAGGAGGTTTAGGAGGTCCTTTAGAATGCTTGGAGCTTTAGGGGTGCTTTCATTATTCTACGTGTGTTACACACTACAAAATTAATAAGCCAAGTATGTAATTCTAAGTAGCGACGTCACTTGATGAAGTTGCTGATTTTGACAAATTTAGTGACTCCATTTGCAGCGTCGCATTTAGCAACTAAGCACGATGTCATAGCAACAAACATCAAAAGAATATAGACCGAGACATCTTTGCAACACGAATATATGTCGCCAAATTAGCCAGAAGATATTCTACTATTAGTAATTGGCGACACGAATAATAGTTGATCATTTATGCAAATTTTATGGTTTTTATCACAATACCGACGTCTAAATAAATGTTGCTGATGACGTTGCTTCTTTTTTATACTACCTCATTGTTGGCAAGCCCCAAATTCACTCTGGTAGGGGTAATATTTGTGGTATTAGTACTTTTAATAGTGTGGTAAGCAAGAATGCTTAGTTTCTTCGATGCGACTTGTAGGGAGGGGTGACAAAAGATGTATATACGATAGGGATGTGTATGGATGGACTTGGTCACTTTCAAATATTTGTGTGCGGCTATCCAAGCCGATAACTATGATGCATGAACACGTGGACCTTGATTTGTTGGCTTAAGATGCTAGTGATATTAGGACTTGTAACATCTTTCTAGGTGAATTTGATATGCACATATTTAACCTCTACAAATATGGGTATCTCACATGTAGTGGTTTGAGGAGGCCTTCCATGGAAAGGTGTTAAGCCTTCAGTGATGGCATTGATAGTCTTTTGCATCCCTTTCCAATATATGTAAGTTTGGATATTCGGATTATTCCTCATGTCATTTTATGAATTCTTTTAATCAATATTGTATGAATTATTGTGGTTATACACACAATTAACGAACAAAGATAATGGTCTAAAATGAACTTCGATGACAAATAGTGTACTGGGTAAGTCTACCCTTTTACCACAAACCATGGTGAACCATGACCCACCCAGGTAACATAGGGTGGAGTAGATGGCAGATGGACGCCCTTCTCTCCAGACATTACAGGGCTATACAATAGTTCGTAGAATATATGCAAAGCTAATACAGCAGACATTATAAAACTAGGTTATAGCTAAGTCAAAGTTCAAATATGGGGCTCCCATTACTTATCCTTTATCCAAACTTTGCTTGACAAACATGTAATTTCTATTTGATAACTGAACACAAAATTAACATGGAATCGTTAAGTTGAATATAATGTGTGAGCATCGTGAGGTTTTCTCTATGCATGGTGTGCATGTCCAGTACTGTTATGTGGAAACAAGTCTAATCTATGTGAGGTGGGTGAATAGGCCGAACCTCTTCTCCAGATCAACAAAATGGGAAGTGTTATTTGAGGGATAAGTTTCTGATATCATAGTTGGTACAGATCTCCAAGGGGGTTAAGCATGTGGATGAATTCAAATTCCCTAGTTTTTCTTCTGTGTGACTACATTATTATTGGTTTGTCTCCAGTCTCCAGCCTGCTATGATAAGCGGCAAGTTTGTTCATGCTTTTAGTTCCCAGTACAATAATTTGAGCCGCAAGATGTAAAAGGATCTACTCCATCCTACTATGCTATAGTGACAAGTGAGTCTGATGCATTTTTGTCCAGGTACAACAGTATAACAACATGAGGCACAAGGTATAAGGGAATCACTGAGGTAATTACAATGATATGAGCCAAGAGAGGGTTAAGGGTCGACTGGAAGGCAAAGGAGAATTCTTGTGGTAAGGGAATGGTGAATACTTAACCAGCTTTATATCTACTTGGTTTAGGTACAAGGCAATGGGTAAAATTGACTTGAGGTTTTAGTTTACTTTAAATGGTAACAACAACTACTAAATAGGTTTAAGGATGTAGGCATGGGCGTCATTCCTAGAGGTTAGAGATTCAAGCTTATCTGTGTCTTTGGTCATGGTGCCATGGTGTAAACAGTTCCAAGTATCCAAATAAGTACAATATTTGGTCCCTAAAATTCAGAGTTGGCAAGTATCCTTTGCCACTGTTGATTGAGTTGATGCCAGTAACTAGATCAATGTTCTTCTGAATTCAGACATTAGTATAAAGTGATCTATTTTGGTAGCCTAGAGAAGTTATGTTTTACAGGAGCCATAAAACTAAATGTGGACATGAAAGTACATTGATAATATGACTGGTACTTATAATAATAAATTATGACTATAACTGGTGGTTATAATATATAGAGAATTTTGCTTTTTTCCAATATTCCACTTTTGAGGGAAATTAAGCATATGCATGATGTTCTAGATTTGAAAGATATAGTTGCATGATATCAATGCTGGAAATCTAAGCCCCACCCTCTGGTCTCCTCTACGGGCAATAGCTTATTAAGAGTCTCACATACAACTATATGAAACTAGAATTATTGCTAATTCGCTATGGCTTGTACTGCATGGAAACTTGTTTCTTGAGAAAGGTCATGCCTTTCATGGTTGTATAATTTATAAAAGCTTACCAATCATGATTAAGATTTGTGTATCTTTTTGTTCTTCAATTTATACCTTCTGAGATATTGGCTAAACATGCACTTTATGAGCTAGCTTACCAGATGAGATTATGAGATGGACTGTGGGAAGTAAGTTAAAAAATTTCTCCTCATATCAACAAATATAACAACTGACAACTATGCTTTATGAAGTTCGTAACAATTATACTAGGAAATCTTGGGCTGTCAGCAAAATAGACTCTCTGCTATCATTCTCTAGGTTGAGTGTTGTCTGGAGGTTATTCGTTATCTTCCAAGATTTGAGATTATACTTATGATCATGAAAATTGGATATTTTGTAGTATTTTCAATTTGACTGATGATCATGAAAGGGTTAGGGGCATCTTATGATCGATTGTAATAGTTCTTTGAGGTGAGTGAAGTTTTAAGTCTTCAGAAGTCACTGAGGACCCCTTGTGGTATTTTACTTGCTAAGATGTCCTGCATGAATGCATATTGGTCTGTTTTTGGACCTAGGCTCGCTAGCTTGGAACTTCCGAAAGTTAAAACTATGATGTCTTGGTGAAGAGGGTATTCTAAAGGATTACGGTTGATCTAACTAGTTTAGTTGTTAGGTATTATGACTAATGAGTGAGAGCCTCTACTATATAACTAAGTTTTTGGAGACTACTAGTCTGAAGGAGTGGGTCCATTTTTGGTAGCATTGAAGTGAGTTGAAGGCCATCTAGTCCATCGATCTCTTGATGGGTTAGAATTTCCTACTGTATGTCTGCAAATATTCTAAATTTTAGATTTCATGCATGTTGAAAGAAACTCGAGTCCTGTACAATATATTGGAATAGTCTCTCGAGTGGTAAGCTTCGAATATTTAGACTATTGGAAGATAATTTCCTAAATGAAAAGCTTTATATTCGAGCATGGTAAAAGTAAACTTGGAACTTGAAATGGTCTTAGGTGCAAGGCCGGCCATGGCCCAGGGCCCATGAACCAGGAGGGCCCCACAAATGTGTTTATATATATAAACTTATATCTAAAATAGAACTAGTATATGCCATGACCTTTCTTAACAAAAGCAATTGTGGTGTAGTGGTTATTATGTTAGACTTGCTTTCTAGAGGTGTTCTAGGTTCAATCCTTGGTGAAGCATATTTTTTAGTAATTTTCTCTCAGTTAATTTTTTTTGTACATTATATATGGGGCCATATTTTGATATTTCGTCTAGGGCCTCCATAAACTCAGGACGGCCCTGCTTAGGTGACCTTGGGTTTTCATTCATCATTTAAGCATACAAGCGGTGAATTTTTTACTTGTCACGCAACACACTAAACTGTGAAATATTTATTTATTCCTTTTCATACTATGCTTTTTCTTTTTCGTTTGGATTATTGTTTCTGATAGACAGAACAAATTTTTTTTAGGTTTCTTTATGGCTTGCTAATCCACTCTTTTCTGTTTCCAGGTGTTGCCTTATGCTGCCACAAGTTATTTTGTATAAAAATTTACGAAGATATTTTTGAAAGTGGAATGAATAGAAAAAAAACTTTCCTTCCTGAATTGTACCATATGGGGGGCTCCCAACACATGTTATGAAGCTTCTAACATTTCTTTTGTTATGAGTAATTTTGATTTTAGGGGCTGATAGCGCACAACTATTGTAGTTCATTGTGGACAACCAATTTGCTCTATTTTGAGAGCCTATTCTAGTGCTATTGCAAACTCTCTTTAGTCTGTCATGTTCTGATAAATGATATTGGCTGACAAGAAAATAGTTGAAATTTACTGTGCATTTGTGCTGAACTATTAATACATTGATCTGATATTTGTACAACCACTACGAGTCCTTTTAGTGTGACCAATATTTGATTTTATGGGATGCTACCGAGAACTAACAATATGTCATTTTCTTTACGATCTTGTAATTGTCTTTCAAAATCCTTATCGTAATATCTTAGAACGTAATATCTTAGAACATATTAACGGGACTTTTCATTTTTCTCATATTCTTCATAAATAATCATCAACAAATTTCAGTCAAAAAAAAAATCCCTAGCTAAAAGCAAAGACAAGGATAGTGATTAGTGCATTTATGTTTTACTTGTAAGCTTTACTTTCCAATATTTATTTATGAAGGACAATGTCAACATGTTAATCTAAACAAATTATAGCTGACAAGGTTACCATGTAAGACTCTTATGAAAACCACTTCAATTTTTCCCCCTATCATAACTACATAATATACTCTGACAAAAACTATAAGAAGTTACAAATGTGGATTTTATTTAAAAAGGCCAATGCTAGGAGCACTACACAAAGTATTAGTGCATGTCACCATTTTTCCAGTCACGATCCACGTGCGATGTACGAGTCCTTTATGCAAGTAATTTTTATTAAAAAAAGTCTCTTTTTTATGCAATACGAACGACACCAAAAAGAAATTCTCTGATATTTTTGAAAAATTAGATATAAATTTAAATTATATTAAAATTCTTTATATATAATTTCAATATATTTTAATTAAGATTATTTATAGATATATTTTTATTACTTTGGCTATATGCTACTTAGATAATATTAAAATACTTTAAATATAATTTGATTATTTTTTAATTAGGATTTATTATAGATATGTGTTTAGAGCGTTGGATATAAGTTTAGTTGGTACTCTAGCTAGATTTTAGAATTTTATACATTTTTGTTAAGGTGAATTTCTTAATTAAGATTTTTCTTAATTATACACTGATATGTATACGGATTAGACGACTCATTTTTAGCTATTTTTGTCACGGCCCGCATCCGGAATAAGGGCACGAGTAGTGAACAACGTCCAGCCTACGCAGCAGCATCGACAGTTGAACGCTGTTTGGGTCAACCATACTATCTAAACATCTCATACAATATATATAAGTTACCTGTCAATATCATTTCAACTCCAAACGGAGGAACAATATGGTATATGAAAATGGTAAACAACACTTAATCATAATATAAAACTAAAGGAGGATGAAAACACGATATGGAATAAAAGAGAGGAAAAAAATAAAAGACAAAAAACATCCACAAGTCCAAATCCATAAGTCTAGACATAGCCACTCCCAAAATAATATATACATACCATGTGTCTAGAATGAGACAAATACAATGTTGAAAAATATATATCTAGGCCACCTCGGTCACTGGCACTAGGTCCTCCTGCTCTAGGGAAGAATCCTCTAATGGCTCGTCGTCCTGCGGCCCGTAATAAGTGGGACATTGATCCACAAGCCAATCATTTAAAAAAAAAATCCAATCAGGATTGGAACGAAGTACATATCTCTTAAAGCAGTTCCAAATATATGGTAGAGAATATATGACAAGCAATAGAAAAGAATAAAAGATAACTAGCAATAGAAAATGATAATGAATAGAGTGAACATGTAATGTACTGGAAAGTAAAGAATAGGTAATAGAGAATAACTGTAAGTAAAGAAAATATAACACTAGCTAATGTGCCTTAGAGTACAAGTTCATTATGTGATCGGTTTGGGTTGAACACGACTACAATATAGTAACTCGATTACATGTGTGATATGTAATCGACATGTACGCGAATACACTGGGCTTGATCAAATAACCAACTCCTACTCCCCCATCCCCAACCAATACTCATGGATCCAATCACGACACGTTATGAACATGAATATAAGCACACTGAACACGAGCAGTGTGTGAACACAAAGTACACGATAATCAATACCCGATACACATGATGAAATACATGTGAAGGAGTACCCGCTAAACACGGTAGGGGATAACATCCCGTGACATGATCCATATAGTACCAGTCCGTGTAGCCACTGTGTCGGAATCAAGTAAACACTTCTAGAACATGTGATATATACACTATCATGACTGAAAACTAACAGAGAGATGTACTCGTCTCGGGTCATGAGAAAAATGTCTTTCGATGTCCGAGCTGGTGTCACACACACGTAGTTATGAATGGCATATCAATTTGGTGTAATAAGAGTGAAAAATGAGCTAAAATGCTAATATGATGCTTTTCTAGGTCATTTATAGCTAACTAGGTCCATACCAAGTCTACACTAAGGTAATCAATCTATAATGTTACTAACTAGTTAATATTAATTTATACTAACTATACTAGGTCATAACTTGGTTTCTAAGTTAGTACTATCTAGTTCTAGTAAATACCTTAGCTATTAACTTACATTACAATCACTCACTGATACTAACAGTTAACTAGTACCCTTAACTAATACTAACAGAAACCAACTGCTATGTTAACTTAAATTACCCAACTGACAGTTAACTATTTAATAACATGCAAATCACTTAGCATAATATATAGCTAAAATACACTACTAACTCACTCACTAACTAATACATATATTCCTTAACTAATGATGGTAACATAACTTGCCAACTACTATCTAATTAATATATACTAATTAACACTAACTTACTAACCAATACCCATATCAGTACACATCCTGACACCATCAGTGTAGGACTGATATACACTTCATTGTGTGCAAGGATCTAGTACATCCACCTGGGTCATTTCTTCCTCAAACTTCCTGCATTTAACTCCCCCAATACCTTAACTGAACCTACCTTCACTGACATGCCCAACCGAAACAACTGATACTTACCTTACTACTCCTGGCCTGTGCTCGAGTTTTCCCCAACCTAGTACAGTCACTGTTATTACTCCAAGATAGTACACGGATGGCTTACCTCCCTTTCTAATCTTGTACTCGAGTTATGCGCTAATGCACAAGTGTGCATCAACCTGCACACTTCCCATCTGCTGCTGGTTGCTAAGGATTGCTACTGCATGGTATCAGTTATTGATTGATACCAAGCTATCAATCTACTCTTAACACACACTCAACAGAAATATCTTCCCTCTCTTCCTAGTTGGAGCACTGCTACTCTGCAATATTTGTATATATATAAATAGGTATTAAGCTAACTGCTAACCATCAAGCCTTAAGCACAACTGATACTCGTATATCAGTTAAAGAGTTGTGCTTAAGATATGAATACACATATCACTAACAATACATGGATGCATCTTAATCCCTGAACCCCTCAATAGGAAACAATTGTTGCTACTAAAGTCCAGGTTCTAATCCAACAGTCCCTACTGTTTTCCCAGTCACACACATATATGAATACACATATCACTAACAACATACCTACCACACAGTCATATGATACCATCATATGTGATACACCAAGTGTATCACACTACTGCTATCCTGTCATTCCTACATACCCTTAATATGAATTGCCACTGACCTGAGCTGTGATTTCCCCTCTTAACTGTTGCTCGAGCACTCAGATTCAACACAAACAAACTGCACACTTCTTAAATTGTGAACACAACCCTCCTCATTCTTCAATTACCTGGACACTCAACTGAACATCATTGCAACCTATATGGCCATAGTCACTGCTGCTAATAACCTGGCACTACTCCAGGTATTCCAGTATACCCCATCTCCCTCACTAACAGTTAACACACACACACTCACACACTCACTTATATATACCCATATACACATCTATAACTATAACTATATATTTATATATATATATATATATATATATATATATATAATATTCATAGAATTCTTATACTCATGACCATATGCTACATAGAGACATTTAATCAAACACTTAGAGTATACAATTAAAGAACTCATGATGCTCACCTAATATGAATACCAAAAACCCCAATTGCCACAATAAACACTAATACACATCAAATACACTATTATATAACTAATGCAACTTGCTATAGTAAGAATTGAAGAGAAATAGTACAAATTATCTAAAATTGAGCTCCATATCGCAAAGTATCATACGGCCTACTCGTGTCCAATTATGGATACGTAGCTAGTTCACAACCCCGATCTAAGTCTAATTAGACTAATTTAATCTCATGACGTACATTTGATGTGTCAATTTCGTAATTTCTCCAAAATGGACATAATTTATCATATAGAAATCATAATACACAACCAAAGAGCCTAGAACTTTTTCCTATATGTAGCCCTAAGCCATGAGAGGGTTCCTAATGGTCAAATGCATGATTTTAAACTCAAATTAGAAGGAAATTCTGATCTATACTTATTGGGAGATGGATTCCCAATGTATTGTTCCCACAGACATGATTCGGACACGATCTCCTTATCAAAGCTTCTCCTCCTAGTGCTCCTTGAAATTTTAAACTCCAATGCTCCTTGAGTGATGAGAATGAAAGGGAATGTGAATGAATTGAGAGGGATTGATGAAGGAATGAATGAATTCGGGATCTAAAAAATTGGGGATCTCAAAATGAATGCAAATGAAGAGGAGAGAGAGGAGACCTCTCTTAATGTGTCTGGCCCTTTCCCTCTTCCTCAAGTCACCTCCAATTGTCTAGTTTTCCCCTACATGATGAATTATAAAAAAATAATTAGGGAGGCTATTTTGGAAAATTCTACACTAATATAAATTAGTCTAATCCTCCTAATTAATTAGTGGGAATGGGTCTATTGGGCTTAGTCCAAGTTGGGCTCACAAGATTTTATGACAATTCTAATTGTGTTCACATGGGTCAAGTCTAACTATTTGCTTTCCTACTAACTATAATTAAAATATAGCACAACCGCAAAAATTAATATAGCATACTAATTAATTATTAAATCACTAAAATAATATAACTATGTCAAATGACTAAATTATCCCTATTTGAAAAAGTGAGGGTGACAATCCTAACCACCTTAGAAAACTTTTGTCATCGAAATTAAGGAAAAAACTAGCTACAAAAACAATCATATCAAACGAGAAAGAATTATACCTCACGGCTCAAACATATAAGGATATCGCTCGCGCATCTCGGCCTCTCGCTCCCAGGTAGACTCTCCTAGAGAGTGATGCATGCCTCCATGCGACACATACCAAAGGAATCTTCTGGTTTCGTAAAACCTTCTTCCTACGATCCAGAATCTCCATAGGATGCTCTGGGTAGCTGAGAGTCGGACCCACCTCGATCTCCGAGTGATTAAATAAATGGCTAGGGTCTGCCACGTACCGTCTCAACTGTGATACGTGGAACACGTTATGGACTCCCTCTAGTGCAGGCGACAAGTCTAGTCTGTAGGCCACTACACCGACTCTCTCAAGAACACCGAAGGGTCCGATGTACCGTGGACTAAGATTTCTGCCTCCACCAAAGCGAATCGTGCCACGTGTCGGAGAAATCCTCAAGAACACTAGATTGCTAACCTAGCATAAAACACAGCCTTAGCACTCTAACTATAACAAAAAATCACAAACAATACAAAACAAAACCTATACCTCAAACTCCAATGGTGTCCGGTGGCTATCGGCCCAATGCCGCTGTCTGTCCTGTGCCACCCGCAGTCTATCTATGATGAGCTTTGTAGCGCCCCGCTCCGCGTAGGCGCTATGTACAAGTGAGATCGCCTTGCTTGCTCGAACGGAAGTCTTCTCGGAGAGTTCCCGACTGATTAATCAAAGTGAGTGGGCAGAACTGCATTCTCTGATTCTTGCACGACTTAATAATGAATCTGAGTTTTTGAATGCTTGTTTGCTTAAGAAGAATGTTTTCATAAGAGAATGATAGAACCGTCTCAACATGCTAATAAGAGAACTCACATAGCTTGTTATCGAAACGAATCTGCTGCCTAACTAAGAGAATATGAATGCTTGTCAGAATGAGATAGAACTATTGCCATGCTAAGAGAAAGATAGAAATGTTGCACGCTTAGAAACACCGACACAGCTATCGAACGAACCCTTGCCATGCTAAAGAAGATAAGTAAATGTATCACTTGAATATGCCCCTTTGAATATGCTAAGAAAGAGATAGACTTTTGCATGCTAGTATTGAAATCAATCGTGCTTGTCATCATATATTTCGCTTGTCAGTTTTTAATATCGATCTGCTATAAGTGAAATGTGTGAGTGCTGTGCTAATAGTATGCCCTGAGGATACGGCCTGCAAGGTCTAGTGGGGTATACTATTAGATATGTGAAAGATGTGCTTCGTGTGATAAGATGTGTTTCGATAGACCGCATATGTTTTGTTTGATCTTTGTTTTGCTTGCACTATGTGTTATGTCATTGCATTGGTCTTGGACAACTTGTGCACAAGGTTTTGTCTCTCGAACGATTCCTGGGGCACTGGGAATCGCTCGGTCCGGAAGAGATTTTTGGATCGCCCTGAGGTGTACAGCTCGCAAGGGTCTAGTGGGGCGATATGTCTATTAGTGAGATAGGCTTGTATGTCCCAACTGCTAATCCCGTTAAGGGGACCGTCATGTAGATAGGGCGCATGCTAGGTTTACCTTCTTGCATACCTATCGATTGATGACACCAAGAGTTTGATTCATAAGTTATGTTATGCAAATTGTGGCTAACTTGTGTGTCTGCTGCAGGGATAACCGTTCGGCTATGGGGTAAGAAATATGAGTTTATGCATAAGCCTGCTTGTTCATTTTGTCTGCATCGTAGAGATTATCTGTTAGTGCTTCATGCATTGCATCGGTCAGACAATGACTATTAGTGTAGAGCTGAACCTCGGTCACAGCTGCTAATAGTATCAGAATGTGAGTCATTAGTTAGCTGGATTACCGCTACCGATCCTGAGTTTCTCAGGGACCGAAATCATATAGATGTGTTGCCTAAATTGCTTGAATGAATGATAGTCCACTGGATATGTTTGCCTCGATTCGATATGATCAGTCTGCTAGATAAGCTTTGCCCCAACGAGTTAGATTATGTTGCACAATACATGCTGCGCACTGCACGATGAGGACACTGTCCCTTATATGTTTGCTTGAATGCTTGAGTACCGAATATGCAAACTGGTTTCCAACTTGTGTTTTTAAAAAGATATAATCTGACTATAATCCTGAGCTGCATGAAATGAACTTAGGTAAAACTAGCAAGATAGTAATGCAATATTTTGCCACATGATTACTTAGTGTGGGTTTCAGGGGGTGTAGCTTCTGTTTAGTTGTTTATTCTCACCAGTACTTGCATAAAGTGCTGACCCACCAATAGTTTGCTTGTTCTTAGGTGCCTGCTCGTCCGAGGAAGCGATAGCCGTGCCTCATCCCAAGGAACCGAAAATCTGGAGTCGATGCCTTGAGCCGCATCAAGTTTGTGCCTGCTTCGAGCTGCTTTTGTATAGAGGGACATAATGTATGGAACAGTGTCATTGTAATCGAGAGACAGAGTGCCTGAGCGAATTGTAACCTCGGCCATGCGCCGCTTATAACACTTTCGAATATCAATAAAAGAGCTTGTTTTGCATATGCCATTGTGTTCTTTACTTTACTGCAATATGTGTACCGCTGCTTCAGTATGGAATAGCTTACTTGCCCTTGTATCAAAGCTTTGGCCTTGTGCAAGCGTATTTTAGGCTTGCACGGTATCACGCCCGTGCGAGGACGATCGGTTCCGTAGGGACCAAAGCGAGGACGAACGGCCCTGCGGGACCGGGGCGTGACATAATGGTATCAAAGCGACTCGATTCTTTGCCCATTCCGTTGCCTCCGACTCTGAGGTGTGATTGTGTTGCAATGAACGTTCCATGTCACGACCCGATTCCGTAGAATCGTTTGAGGCGTCCCCCGAATCGTGACCGCCGTGCGGGCCTGGAGTTGCGCCCGCACAAGGCTTTAATGATTTGCATAGCAAGCACATATTCAGAGTACGCAGATAAATTGAAACACATATTTGAAACATGGAAAAGTTCTCTTTATTGATAATGAACATCTATTACAAACTCTTGAACGAGTCAGCTAATATGCCGCACGGGCTTACAAAAGTGTTGACTCAAAATGAGATAGCAGTCCTGTACATTACATCCCTTTATAACTTCAAAATGTATAGACCTCCAGACTGGAGGACGGCTTTGCCACGGAGCTGCATTTGTGTATTGAAGAGTTGCAAGCTCCGATCTTCAAGTACTTCAAAATGCGGCACGATCAGGATGCGCCTAACAGCTGGACTGGATCGGGAAGGCGACTTCGGCTCCTCGCTCGGTTCGCCTTAGTACGGAGAACCTGTTTCAACGAGGGTCAACATATCGAAACATGCTGGTGAAGGCGAGCTAGCCGAACTATACCAATCAACACGTTGTTTTAATGAAGCATGCATATTTGTGGGTTTCTATCTTGCATTAGTTCATTTACAAGTAAGCAGCATATAGAATTTACTGAAATGAACGTGCCACCGTTCGGTGGATTTTACCTGCACGTCTGAATTATCTGCACAATACTTACCATGCCTTCCCTGCCACGAAGACACAAGTTAGTTTGCAACAGGTTTAAATATACACGATGATCATTGGCTTGATTGCCATTATGGATACTAGTCAATGACAAGGATGGTTTGCAGCTGCAAGTACGTGAGGTGCTGCATACCATCCCGTCCAAGAACGTGAGACTAAACGTGAGTTCCGTCCGGAGCCGGAACGGTGCCAGTGCCCCAGCAGCCGCCCGCAGGAACTATACCTTGTGCACAAGTTGTCCATGATCTATTTGTTAACATTCATGCACTACAGGCAACACGAGTATGAGACATATAACTTGTTAAACATTTATGCACTTCAGGCAACACGAGTACGAGACAAGTATGTACAAGACAAGCAACAGTTCATGATTTATCCCCAACGAACAAGCATGCAGTTCAGTATCCGTTCATGAAGTTATTGACAAGCATAATGAACCAAGTCTATTCTCTTTTATCTTGGTTTCTTTTAGTTATTACTTGGTATCGTTTGATCGGGGCAAAGAAGTGTTCAAGCTTTTAGGGTGTGAAGCTTGGAAGCAGGCTAGCTAATCGGGTTGGTAGCCACTCACTTGGATTTTGGAAGGGAGAAGGAAAGAGGCGCTTCACGACTCCGCTCGCAAGCCGCCTACTGCTCGTTCACCTGCATTACGAACAGCTCGATCAATACCTCTTCCACTTTTCCAATCTCGGAATTGAAGTGCAGTTCAATGAACGAAAACAATAAAAACCATCGAAACCGTTCAAGGAAAACAAGCAAATCCCAAAACCAACTCAAAGCACGAAAGCAACAAGCGACATCAAAAACCGAGGCAATAAAAGATAGCAGCGGAGAGGTCCCTCCTGACTCTGCCGCTAAGCCGATCCTTGGGGCGCAGTCCACTGAATATGGGAATTGATTCCGAAGAAACAAATCCATAACGAGGACGAGTTCTTAATTCAATCTATCCCGATCGAACGATACCGTCTTGTGTTTCTTAGCCGCGCTCTCCGCACCGGGAGAACGGGGCGCTACATCCTACCCAACTAATTGGAAGTTTCGTCCCGAAACTTAGGATAGAACCTACCATCAGGGAACGTTACGCTGAGGATGTCTAGCAGAGTATTTGGGGCAGTCACGAATTCTGTGATTTGCATCGCCACAAAGGAGACATAGCCCTTGCTTCATGCGACATTCGTTGGAAATATGCCCCGGCTTTTTGCATAAGTGACATATTTTGACCCAATCCGTTTTCTGCTTCCCGCCGTTATTGTGACGCTTTGCAGCGTTGTTTCCTCTGTCGTTGCTTTGGCGTTTGTGACTATAGGTATGCACAGCGCAGGTAGGAACGTGAGGATAAAGTGGTTCAAGCGATAGGGCGTGATTCATGACTTCACGCATTGTACGATACTGCTGAACGACTACTGCGCATTGATGGCAGGGCGTAGTCCACCTTCAAACCTTCTAGCTCGACTCGCTGCATCAGGTAAATAGGCCCTAGCGAATTTAGAGAGTCGGTTGAATTCGGCGGAGTACTCTTTAACTGTCATGCTGCCTTGCCTCAGTTGTATGAAATCGTTCTCCATTTGACGTTGTACTGGAGGGGGTACAAACTCCTCTTCGAACGCGGCACGAAAAGTCGTCCACGAGATCGCCTCCTCTCCGTGATCAAATTGGAGAGATCGTCGATGCACGTCCCACCAATCGTGTGCGTTGAGGCGGAGCTGTAGTTGCGCACAGGCGATGCGCTTTTCTTCGGGGACCTCTAGCAGTGCGAAGTGATCTTCAAGTTCGGCCAACCAATCTAGAGCTACGACTGGGTCCTCAGTCCCGTTGAATGGGGTATTGCAGACTTTCTTGAAGTGGCCAAAGTCGAAGGCAGTCACGTCCCTCGCCCTTGGAATTTGTGGCGTCTCTACCTCAAGCACGGGCTGTTCCACCGGAGTCGTTGCTGTTGCGGTGGAATGGTTGGCAGCCAAAGTCTGAACGATCTGTTGCAGGGCATCCACCTGCTTCTGTTGGACTGAGAATCGAGCTTCTATCTTGTCTTCCAACTTGAGTTGACTCTTCTCCGCCCGCTTCTCGGCCCGTTCGTAGCGAGCCTCGTCCCTTTGTTGGTTTTCCTCCAACATCCGCAACATTCGTTGGACGGGATCGATGCTTGGCACGGCTCGCTGGCTCTTTGAACTTCCCGAAGTGCCCGAACTACTTTCTTGGCCTTGCGTTTCGTCCGGGGTTTGCGCTGCAGATAGCGCTTGAGCCATTCCTTCAAAAGAAGGTAAATTACATTAGGATCATAATGTATTATGGACTTATTGCATGAACGTATCTCATTTTGGCCTAGCGAGTTCAAGAGTTCGCACAGGAATTTGATCGTTAAAGGAACTTTTCCAGCACGAAGTCTAAGGAACTTGAATCTGTGCTCTTATACCACTATGTCACGACCCGATTCCGTAGAATCGTTTGAGGCGTCCCCCGAATCGTGACCGCCGTGCGGGCCTGGAGTTGCGCCCGCACAAGGCTTTAATGATTTGCATAGCAAGCACATATTTAGAGTACGCAGATAAATTGAAACACAGATTTGAAACATGGAAAAGTTCTCTTTATTGATAATGAACATCTATTACAAACTCTTGAACGAGTCAGCTAATATGCCGCACGGGCTTACAAAAGTGTTGACTCAAAATGAGATAGCAGTCCTGTACATTACATCCCTTTATAACTTCAAAATGTATAGACCTCCAGGCTGGAGGACGGCTTTGCCACGGAGCTGCATTTGTGTATTGAAGAGTTGCAAGCTCCGGTCTTCAAGTACTTCAAAATGCGGCGCGATCAGGATGCGCCTAATAGCTGGACTGGATCGGGAAGGCGACTTCGGCTCCTCGCTCGGTTCGCCTTAGTGCGGAGAACCTGTTTCAACGAGGGTCAGCATATCGAAACATGCTGGTGAAGGCGAGCTAGCCGAACTATACCAATCAACACGTTGTTTTAATGAAGCATGCATATTTGTGGGTTTCTATCTTGCCTTAGTTCATTTACAAGTAAGCAGCATATAGAATTTACTGAAATGAACGTGCCACCGTTCGGTGGATTTTACCTGCCCGTCTGAATTACCTGCACAATACTTACCATGCCTTCCCTGCCACGAAGACACAAGTTAGTTTGCAACAGGTTTAAATATACACAATGATCATTGGCTTGATTGCCATTATGGACACTAGTCAATGACAAGGATGGTTTGTAGCTGCAAGTACGTGAGGTGCTGCATACCATCCCGTCCAAGAACGTGAGACTAAACGTGAGTTCCGTCCAGAGCCGGAACGGTGCCAGTGCCCCAGCAGCCGCCCGCAGGAACTATACCTTGTGCACAAGTTGTCCATGATCTATTTGTTAACATTCATGCACTACAGGCAACACGAGTACGAGACATATAACTTGTTAAACATTTATGCACTTCAGGCAACACGAGTACGAGACAAGTATGTACAAGACAAGCAACAGTTCATGATTTATCCCCAACGAACAAGCATGCAGTTCAGTATCCGTTCATGAAGTTATTGACAAGCATAATGAACCAAGTCTATTCTCTTTTATCTTGGTTTCTTTTAGTTATTACTTGGTATCGTTTGATCGGGGCAAAGAAGTGTTCAAGCTTTTAGGGTGTGAAGCTTGGAAGCAGGCTAGCTAATCGGGTTGGTAGCCACTCACTTGGATTTTGGAAGGGAGAAGGAAAGAGGCGCTTCACGACTCCGCTCGCAAGCCGCCTACTGCTCGTTCACCTGCATTACGAACAGCTCGATCAATACCTCTTCCACTTTTCCAATCTCGGAATTGAAGTGCAGTTCAATGAACGAAAACAATGAAAACCATCAAAACCGTTCAAGGAAAACAAGCAAATCCCAAAACCAACTCAAAGCACGAAAGCAACAAGCGACATCGAAAACCGAGGCAATAAAAGATAGCAGCGGAGAGGTCCCTCCTGACTCTGCCGCTAAGCCGATCCTTGGGGCGCAGTCCACTGAATATGGGAATTGATTCCGAAAAAACAAATCCATAACGAGGACGAGTTCTTAATTTAATCTATCCCGATCGAATGATACCGTCTTGTGTTTCTTAGCTGCGCTCTCCGCACCGGGAGAACGGGGCGCTACATTCCATACAATAAGTGCATAGATATTCTCAAAGATGCGCACAAAAGTTTTCTGGATTTGTTTTCATTGCTTGAGATGTGATTGTGATTTCTGGATTGCTGAGTTTTGATTTGGGATGGTGAGGGATGAGGACTATCGCTGCTCTGTGTTTTCGTGAGTTTCTCTTTGAGTTTCGAGGACGAAACTCTTTATTGGTGGGTAAGTATGTAGCGCCCCGCTCCGCGTAGGCGCTATGTACAAGTGAGATCGCTTTGCTTGCTCGAACGGAAGTCTTCTCGGAGAGTCCTCGACTGATTAATCAAAGTGAGTGGACAGAACTGCATTCTCTGATTCTTGCACGACTTAATAATGAATCTGAGTTTTTGAATGCTTGTTTGCTTAAGAAGAATATTTTCATAAGAGAATGATAGAACCGTCTCAGCATGCTAATAAGAGAACTCACATAGCTTGTCATCGAAACGAATCTGCTGCCTAACTAAGAGAATATGAATGCTTGTCAGAATGAGATAGAACTATTGCCATGCTAAGAGAAAGATAGAAATGTTGCACGCTTAGAAACACCGACACAGCTATCGAACAAACCCTTGCCATGCTAAAGAAGATAAGTAAATGTATCGCTTGAATATGCCCCTTTGAATATGCTAAGAAAGAGATAGACTTTTGCATGCTAGTATTGAAATCAATCGTGCTTGTCATCATATGTTTCGCTTGTCAGTTTTGCTATATCAATCTGCTATAAGTGAAATGTGTGAGTGCTGTGCTAATAGTATGCCCTGAGGATACGACCTGCAAGGTCTAGTGGGGTATACTATTAGATATGTGAAAGATGTGCTTCGTGTGATAAGATTTGTTTCGATAGACCGCATATGTTTTTCTTGATCTTTGTTTTGCTTGCACTATGTGTTATGTCATTGCATTGGTCTTGGACAACTTGTGCACAAGGTTTTGTCTCTCGAACGATTCCTGGGGCACTGGGAATCGCTCGGTCCGGAAGAGATTTTTGGATCGCCCTGAGGTGTATGTCTATTAGTGAGATGGGCTTGTATGTCCCAACTGCTAATCCCGTTAAGGGGACCGTTATATAGATAGGGCGCATGCTAGGTTTACCTTCTTGCATACCTATCGATTGATGACACCAAGAGTTTGATTCATAAGTTATGTTATGCAAATTGTGGCTAACTTGTGTGTCTGCTGCAGGGATAACCGTTCGGATATGGGGTAAGAATATGAGTTTATGCATAAGCCTGCTTGTTTATTTTGTCTGCATCGTAGAGATCATCTGTTAGTGCTTCATGCATTGCATCGGTCAGACAATGACTATTAGTGTAGAGCTGAACCTCGGTCACAGCTGCTAATAGTATCAGAATGTGAGTCATTGGTTAGCTGGATTACCGCTACCGATCCTGAGTTTCTCGGGGACCGAAATCATATAGATGTGTTGCCTAAATTGCTTGAATGAATGATAGTCCACTGGATATGTTTGCCTCGATTCGATATGATCAGTCTGCTAGATAAGCTTTGCCCCAACTAGTTAGATTATGTTGCACAATACATGCTGCGCACTGCACGATGAGGATACTGTCCCTTATATGTTTGCTTGAATGCTTGAGTACCGAATATGCAAACTGGTTTCCAACTTGTGTTTTCAAAAAGATGTAATCTGACTATAATCCTGAGCTGCATGAAAGGAACTTAGGTAAAACTAGCAAGATCACTAGTAATGCAATGTTTTGCCACATGATTACTTAGTGTGGGTTTCAGGGGGTGTAGCTTCTGTTCAGTTGTTTATTCTCACCAGTACTTGCATAAAGTGCTGACCCACCAACAGTTTGCTTGTTCTCAGGTGCCTGCTCGTCCGAGGAAGCGATAGCCGTGCCTCATCCCAAGGAACCGGAAATCTGGAGTCGATGCCTTGAGCCGCATCGAGTTTGTACCTGCTTCGAGCTGCTTTTGTATAGAGGGACATATGTATGGAACAGTGTCATTGTAATCGAGAGACAGAGTGCCTGAGCGAATTGTAACATCGGCCATGCGCCGCTAGTAACACTTTCGAATATCAATAAAAGAGCTTGTTTTGCATATGCCATTGTGTTCTTTACTTTTCTGCAATATGTGTGCCGCTGCTTCAGTATGGAATAGCTTACTTGCCCTTGTATCAAAGCTTTGGCCTTGTGCAAGCGTATTTTAGGCTTGCACGGCATCACGCCCGTGCGAGGACGATCGGTTCCGTAGGGACCAAAGCGAGGACGAACGGCCCTGCGGGACCGGGGCATGACAAGCTTCACCTTCTCAGCTACATCCACGACCATCTCTGGTCCCAATAAAGCTCGCTTACCAACATCTTCCCATGATAACGAAGTGCGGCATCTTCGACCATACAACGCCTCAAATGGTGACATCTTTATACCGGTCTGGTAGCTGTTGTTATAAGAAAACTCTACCAAGTGAAGGTGATCCTTCCAAGAGCCTCCAAAATCCAAAACACAGGTGCCTAACATATCCTCGAGAGTCTAGACACTCCTCTCTGACTGCCCGTCGGTCTGAGGGTGATATGCGGTACTAAACTTGAGTTGGGTGCCCAAGCTAGCCTGCAAACTCCTCCAGAAATAGGATATAAAATGACTATCCCGATCTGAGACTATGCTCACAAGAACTCCATGCAATCTGACTATTTGTCGCACATACATCTCCACGAGCTTCTGTAGTGCCCCATTTCCCCTATTCGGGGAGCGCGGCTAAGAAATACTTGATAACGTTCGATCGGGACAGATTGAATCAAGATCCTTTCCTTGTTATGGATTGGTTTCTTCGAAATCAGGTCACACATTCAACGGATCGTGCCTCAAGGAAGGAATCAGTGGTAGAGTCGAGAGGGGCCTTTCCGTTGCGCCAGTTTCTTTGCTCGTTTTTTATTCCGCTTGGTTGCTTTCTCGTTGGTTTTGTGACTTGCATTTTCTTGAACGATTTTGATGGATTTCTTTGTCTTCGTTCTTTGGATTTCGTATTTCGTATCGAACCCTTGGAGACCAAAGCAGGAGATATTGATCATCTGTTGGTGCGTGCATGTGATCGTGTAGGCGACGCGCAAGCGGAGTCTTGAAGATCTCCCTTTTTTCTCTCCTGATTCACCAACTTGTGAGTGGCCTTACTCCCGAATTATGCCCTTCTTCCAAGTCTTCATTCCTAATAAATTGACTCGTTTGTGCATTCCGATCAACGATACCAAAAGAATAAAATTAAGTCAAGATAAAAGAAGAAGTAGACTTGAAACACTTATAATGCTTGTCACATAAAATTCTCAACGGTCACATTGTTGCATGCTTGTTTGCTATACATGTAGCTATTTTGTGTTCAGTTGTAGTTAGAACTTATTCATCTATAACCGTTCAATGGGTAGTACATAACATTATGAATTGATCATATCAGCTAGTAGACTATGCCATCGCACTGTGCTAAAGTAGTCTTGTTCATGTTGATGTCTTGAAATGCTTCGTATGTTAAGTTCGTGTTAGATCATCAATGATCATGGACAACTTATGCACAAGGTATATGATTCTTGCGAACGGTCATTGGGGCACCGGGGCTAATTCGTCCCAGGCGGAACAATAGTTAGTCATGCTAGCAACTTAGCACGGGTGAGGCGGAAGTTTGTAGCGGGGCTCGGTACCTGCGCTGCAAGCATCGCCGTCTACCCAGACTATACTCCATGACGGCTAGTCAAGACAGTGATCCTTATGTATATTTAAACTGTGCAGACTAACTATGTCTTCATGGCAGGGAAGGTCATAGTAAGTTTTTTACATGTGGTTCAGACGGTACAGGTAAAGTCACCGAACGGTGGCACATTTTGTTATGTTATTCCCTTCTATCGTATATAAAGAATTGAATTAAGGTAAGATAGAAAGATCACATAATACTAATTTTGCATGTTCACATGAATACGATATCGATTTTGGTATGTTGGGTTAGCTCGCCCTCACAGGAACTTTTTGAAGTACTGACCCTCCTTGCAGCAGGTTCCCCGAGCCGAGGCGACGCAGCAAGGAGCTGAAGCTTCCCCCAACCTTTCACTGATCTGGCATGTTCGTATTTGTGACTTTTGGAGCTCAAGTACATAATCACAAGGAGCCCGCACATATCTTATGAAGCTCCTAGGCGATGGTGCTAACTCGCACCCAAGGTGGTTTACGCTTTTGAAATATTAGTAAGGGATGTAATGTATGGATCGGCTATCTCATTTTGCGTCCAAGTTGTAAGCCCGTGCAGTGTCCTTATTACTTTTGGGTCAATAGTCTATAACCAGATGTTCATTATCAATAAAGAGAACTTTTTTATATCCCAATGTGTGATATCTTATTTGCGTACTCTGTTGCATGTGTTCTAAAATATATTATTATGTCTAGGCCTTGTGCACGCGTGCGTTATGCGTGCACGACATCACGCCCGGGGGACGATTATCGATTTAGCAAAAATTGGGGTGTGACAGCTTCTCGTAGACGTACCCACCTTCAATGGCAAGGAGTTGACCGATTTGGTCAAACTGTCAACGATGACCCAAATCACGTCTTTACCTCCTGGAGAACGCGGAAGCCCTAATACAAAGTCCATCGTCATATCCAAGAAAGCTCCTGATCTCTGCCACTGAGCTTGGGGTAGACCACGATTCAACTGCTAAAATCTTCTTCGAGTCTACTGAGATCATATCTCTTGTAATCACATGCCCGAGGAATTCAATATTATCAAGGAAGAACTCACACTTCGAAAGCTTTCTATAAAGCTTTTCCTTCCTGAGGGTTTCCAAAACTATCCTCAGGTGCTTCTTATGCTCCTTCGGGGTCTTCGAATATATCAATATATCATCAATGAAGACCACAATAAACTGATCTAGGTACTGATAAAATACCTTATTCATCAGGTTCATGAATATCGCCGGGCATTGGTCAACCCAAACGGCATCACCAAGAATTCGAACTGCCCATTCCGAGTCCTGAAAGCTGTCTTCGGAATATCTTCCTTCTTCACTTTCACCTGGTGGTAACCCGACCTCAAGTCTATCTTCCAAAATACCTTTGCTCCGCTCAACTGATCAAACAGATCGTAAATCCACGTCAATGGAATTTATTCTTGATAGTGAGGTTATTGAGAGCCATGTAGTCGATACACATATGTACCGACCTATCCTTCTTCGGTACAAATAATACCGGAGCACCCTACGATGATGAACTGGAGCAGACGAAGCCCTTGTCCTGCAACTCATCCACCTGCTTCTTCAACTCCGCCAGTTCGATGTTGTTCACCCTATAGACGTGCTGTGATATTGGCTCTGCGACTGGTACCAAGTCTATAGAAAACTCTACATCTCGGTCTGGTGGCAACCCTGGCAACTCCTCCGAAAAAACGTCCATATACTCTGCAATCAATGGATGTGGCGGCTCCTGCTCTTCCACTATAGCTCCAAAGAAGTCTTCCTCGCTCTGCTCTGCTGCTCCTCTGACGAACTCAAACTCTGGCTCTCCTGGTGTCTGAAACAGAACTCTTCCTCCACGATAATCGATACTAGCATGGTGCCTACTCAACCAATCCATCCCGAATACTATTTCATAGCCTGGAAGTGGCATTACGAGTAGACACGCACTCAACTCTCGGCTCCCAAGGAAACTCGTAATGCCACTTCCAGGATGGAGGGGATGAAGCCCTTGTCGTGAGCTTCATGAGCTTGCAAGTCCTCGCCAACGGTTCAGTCTTAAGATGATGCTTCAAAGCAAAAGATACAAATACGAAAGTATATGAAGCACCAGAATAAAATAAAGCATGAGCTAAAAAAGAAATAAGATAGACTAAACCTGAAATGACATCTCCAACTGGCTCCTCATTCTCGACGGTCAAGGCGAAATCTTGCCCCTGCTGTATACCTCTCTGCTGTTGCGGTGTTATACGAACCTTTGTTGCTGTGTCGACAACGAAGGTCCTCTCTACTTTTCCGCTGGTGGTCTCGCGGGTGCTCTCTGTGCCTGGGCTCCGCTCTGAGCTGTATGAGCTGAAGCCCGAGGACAAGCCCTCAACTAGTGGTCTCCTGATCCGCAGAACAAACACTGGCCCAATCTCATTCTGCATGCATCCCATCTATGTCTCGGCTTCTTACAGAATGGACAAGGAATAACTGGTTGAGCTAGCCTCTGAATCTAGTGCGTCGGCTGTACTGGCGCTCTAGCTGGTACGGGGAACTGCTGCCTCGGTTGCTGGAAGTGTCTCTGATGCTGCTGCTGAAAGTAAGGCCGCTTTGCTGGCCCCGCACTACTGCTAGCTCTTGAGGGATCCCTCATCCTCTTAGAGCCAAGCTCCAAATAATCCTTCGCCTGCTGTGCCTGCGCCAGGATCTCCTTAAATGTAGTAGTGTGATGTCCGCTAGTATGGGATTTGATCTCCCTGTTCATACCCTTTCTGAACTTTTGGGCCTTTCTCCGGGGATTATGTCCCTCCACAAAGTGACCCAATCTATAAAACTCTGTCGCATACTCGTCCACTATCATACTCCCCTGGACGAGGTATTGAAACTGGCTCTCTAGAGATGTCAGAGCCACATATGGGAAGAATTTTTTCTTGAAAAGCTCCTTAAAAGCTTCTCAAGTAAGTCCCGACACTAAGATCCTGGGGTCCGTCCTGAACCAAGTCAATGTGATGTCAAACATCATGCTCCCTGCTGTCTCTACCTGTAGGCTATCTGGAATCTGCACCAACCGTAGGTTCCTCTCAATGTCTTTTATCCAATCATCAGCATAAATAATCCCCTCGGTGCCTTTAAAGTCCTTGGGCCCCATCCTCTTGAAGTCTATGATATTCTTCGGCCTCGTCTGCTGCAGGGTGAACTGAGTTAGAGCTACATGTGGTTGGACCAAGGCAACTCTCTCGACGGCGGTGAGTGCAAGCTGGTGGGCATTCTCAATGCCATGCCTCATAACCTCTGACTGGTGCTGTTGAGCCTCTATCATCTACTGAAAGAGCGCAAACACCTGCGTCGGATCAACTGCTGGTGATGGGGGTGTAAGCTCCTTTGAAGTTGTAGACACTGCCCTCTATACCGGGGGTGGAGCACCCCCGAAAGATACTGCAGAAACGCCCACCTGGAATTATGAAACGGACCTCTGAACTAAAGTTGCTGGAGCAGTGTCTGCTGGTGCTGCCCTCAGAGACGACGAAGTCACCGACATTGCTGACACTGCGCCTGAGCGCTGGGATCGCGTCTTTGGCGGCATCCTGAAGACAGATTGAAACAAATGAATCAATATTGAGTAAGATACGATATCATCAAAGAAGGACAAAATTATTCAAAGTAAAGCAAGCATTCAAGTAGATAAGGATAGCAACTGAATGAATTAAAAGTGTTCCTAGCTGTGATTGAGTATACTCTCATCATATACCCTATATCCTACGGCAGGCTCGTAATAGTATCTCAGACTTAGAGTACTAATACGATATCGCACTTGTTGCGACTCTGACTTGCATGGGCCACAACTAAAAATATGTCACGACCCGCACCCCGAATAAGGGCACGAGTAGTGAACAACGTCCAGTCTACACCGCAGCATCGGCGGTAGAATGATGTCTGGGTCACATACTATCTAACAATCTCATACAATATATATAAGGTACCTGTCAATGTCATCTCAACTCCAAACGGAGGAACAATATAGTATATGAAAATGGTAAACAATACTCAATCACAATATAAAACTAAAGGAGGATGAAAGCACAATATGGAATAAAAGAGAGAAAAGAATAAGAGACACAAAATATCCACAAGTCCAAATCCATAAGTCTAGACATAGCCACTCCCAAAATAATATATACATACCATGAGTCTAGAATGAGACTAATACAATGTCCAAAAATATATATCTAGGTCTCCTTGGTCACTGGCACTAGGTCCTCCTGCTCTAGGGGAGAATCCTCTATTGGCTCGCCGTCCTGCGGCTCGTAATAAGTGGGACACTGATCCACAAGCCAATCGTCTAAAAAAATATATCCAATCAGGATTGGAGCAAAGTACATACCTCTTAAAGTAGTTCCAAATACATGGTAGAGAATATATAACAAGCAATAGAAAAGAATATAAGATAACTAGCAATAAAAAATGATAATGAACTAGAGTGAACATGTAATGTACTGGAAAGTAAAGAACATATAATAGAGAATAACTGTAAGTAAAGAAAAGATAACACTACCTAATGTTCCTTGGAGTTTAAGTTTATTATGTGATCGGTTTGGGTTGAACACGAATACAATATGGTAACTCGATTACACGTGTGATATGTAATAGACATATACACGAATACACTTGGCTTGATCACATAACCAACACCTACTCTCCCATCCCAAACCAATACTCATGGATCCAATCACGACACGTTACGAAAACGAATATAAGCACACTGAACACGAGCAGTGTGTGAACACGAGTAGTGTTTGAATACGAAGTACACGATAATCAATACCCGATACACACGATAAAATACATGTAAAGGAGTATCCGCTGAACATAGTAGGGGATAACATCCTTTGACATGATGCATATAGTACCAGCCCGCTGAACACGGTAGGGGATAACATCCCACAGCAGGTCCAAAGTATTGTCCACATATGAAGAAGAAATGCTTGCCATTTTGTTTGCTGTTAAAAAGTGGAATCACTAATTATGGGGGAGGGAATTCATATTTAAAACTGATCACAAATCTCAGAAGGTGTACACAGATGCCCAGTATAAATGGGTGCTCAAATTACATGGGTATAATTACAAAATTGAGTATAAAAAAGGGAAGGAGAACCAGGCAGCTGATAGCCTCTCTAGAAGAGAAGAATTACTTGCCATATCCATAGTAAATTCAGATTGGATGCAATAATTCACGAGTCAAATGGCCACTTCATAATATTACCAAAAGAAGAAGAAGAAATGAGAGGAAGGGAAACTGAACACTCAAAAGTACTCAGTCAAGGGGGGAGTTATATATTATAAAAATAGATTGCTAATTGATCCTAAATCTCCTTTTGTGATGGCTATGCTTCAAGAACACCATGATGTACCTAGTAGAGGACACTCGGGCTATTTGAAAACTCTACAAAGACTGAGGAGGGTATGATATTGGAAAGGGTTAAAAAGAAATGTGAGAGAGTATGTGCAAAACATTGTTCCCCTACAGGCCTCTGGCAGCCATTACCCATTCCTGAGAGGATATGGGAGGATGTGTCTATGGACTTTATTGAGGGACTTCCTCTTAGCTATCACAAATCTACAATTTTTGTAGTGGTGGATAGACTAACAAAGTACATACATGTGTTTTCACTTACCCATCCATACATTGCAGAAAATGTAGCTCAAAGTGTTTCTAGATGGAGTGGTTAAACTACATGGGTTTCCTAGAACCATTGTGTCAGATAGAGACCCTCTCTTTACTAGCCTTTTCTGGAAAGAGTTATTCAAGTTGCAGGGAACTAATTTAGCCTATAGCACTGCATATCACCCACAGTCAGATGGACATACTGAGCTCACCAATAGGTGCATAGAGAGCTATCTCAGGTGCTTTTGTAGCCATAAGCCAAAACATTGGAGCCAGTTCTTAGCATGGGCAAAGTACTGGTACAATACAAATTGGCACACTGCTACCAAAGTGACACCATTTGAAGCTGTATATGGCAGACACCTCCCAACCTACTCACTTTCTTACCTGCCAGTGTTAAAGACAAGGCTGTAGCTGAAACCATAGCTTTAAGGGATAGTGCTCTGCATTTTCTTAAGGATAATCTAATTCTAGCTCAGGACAGAACGAAGAGGTATGCAGACTTGCATAGGTCTGAAAGGGAGTTTGAAGTATAGGGGAATGGGTGTACTTAAGAGTCCAACCTTATAGGCAAATCTCTTTGGCACATAGGAGGCCTCAAAAACTCTCTCGTAGATACTATGGTCCTTACAAAACTCTCTCGTAGATTAAATTTGGACACATCGATGTTGTCAATTTGATATTATGACACAAACACCCATATCAAAAAAATATTCGGACACATTAACAAAAAAATATTCGGACACCGTTATAGATTTGAATTGATAAAATTGGTATAGATATGTTTTTTATAAATACAAAATTTGATTTGATAAAAAAACTAGAATTACTTAATTTGATATTAAGTAATTTTTATAAAAAAAGTCTCTTTTTTATGCAATACGAACGACACCAAAATGAAATCCTTTGATATTTTTGAGAAATTAGACATAAATTTAAATTATATTAAAATAGTTTGTATATAATTTAAATATATTTTAATTAAGATTTGTTATAGATATATTTTTTATTACTTTGGCTATATGCTACTTAGATAATATTAAAATTCTTTAAATATAATTTGATTATTTTTTAAATAGGATTTATTATAGATATGTTTTTAGAGCTTTGGATATAAGTTTAGTTGGATACTCTAGCTGGATTTTAGAATTTTATACATTTTTTTTAAGGTGTATTTCTTAATTAAGATTTTTTCTTAGTTACACAATGATATGTATACGGATTAGACGACTTAATCTTAACCGTTTTGAAACCTCTATATAATATATAATAGTATAGAAGTTGAATGAAACAAATTGTATTATTTTGGATATGAATCAAAGAAAGTGAAAAAAGAAAAAAAAATGGTATCCATATGTAAAAGATAGATATTCATATATGTTAAGCTATATTTTTTATTTTGGTTACATTATACTAAAAACTCAATATTAGACGGGAATTTTTTTTTCCATTTTCATAATTTCTACAATTCCAATTATCCTACTCATTTATCAGTTTTAATATAATAATTGGGTTCAATGTATATTAGGTCAACTAAATAAGTTTAATAGTTAATGGTTTGAAAATATTGAAAGAACAAATGATTATTATGGAAAATTATCAAGTGTAATACAATTTACTAAACAAAATATAAATACAAAATTACCAAATAATATTAATGCTAGCTGTACAATATTCATGCAGACTTAATGACAATTGTTGTTTTCCAAAAATGTGTCTATCAATTCATTTAATCATGAATGAAGAAATGAATACTTCAAATGCTACCGAACATGTAAAAATCTATATAAATTAGCTTTTGGAGAGATTTAGTAGTGAAAATGGCATCTCTAAGCTTTTGCATGATAGTTGGCATATTGTTTTACGTTGTCTTCATTGAGGTAGTAAAAGGAAGGGTGCTTCCAAATAATAACAACAAGGTAAATTGTTCAATTCATATATGTTTTGAAATTAAAATACATTATTTTAATAATAGAGGGCGTTTTGTTCGTGCAAAATTTTTTTTTCTCCGAATTTTTTTTGGGTGGGAATCTATACCATGTTTTTTTAGGCTATAAAAAATTTATTACCGGTAATTACGAATATCCGGATAATAATTTACCCACAAAACATATCCTATCCCTTAAGAATAAGTGGGTATATTTCTTTTACCCGAGCAAAAAAAAAAATTTGGTTCAATTTGTTTATTCTGTTTTGATCGTTTTGTTTAGTTTTCGATCGTTTTTGACCATCTTTGATCGTTTTTTTTTATCAAAAAAAAGGCACTCTTAGGTTTTCTTGACAATAGACCAATTAGCAAACACTTATTGTTTGTAACTAATAAACAAAATCAAGAAATTATGAGACATGATCCACTCTATTATTCATGTTTTTCTTCTTCTTTTAGCATGTATAATTTGTAAGGACTAAAATTTGAATGTCTTATATAGTTTCCTACATCAAAACCTCTGGAGCTTTATGATCAAGAATAGATATTTTTATAAGATTCTAATATTTAAATATGGGTTGTTCTAAATTTCTAATAGAACGTTAAAAGTAAATGAGCTGTAATTTTTTTTATAAGAACTTTTTATTATATTAATTCAACAGTGCCATCATAGAATAATATAAAGTGGCTTCAATATTGTTAATACTGAAGAAATTTACTATCTCAGAGCACTAAGCTTGTTGTATTAAACATTACACTTGTATTAAACAGTACACACTTTTATTGAGGTTTTAATCATTCAACATGATTCTATCTAATGGATCCAATATAAATTAAGAAATTCTTTGATATTCTAGTAGTTTTGATCTTTATAACATTAAAATATAGATTTATTTTTGGTAATCACTTTCCCGTTTGAGCTTAAGAAAAAAAAAATCATTTTTAATATTCCATGAAAAAGCTGACAGTGTAATTAAAATAAGATAATTGAAATTGTCTTTTGGATGTTTATAGTGCAATACAAATTTAAAAAGGATGAGTTCCTCGAGTTCAAATTTTTGTAGTTACATATAAAGTATAAACTTTATACTTTATTTCAATCTCTAGGAGTATTCTTCTAGAAGATAAAACTAAATTCTTCATTCTTTTTGAACCTTACAAAAAAAATGACATGCCAATGGGATTATGATTCTTATTTTTTAATTATATATTTCCAACAATATAAAACCACAAATTAATGATAAACTAAATATTGTTAAAATGCCAATGAACTGTATATTGAATCATTATATTAGTTGATTAAGTGTCTACTTTATCATGTGATGGTAGACTTATTTATTAACTTGATTGGAGCATAGTCATAAGTTCTAATTTTTATCATTTAGTTCTATAATACAATGTATTTGCTTAATTGATAATTTATTCAGTAACATGAAGTATCTTACAATTCCTTTCTAAAATAATATTTGTTGTGCAGAATGATTCGACTAAATATATAGATGGTTTACCAATGAAAACTGGAGGCATTCACAAAGAAGTAGTTTTTCATGAAGACTTTAATACAAGAGGATTATCGGAAAATATATCACTTTCAAATATTCATCCTTTTGGCCAAGAAGATAATTTTATCAATCATGTAAGTTTCGTCAAATTTTTGTTGTTGTTGATTATACTACTTGTGTTTAGTTATGGACACTGAACTTTTCTTTCCACAATCACTAAGCCCTATGAACATGAGACATAATTTATCCATTGGGAGTTTAATCTTTTTAGACTCTTATAATAATTTTATAATGTATTCTTAGTAAAAATTACATGGATATTTTCTTGTAATCATCTGATATTCAAGATATTAGTTCACCATCTAATCTAAAATAGATATAAATTATTATTATCTATTCAAGTTAAATGATTGAAATTTCTAGGACGATAATTAGTTCTACTTTTTTTTTATATGATCTTCTCTCTCTTTATATGTTTAACTTTCTGTAAATGATATATTTGAATGGGCAGTGGGCAACAATACGACAGACAGAAATAAGAAAAGATTACTATGGTGCTAAGGCTACTATAAATGTTTACGGTTTGTCACAAGTGGGTGATAATCAATACACTGAGGCTAAATTTTGGGTTGCAAATGACGGGCAAGATACCTTCAATTCTATTTCAGCTGGATGGCATGTAAGTTTCATCAAAATGTTTGTACCTTTTCTCTATATTATTTATGAATACATTTACTATAGTATAAACAATTAGATTTATCCTTGTATAAATAAAAAACGTATGGCATATAAGCATTCAATATATTATGCATATATATAAAAATAGAATGTGCACCAGTTTCTTTAGTACCAACTTCATATATATCATTTGTATACTAATTGAAGTTGAACTTGATAATTTTGCTACAATTAGTCCATAAAGTTGATCGCTAGCTACATCTTGATATAGTAATCCTCACCATACTTGGACACTGCAAAAGTGAGAAAACACAATAGAAGAACTCTTCATTGCATCTTATGTTGAAGCAGACACAGTAAAGTGATATATGTGTCCATTTCTATGTCGGATCCATATTCGTGCAACATAAATTGCATGTAAAGAATATTGACAATTTGGTCCATTAAACAAAGCATTTCATTGTGATGCACTATTGACAAAAAAAGAAGAAGATTAATAAGAAGAATAAAAAGGATTAAGATATATTATATCTGAATTGCAAAAGGCATAAATATTATGGAATTTCATATAAAACATAAATTATTTCCTTTTATATTAAAGAAAGCTTTGTCATTGTATTTAGTTTTTTTTCCTCTTGAAAATGACATTCTTCTCTTCTTCTTTTTTCTTTTTTTTCTTTTAACAAAATAGTGGATTAAACACATAACAAACTAGTAAACTTTAGCTCCATGTCAAGTTTTCACCAAAAGTTTAGTTTTCACAACAAACTTGTCAAATATAGTATAAGATTATGTTGAGTATCCTAGTTTATAGTAGTACAAATATTTTTAAGGAACATGTTTGTTTCTTAAATAAAAAATTTAATAGAATAATTCTCAACGAGAAAAAAAATCAATAGGATTTAAATGAATTGTAAATTATTATAAAATATTTACTTATTAATCTTGAATTATGCTTTAGGTACATCCCAGATTATATGGTGACCACGATACTCATCTTTTTGTACATTGGTCGGTAAGTACTCAAATATAGTTTATTTCACTATGTTATACCTAAATATCAGAAAAGAAGTTGACCATCTTATCATGTATTAGGTTAGAGAAAGGAATATATCATGTTATAACCTTCTTTGCAAAGGATTTGTACCATTCAAATCATCAAAATATATTCCGGGAGCAAAGATTCGCCCACTATCCAAGATTGATGGGAACCAATATGATATCACTCTCACAATATTTAAGGTATTCTTATTACTTATTGAAATATTTAGGTTGTGAATAAACTTTTGTGTAATTTACAATCGAAATAAATTTCTCTATGAAAGTAATTTGCATATTAATTTTGCATATTAGAACAATGACGTAGTAAATACTTTTCATTCAAGCAAAATTTCTTATATCATTTTTATAGTAAGTGATAGACCTTACAATCTAACTACCTTTAACTTAATTGGTGGATTATAGGATTATTTCAGTTTGTAATGTATTTTATGCTAACACACATATTTTATCATGTATGTATTTTGAATAATATGGAGAGAAAACCTTAAAATTGTTCATTTGCAAAATAATGTGTAAATGTCTCCACTAAATGAAAAATAAAAAGCAGAAGAAACCTAAATGTGGTTGAAAATAGCTTGATCTTAATTCAAGTTTTCGATTTGTCTATCATATGTATAAATAAGTTCTTCATGACCTAGGAAATTATGCTTATAATTTTTATTATAATCTAATATTGGTTATATTCTCCATCATTATAAAAAGTATCCACTAATAAAAGTCAAACACATGTTCCAAAATGACCTTTTGTCAACGAAATATATTCCAAAATTAACTTCTACCAATACACATTCTCATAATTACACTTTTATGATAATATAATATTGATTACGATAGCACATGTTTATTTACTATCACCTTTTCATTGTTCATTAAAACATATTGTGATATGGTTGAAACTATGTTATCATAATTTTACAAATTAAAGTCTATTAATTAAATCCTTTGAATAATTTGCTCACACACCTATAAATTCTCGTGTATATTTTCAGAATTTTCTTTAACCTAATGAAAGATTTTCTAAAAAGGATAGAGTGGTTACGTAACAAGCCCTTAAGCATTTCAATATCATCTTTCAGCCAAAAATATATATTATATCCTAGTTTTACATACTAAGCCCTTAAACAACCAACTTTAGAAGTTTCAGTTATGTTGATAAAATGCAATGGTGTAGAGATTTTTGCATTGATATTGCTCTGGTCCGGTCATGAGATTAGAAGAGCTCTCTCAAAAACAAAAAAATAAGACTCTATTTTATGTAAACATAAAAAAATTGCCGATGTTATATATTAATGACGATGTCATATATTAATGACACAAGTTTAATTTAATTTTCATAAAGAAAAATGACATATGCATATAAGTAAAAGAAATTAATAAAATAATATCGCTTAACTTTTATGTACGATAAAAATTGTATTAAATGAACGACTATAATGCCTAAATATTAGAAAAATTCTTTTAAAATTGAAAAATCTTAACTCATTTACAGAAGAAGCTTGTTAGCAAAGATAAGGCAAAGCATATTGATCAAATTGTTCAATATAAATACTAGCATAATTGTTTTTGTGCGAAAATATTTTGGTTTAAAGCATCATTTATTTTTCAAAAACTTTTGTCCTACTTGCTACAATTTTGTTCAAAAATATACCAATTTATTTCTTCCAAGTTCCAACATTGTATTTCTTTTCCGTAAAGGCTAGATGTTTATGTCATGTAAAAGATATTTTAACAAAAATTTAAATAATATGCTTACAAAAATTAATACCAAATCCCCCCCCCCCCTCAAAGAATTGTATTTTACTAGCTAGCTAATTAAATTTTTGTTCAACAATATATTGAGCTATTTCTTGCAACCTTGTATTTTTTTCGATATAAACTAGAGATTTGTAGATATAAAAGCAATTTTTAAAAAATAAATTAAAAGATTACTATATAACAAATTATTCGTTCAAATTTTATTTTTAGATTGAATACATCTTAGTCCCACATTTCACAAGGTAAAAAAAAAATTACATATGTTAAAAACGAGAAAAATAAATTTATTATAACAAATAAGAATGGACGTACAAGGGATTGAACCTTGTACCTCTCACATGCAAAACAAACATTCTACCATTTGAGCTCCATTACCATGTCTTATTTAATTATTCATTAAAAAAAATTCCAAAATCAAGGACCCTCTATGTTGGAGGGCTTTGTTTGGTCGCTTCGGACGAACATGCTCAAGACCGGACCTGATATTGCTAGCAAACCCAAAATTTTGGATAACAAGTTTATCATAGTGTTTTTTTGTCATACATGACTTTTTGTTTTTTCCCCGATTAGAATATAGTAGTTTAAAAGTTTTGAATTGTTGTTGTTACTGTTGACTACTTATGTTAAGGATTCAAAATTCGGAGATTGGTGGTTACATGCTGGACGCAATATGGATAAACCCGTTGGTTATTGGCCGAAGTCACTTTTTACTAGTTTAGCGGAAAGTGCTAATCGTATTCAATGGGGTGGAGTAGTAGGATTTTTCAAGGGCCAGGAGAGTCCTCCAATGGGCAATGGTCGCTATCCTCATGAAGGAAAAGCAGCATTCTTCAAAGATGTTCGAACTGTTGAATGGGACGGTAGCCTTGCTCATACCGAAACTAGGCGATTTGAGGACAAAACAGATTGTTACCAGCTTGATGGCGATGAAAACATATTCTACTTTGGTGGTCCTGGTGGTTGTTTGGATTAATTGCGGAATAACTTGCCCACAGTCGTTAAAGTTTTTGACTTTTCGATGAACAATAATAATAATAATTTCATTGTTTCTTGATTATATATAAGTGGATCTACTAAGGCTTCTTCTGATGTCATAAAGATGGTTTGAATTTTTTTGGGCCTAAGGTCATCTCCAATGGTGATTTCTAAAATTGAGTTTCTATCCTACTTGACATTATATTTTAAGAAAATTTATATCCTAATTGACAGAGTTTCTACATAGAAGTTGCACCAATATGGTTCACCATTTCTATACTATGTGTTAGAAAATAAAAGAGATATGGTTTGAAAGTAGGGTGTCACGCCCCAGTCCCAAAATGTCAGGAACTAGGCCACGTGTCACTGGCCAGCTGACACGTCACTATGGGCTTAATCCACTTTGATGGACCCAAAGGAACGTGCTACGCTGTCCTAAAATACTACAAGTATAGAATAGGTAAAAACTATCTCATCCACAACAATATGTCAGAAAAACAAGTGCTGAAATATATATATATATCTGAGACTGATACAATACACATCCGACGAGAATACAAGTCTACTACAAACACTAATAATAGTGCAGAAAAATCAGATAGACTAAGTAGTGTCTATCTGAGCAAAACATCTCCAACTCCAGGTAGCAGCATCTAGGGTCAAGACTACTCTGAGGGTGTCTCCTCGAGCTCCTCCTCAGTAGCACATCTGGCCTCCTGATCAGGCCCGTACACAGTGGGGTAGAAAGCCTCGTCTAAATCTGGCAGGGAACCAGGTCCTCAGTGGGACATAACAAGATACAGGAAATGACATGCCATGTATGTAAATACTGAAATAAAGTAAATAAATACAGGGTGCTAACCATACTAAGTGAAAATGCAAGTAAAGATCCAGTAGTACGCATGGGAATGTGTGGCTAGACATACGCTGACGTAATTCACCAATCGTGGCGACTGGCTAGTATAGGTGTCGTATGCCCCCGACTCAGGGAACTCTGCAATCGACCAACACTGGTACGAAGGTATAAAACATTATTGGAGGGGGTGTCCCATACGTTAACTAGTTATCTTTCCCATCCCAATGAAACTAAATGTCAGGTCGTACATTTCCTAAGTTATTCTAATCCGTGATGCGGGTCACACGTACTGGTAGCTAATCAAATACGCAGCTCACATCCATATATGAAATGCAACCATGTTGCGTGTTCCCGTGATGGGGTCTAGGAGAATATTAGGATATTCTCTCAGCTGTTTGGTGAGTCGATAATATCATGTCAACATAACAGTTGACTGTACCCGAGGTAGTCTCAGGTGATCAGGGTATATGAATTTCAAAACAAGCAGATATCAACAATTTAATTTAAACATTAACTTGGCAAGGTATACTTGCCTACTCCCTGATAGTGTTGAAACCCTGATTTCACAGTCAGTTGTGAAAGTGCTGGTGACAGGGGGTCACTGGCTGTGCCGAAGTTGGTTTCTGTTAAGATAGACAGGGTTCGTAAATATCAAGGCTGTAAATTAAAACATATATATATATACATATATATAGTATAGATATATATATAGTAAGCATATATATATAATATATATAATAGTATATATAGAACAAATAAATGCAGGTAATAATAATATATAGTAGCAGGGTATATCTACTGCGATAGATATAGTATTTATCAGGGTATATCCTCTGATATAATAATAGTATAAATAAATCGAATTGACAGGACAGTAATTTAAATACATATATATTCAGGGTATATCCACTGATTGATATATATATATATAGGCAAATTGAAATGACAGGACAGTAATTAAATACATATATATAATATATGTATTATAGTATATAGTATAGTATATATATAGATAATAAAAGAAATTGACAGAGCAAGAATTAAATACATATAATATTATCAGGGTCTATATATGACCACTGGATAGTATATAATAATTATATTAGGCTGTAATATACAGCAATATATATAATATTATATAATAAATTGAAATGACATTGCGATAATTGAAATAATATATATAATTATAAGCTGTATTATCCAGCTGGTATATAGTATATAATATATTGCAGAAATGTAAATTTACATATTTTATAATAGGCTGTATTATCCAGCAGGTATAAATATATATATATATAGATAATATATATATATATAGATATTTATATATAGTATAAGTAGATAATATATATATATATATAGATATATATATATATATATAATAGGTGCAGGAAAATTAAAATGCAGGAAAGAAAAATGCAAGTATATATAAATATATGTATACACATATATTTATATATTTAACAGTATTAAATATATAATAGTAATTATGATATAATATATACATCTATATATATACATATATACATATATATACATATATACATATATAAATATATTTATGTATAGAATATATATAGTATAATATATACATATATATATCCATATATTTAGTAAATAATATATATTAGTATATATATATATAATATACTGTATAATAACAGTATATATATATATAATAGTATATAGTAATATACATATATATATACATATATTTATACATATATATACATATATTATATACATATGCATGTATTATAAATTATATACGTATTTTAGTATAGTATAGTATATTTATACCTTACAGGTGGCAAGGGGGGTCCCACGCGGTGGTGCCGGCGGGAGGACGGCGGCGGAGCTGGCCGGAGGCGGCCGGAGGAGCAGCAGCAGTGGCAGTGTACACTGGCAGCAGCAGCAGCAGTAGCAGTCTTGTGGGGGCTGCCGGCGGCGGAGGAGAGGCGGAGGTGGCCGGGCAGGGTGCGGGATCGACGGAGGAGGGAGGGGCGGTCAGGTTGGTGGTGGTGGCGGAGGTCCACGACGGCGGTGGTGGCGGCTAGGGGCGGCCGGAGTTGGGGAGGGTAGTTCGGGTTGGGGGTGGTCGACGGCGCTGCGGGGGCTAGGGCGGCCGGAGGAGGCGTCGTGGGGGGCTGAGGTGGTGGTGGTAGGTAGAGGAGGTCGGGGCGAAGCGGCTGGGTAGGGTGGCGGTGGTTGGCGACGGCCGGAGGCGGCGGGGGAGGAGCTCGGGTGGTGGTGGTGCTGTTGGACAGTGGAGAGAGGAGGAGGGTGCGGGGGCTGGCCAAGGCGGAGCAGGGCGGCGCCGGTGGTGGTACTTGGCCGGAGGGAAGAGGGGAGGGTGGCGAAGGGCTGGCCGGAGTTGGGTGGCCGGCGGTGGTCGGAGCTGGCCGTGGCGGGGGTGGGATGGTTTGAATGAAGGAAACCTAGGGTTTATATAGGGTTTTGCCCAATGGCAAATTCGTAAATAAGTTGAACTTCAGAGGCATTTTAGTAATTTGGTATTTTTAGGATATTTTCAGCAGAAATGTCTGGATTTTATGGTGGGTCCCACTCACCTATGGTCTAGCCAATAGGGTTAGGCCACCTAGCATGCAAATTTGCATTTTAAACCCTAACTTTTCAATAATTGCATAAATGCATGAAATTGGTATTTTGCGTAATTTCGTAATTTACCTGATTTTAAATACTGATTTCCCGAAATTCTAAATTGTACAAAAATGGGGGAAATAGCTGGGGAAAATATTTTGGACAGTGTGGGGTGAGTCTGGGCAGAGGCAGGGTCTGATTTTTCAGATGATACGGTCATCGTATTTATTATTTAATAAATACTGCGCACGGTGTTCATTAATTATTTTGAGGCTGTTATGGTCATAATTTTTCTACGGTGTCAATACGATAATTGTAATACAATTAGAGTAGAATATTATCGTATTTTTGTTTGGCAAAAACAGATGCCTACTGGTCCTTGAATCACTAGGGTACAGGAATGGGTAAAGAGCAGAATTTTAAATAGGAGTTAAATAAAACGAGGCACCAAACAAGGTTTCTGGAAGTTGCTAAAAATACAGAAAATGTAGTCTAGCAAGTCTAGAGCAGGGATGTGAAATTTGTTTAAGGTTCACAGTTAGTGTGTTGCCCTAATTAATTGTGTAGCAAACAAGTGCACAATCAATTGATTATAAAATTTTAAAAAGTTGCACAATTTCTAATTAGCCTAAATTAATCCTCAATTACTGAAATCTGGTCGAGGGAGTTTACAATCTACCCTCCTTAGAATATTTCGTCCTCGAAATAAAAACAAACATATAATGAAAATGAAGAATTAATTTAAGGACATATGATGATTAAGAAAGATTGAATTTGAAATATTGGACATACCCTGATTTGGAAATAGATGGGGATAACGCTGACGAATATCCTCTTCTCGTTCCCAGGTGGATTCACCTGGTGCATGATGTCTCCATGAAACACGAACGAGAGGAATAGTCTGGCCACGCAACACTTTCTCGCTACGGTCCAGGATCTCTACAGGCTCCTCCTGATAAGATAAGCTCGGCCCGATGGTGATCTCTGAGTAGTCTAGCACATGACTCGGGTCTGGAATGTACCTCCTCAGCTGAGATACGTGGAAGACGTCATGTACTCCCTCCAAAGTATGAGGTAGAGCTAGTCTGTAAGCAACTTCTCCGACGCGATCTAACACATCGAAGGGTCCAATATACCTTGGACTTAGCTTCCCTCGTCCTCCAAATCTGATAGTTCCTCTGGTAGGTGAGATCTTCAAGAACACATGCTCCCCTACTTGGAACTCTAGAGGTCTGCGATGAATGTTGGCCCAGTGCTTCTGCCTATCTTGTGCAGCTCGTAGGTGTCCCTGGATCTTCTTCACCTTCTCCACCGTACGAATGATCAGTTCTGGTCCCAGAATCTGTCTCTCACCAACATCGCTCCAGCATACTGGGGAACGACATTTCCTTCCATACAAAGCTTCAAAGGGAGCCATTTGGATGCTCGCTTGATAGCTGTTGTTGTAGGAAAATTCTACCAGATGTAAGTGATCTTCCCAGGATCCGCTGAAGTCAAGCATACAAGCTCTCAGCATATCCTCTAAGGTCTGGATGGTGCGCTCTGACTGGCCATCTGTCTGTGGATGATACGAGGTGCTGAACTTAAGGCGAGTACCAAGACTCTGTTGCATACTTCGCCAAAAGTAAGATGTAAATCTCGTATCCCGGTCAGATATTATACTGACTGGTACTCCATGCAGACGCACTATCTCCTTCATGTACATATCTGCCAAGACCTCTGTAGATTGCCCGACTCTGAAAGGTAGAAAATGAGCAGCCTTAGTGAGTCTGTCTACAATTACCCAGACAGCATTACGACCACTAGGACTTCTTGGAAAGCCCGTAACAAAGTCCATCGTAATGTGTTCCCATTTCCACTCGGGTATTGGGAGGGGTTGAAGTAAACCGGCAGATCTTTGATGCTCAGCCTTGACTTGCTGACACACCAAGCATTTGGCCACAAAGCGTGCTATCTCCCGCTTCATTCCATGCCACCAGTAATATTGCCGCAGGTCTCTGTACATCTTTGTGCCTCCTGGATGTATAGAGTATACTGAGCTATGAGCTTCTGACATTAGCTCATTACGAAGTTCTCCATTTGGAACATAAAGACGATTGCCACATCTTAGAGTTCCATCTTCGTGTATGTGACAACCAGTCTGGAGTCCAGCCTCTGTTCTTTGGCGAAGCCTCTGAAATCTTGCATCTGCTGGTAGAGCAGCTTTGATTCTTTCTACCAAGGTTGATTGCAGCTGGTAGTTTGATAACTGGCCGTCAAGTCCTGGCATAATGACCTCTATTCCCAACTTTGCTAGATCTTTCAGCAGATCTGGTTGAGTGATCATAAAGAATGCCAAGGGTCTTCTGCTTAGAGCATCTGCTACCACATTAGCTTTCCCAGGATGGTATTGTAGATCAATCTCGAAATCCGTCATCACTTCAAGCCATCGTCTTTGCCTCAGATTTAAGTCCTTCTGGGTGTAGACATATTTCAAGCTTTTGTGATCGGTGAAGATCTCCACTCGTTCGCCATATAGATAGTGTCTCCATAGCTTTAAGGCGAAGATGACCGCAGCAAGCTCCAGGTCGTGAGTGGGGTAATTCTTCTCATGAGTCCTCAGTTGTCGTGAGGCATAAGCTACAACCTTCCCATGTTGCATTAAGACACAACCAAATCCTTTTCCGGATGCATCGCTATAGATGACGAAACCTCCGGATCCAGATGGTATTGTTAAGATGGGTGCTGTAGTCAGGCGCTTCTTCAACTCATCAAAAGCTATCTGGCATTCTTCAGTCCATAAGAACTCCTGCTCCTTGCGGGTAAGGCGAGTAATCGGCTCCGAAATTCTTGCAAAGTTTTCTACGAACCTCCGGTAATATCCGGCAAGTCCTAGAAAGCTTCTCACCTCTGAGACATTGGTCGGAGTTGGCCATGTCTCCACAGATGAAATCTTTGCAGGGTCCACCGAGATGCCTTCTCCTGTGATCACGTGCCCAAGAAAAGCAACACGATCAAGGAAAAATTCACACTTGCTCATCTTGGCATAAAGGCTCTCCCGTCTCAGCGTTTCTAGTACCAGTCTTAAATGCTCCTCATGCTCCTCGTGGCTCTTCGAATACACCAGAATGTCGTCGATGAAGACTACCACGAACTGGTCCAGATATTGATGGAAGACTCGGTTCATCAGGTTCATAAATACAGCTGGTGCATTAGTCAGTCCAAACGGCATCACCAGAAACTCGTAATGACCATAACGAGTTCTGAATGCTGTCTTTGGGATGTCTTCTCTCCGGACCTTGACTTGATGATAACCTGATCTTAAGTCTATCTTCGAGAATACCACGGCTCCTGTCAGTTGATCGAACAGGTCGTCAATTCTCGGCAAGGGATATTTGTTTTTGATTGTTAGAGCGTTGAGGGCTCTGTAATCAATGCACATGCGATATGTCCCGTCCTTCTTTGGTACAAACAGCACTGGTGCTCCCCAGGGCGATGCACTAGGACGAACAAATCCCTTGATCTGAAGTTCCTCCAGTTGAAGCTTCAGCTCGTCAAGCTCCTTCTTTGCCAGTCGATATACGTTGGAGGATACTGGTGCAGCTCCGGGAATTAGCTCAATAATGAACTCCACTTCTCTGTCAGGCGGCAGGCCTGGCAATTCTTCTGGAAATACGTCTGCGAATTCTGCTACAACTGATGGAAGTGCTGTCTCCATCGCCATGTAAGCTCTAGGAGTCTGGCCTACTCCTTGCTCAATGGTTCCTCGGACATATTCAAACTCAGGGTGATCTGGGGGTCTAAAGATAACACTACCCTTTCGGCAGTCTAGGATAGCATCGTTCTGGCTTAGCCAGTCCATGCCTAAGACAACGTCGAAATTTGGCATTGGGAGTACCAAAAATCTCGCTCTTAGTCCTCGACTACAGACAACTACTGGGCAGGTTTCGATAATGTTGGTAACTGGAACAATACCTCCTCCAGTAAGTATTTTCCAACACTTGGGTAGCGGCGAAGTAGATAGTTTGTGCATAGCTACGAATCTACTGGATATGAAAGACAAAGTAGCCCCAGAATCGAATAATACAGTTGCAGGTAATGATGCAACTAAAATGGTACCTGTTATGGTCTCCCCTTCAGGTTCCTCTGCAACAGCAGCTAACGCAAAGGCTTGTCCATGCCTTTGTCCTCCGGTTTGTTGTCTGGCCTTGAACTGGGCCTCCTGAGTAGGCAAGGGTACTCCTCGCTGATATCCTCCTGATGTGGAGGGAAGCATCTTCTGAGCTTGGGCTCCTGGCTTCTGTCCTTGCTGAGGTGCGACTTCTCTGCGTTGTGGACAGTCTTTAGCCATATGATTTCTAGCTCCACATAGCAGGCATAATCCCAGCTTCTTTCTGCAGTCACTAGCCCAATGTCCTTTCTTGCCACAATAGTGACAAGTCGGGAGCTCCTTCTTCTGGTAAGGCCCCGTCGTCTGCTGAGTCTGATATTGGGGACGACGTATAGGTCCTCCTGATCCTTGCTGATTCTTGGCCGAGAAGGTTGGATTTGTGCGTCTAGCTCCTCGGCCAATGGCTTCTTGCTCCCTGGCTTCGGTAAGAACCTCGTTGTAGGAGATTCTTGACTGCGTCGTGGTGTACTTCTGGAGCTCGTAGTTGAGGCCATGGTGGAATCTTTTAGCCTTCTTCAGCTCGTTCGGGATCAGATCAGCCCCGAAACGACTCAGTCGGCTAAACTCCGCGTCATAAGCATCGACAGTCATGTTTCCCTGCTCCAGGTGCAGGAACTGGGAGTATAGAGCATTCTGGACTGTCGCTGGGAAGTACTTGGCGTTGAAGTGCTCCAAGAATTGTTGCCAAGTTTGGTCTTTGCCGACGCTACGCTCTATGGATTCCCACCAGTGATGGGCATTGCCAAGAAGTTGGCCCCTTACAGCAGTCATCCATAGGTCGGGAGTGAGTTGCGATCCTTCCAGCAGCATTTCGGTGTTGGAGATCCAATCGGAGATCTCCTCAGGAGTTTCGTTGCCTTTGAAGTCTCTCGGGCTCATTTGGCGGAAGCCTCGAACTGTGCCTGCTGGGTGAACAGGTGCTGGTGCCGGAGTAGTAGCTTTCTCCAAGGCCGTCATCAGAGTCTGTCGCAGTGCCTCAGTCTGCTGCCACTGAGACTGTCTCAGGGCCTCAGTCTGTTGCCACTGGTTCTGCAACATCGTCTGGAGAAACTGCAACATTTGAGGTTGACCCTCAAGTTGTGGCATCAGGATAGGCAAGGCTGGAGGTGGAGGCAAAGGTGTCTCCGCCTGCGGTGTTGGGGTCGTCTCTTGGCCAGAATTCTGATGATTGGACGGTGTTCCTTGGACACTTGGCGAAGGGTCTGTTGCTTGGGTAGCCCCATTATTCGCAGATTTTTCGGGTATGTCCATATTTCTGAAGAAAATAGGATAATTAGAAAACACAAAGGATAATATAATAAATGATAATCAAGCAAATTGCAAAATAATAAAAAAAAAATTTTAAAAGATGGTGTTAGTGTGGATGAGACCTAATATTCCTATCCTATTGCAGGCTTGCTGGGCATGTCATCATACCACTAGCAATAAAAGATAGACCTGCATGGGCCACCACTAAAATCGTGTCACGCCCCAGTCCCAAAATGTCAGGAACTAGGCCACGTGTCACTGGCCAGCTGACACGTCACTATGGGCTTAATCCACTTTGATGGACCCAAAGGAACGTGCTACGCTGTCCTAAAATACTACAAGTATAGAATAGGTAAAAACTATCTCATCCACAACAATATGTCAGAAAAACAAGTGCTGAAATATATATATATATCTGAGACTGATACAATACACATCCGACGAGAATACAAGTCTACTACAAACACTAATAATAGTGCAGAAAAATCAGATAGACTAAGTAGTGTCTATCTGAGCAAAACATCTCCAACTCCAGGTAGCAGCATCTAGGGTCAAGACTACTCTGAGGGTGTCTCCTCGAGCTCCTCCTCAGTAGCACATCTGGCCTCCTGATCAGGCCCGTACACAGTGGGGTAGAAAGCCTCGTCTAAATCTGGCAGGGAACCAGGTCCTCAGTGGGACATAACAAGATACAGGAAATGACATGCCATGTATGTAAATACTGAAATAAAGTAAATAAATACAGGGTGCTAACCATACTAAGTGAAAATGCAAGTAAAGATCCAGTAGTACGCATGGGAATGTGTGGCTAGACATACGCTGACGTAATTCACCAATCGTGGCGACTGGCTAGTATAGGTGTCGTATGCCCCCGACTCAGGGAACTCTGCAATCGACCAACACTGGTACGAAGGTATAAAACATTATTGGAGGGGGTGTCCCATACGTTAACTAGTTATCTTTCCCATCCCAATGAAACTAAATGTCAGGTCGTACATTTCCTAAGTTATTCTAATCCGTGATGCGGGTCACACGTACTGGTAGCTAATCAAATACGCAGCTCACATCCATATATGAAATGCAACCATGTTGCGTGTTCCCGTGACGTAGGACTAGGATACGTAACCGTGCCAGCCGCCCGTATATATGGCAACTCCAATATATGGAAACCATATATACGTGCGTACGCTGTATAATGAACATAGTTCACCAGTGGTATAAATAATCACAAGTCACAGGGTAATATCTAAATCTCATCCACAGAAATCACATAGACATGAATAACCAATAACTAGGTAACTAAATCTCAACAGTAAATAACTAAAGAATGACAGTCGGATGGAAACAAATCCACTGCCGATATGGAATATAAAAGGAACCAGAATACACACCATAAAAGATCAACATCTGGCAATCCCGAGGCTCGAAGAGAAGACCTCCTCGGAAATATATAACCTGTCCGGATCTGTGCTCCTGCGAGTACTCAAGAACATATACACCTGGCAGGGGACCAGGTCCTCAGAGGGACATAGCAAGATACAGAAAAATGACATGCCATAATGTAAATACTGAATAAATAAAGGGGTGTGCTAACCATCTAAGTGAATGCAATTTAAAGACCTGTAGCACGCATGGGAATGTGTAGTCTAGACGTATGCTGACGTAATTCACCAATCGTCATGACTGGCTAGTATATGTGTCATACGCCCCCTGACGCAAGGGCACTCTGCAATCGTCCACCCCTGCAGAGTATGGACGAAGGTATAAAACAATCAATACCCCATCCTCCTCGGAGCATGGTAACGGTAACAAGAAAACCAATACCCCATCTCCGAGCAGCATGGTAACAGGAATGCCCCATCTCCGTAGAGTATGGTATCAGGCCACATGAATATATAAGGAGGGGGTGTCCCATACGCCTACTAAGTGTCTTTCCCGCCCAATATAGATGTACAAGTCGTGAAAACGACGTGGACACCTCCTACTATGATGCAAGTCTCAATCAAATAAACAACTGAGCTAAATACCACTACACGTGTTGCTCACACTGATGGCCAGTCGCGCATGAGGCACGCGTCCCTACATGTACTCACTCTGTGACGTGTACTGATACGTGTCAAGGCCTGGGAAGTTATATCAATAACTTCACAACTTTAGGTGGGTCTACTAGACACTAGGTCAGACACAAGTCCTAACGTCAACGCCATCGTTGACTGCACCCGAGTCTGCTCGGACGCGCACATTTATAATATTTAATAAATAGACATGTAACTAACAATAACTGAATTTAAACAGTACAACAAGGCAAGGTATACTTGCCTGGCAGGAGAGCTGCAAAATATAACGTCCAGATGTCAAGTGCCAAAAGTCAGAAATAATGGCCTCAGAATAAATGTCTCCGGATGCTGAAATAAATATCACTAACAGTCTCAGAAAATATCAAATAGCTAGAAACGCCTGTCCTTAAGTCCAATTTGGACACAGGGGCAAAAATGACAGTTTCCGGTCAAAGCGGGGTCAACATGTGGGCCCACTTTGCACCGAAAAACGTGTCAGGGTCAAAGGTCTCCAAATTCGCCAAACTTAGTGTCCACAAGTCCAGAACGTCGATACGAACCCAACGGAACTTCCAGAATTGGATTCCGGTGAGCCGATCACAAAATCGCCCGTTAAGTGGAGCCGGTGGGGCCCACGATACGCGATTTTGTCAACGTTCTCAGAATCGAACCAAACTTGGCTCACAGGACCAGCGTATTGCTACGAGTCCGATGGCGCAAGTTTCGTCTCGATCCGACGTGTGTACACAAAGTTGCAGCGTGTTCCAGAACTGACGGATACGGGGCGGTGTCGGCGGATACGCGTTGATTCCGGTGTGCACGCACATCCAAATCAACTTCTCCGAATTCCTACACGTCCGTATCAACGTCGCGCACGTTTTGGTAAAGACCGCGTGCGACCAAGTCGTCCCGTTTGGCGGGACGTACCCAGTTCCGGGGTGAATCGGGTCGTTGTTTTTCCTGTTTTTGGATCGCGTGCCGCGATCACCACAGGACGCGATGCTCCGAGCGGGTTGCACGGGCACCGAGGTGGTTACATAGTCTACACGACGCAACTGACGGAATTGAAATCAGAATTACGAGGAGAGAGATATCGTTACCTGAGCAGGGCTCCAGAAACGGCGTTTTCTCGTGTCCGACACGTGTCCGACACGTGTCCGGGCTGTGTCCAGCTGCCGTGCTGTGTCCAGGTCACTGCGTCCTGGAAGAGTTCAGCGGGACGAAGCCTGGGGTTCGGCTCCGACGATGGGGGTCGGCTGTGAAGATGACGACGATGATGATGGCGGTGGTGGTGCTCGATGATGGTGGTGGTGATGGTGGTGGGGAAAACGAAGGGGGAAAAGGAAAGGCTGGGAGAGGAGGAGGAGCTCAGCCGGGGGGGGGGTCGTCTCGCCGTGGGCGGCGGTCGCGCGCCGGCGAGAGGGGAAGTCGGGGGCGGACGCGGGCGACTGGGAGGATCGGAGAAGAGGGAGAGAGGGAAGGAGGCCAGCGGGGGGGGGGGGGAAAGAGAGAGAGCGGCCGGGGCGGGGGGGGCTGGCTCCGCCGCGGGCGGAGGGGCTCCGGCGGGCCGCAGGGGGGGGGTCAGCTGCGGCTGAGAGGGAGAGAGATTTGGTTTTTATTTTTATTTTTTATTTCTTTTCTTTTCTTTTTCTTTTATAAAAATTTTTATTATTAAATAAATAAAAATATCTAGATATTTCTGGGATATTTGTTTGGGATATTTTCGGGATCTTTTCGGGATATTTCCGGGATCTTTTCGGGTGGGTCCCGCGTCCAAATGGACGGCGTAGGTTCACCGGCCAGTGAGGGGACTGACACTTCACACGAAATTTGCAGGAAAGTCCCTGTAATTTCACAAATTGCGTAAAAGTCCTATTTCGGGAATTTACGCAATTTACGAAATTGTCTGGAAAACACCCGATTCCTGAAAATGCTAAAATTCACAGAATTGAAGGGTAAAGCTGTGTGAAGGTCCTGGGGGAATGGGGGTGAGTCTGGACAGGGGTTGGACCTGGTTTCTGGGTGATACGGGTCACCGTATTTATTAATTAATAAATACTGCGCACGGTGTTCTCTAATTATTTAGAGGCAGGTAGGGTCATAATTTTTCTACGGTGTCAATACACTAAATGTAGTATACTCAGTGTAGATAATTAACGTATTTTTGTTTGGGCAAAACAGGTGCATGTTGGACCTCAAATCTCTAGGGGTACAGAGATGGGTAAAGAGCAAAAAATTAAATAGGAAATAAATACGAACTTTTGTAACGATATTTGTGCGTCTCAAACGGGGCTCAAAATAAAGCATCTGGGAGTTGCACAAAATTCAGGAAAATAGTCTAACATGTCTATGACAGGTATGTGAATTTTGTTCGGGGATAACAGTCAAGGTAAAGCTCCAAATAATTAGGTGACGGACAGGTGCACAAGTCAACAAGATGTGTAAGCAAAATAAATTAAAATATTGCCATAAATCCTAAATTGTTAAAATAATTCTAAAAATACTGAAATCTGGTCGAGGGGGTTTACAATCTACCCAACTTATAAAAATTTCATCCTCGAAATTAAAACTAAGCCACGGTAGAAGTCAAAGATGGCAATAGATATAATTTAACAAAGTAATTTATATCTTGGTTACGAATAGGTTCGGAAACGTTTATGCATGTCGTACTCGCGCTTCTAAGTAGATTTTCTGGCGCGCTGTGCTTCCATGTCACGCGGACCAATGGAATAGACTGATTCCTCAATACTTTTTTCTCGATGGTCAAGAGTTCCCACTGGTTGCTCTTGATACGATAGGTCTCGGCCTAATGGCGATCTCCGAATGATTGAGAACCTGACTGCTGTCTGTCACATATCGCCTGAGTTGCGACACGTGGAATACATCAAGTACTTCCTCAAGGGAAGTTGGTAGCGCAAGTTGATATGCCACTACTCCCACTCTTTCTAACACGTCAATGGTCCAATATACCTTGGTCTCAACTTGCTGCGTCCTCTGAATTGAATGGTGCTTCTAGTAGGTGATATTCTCAAGTTGACAAGATCGTCCTCTTTGAATTTCAAGGGACGATGATGACGTTCTGTCCACTACTTCTGGCTGTCTTGCACTGCTTGCAAGTATCCTTGTATTACTTAACTGTCTCTACGGTGTTGACCACCAACTCTGGTCACGTGAATCCTTGTCTGGTAAAATGCTGACTGGTATGCCGTACAATCTTACAATTTGTCTCATATAAGTAATGTCTTCCTAGCTTCAGAGAAATTACGACGGTTGCAAGTTCCAAATTCTTCTCATGTACTCATAATTTGTCTAGATGCATATACCATTACCTTGCCGTCCTGTATTAATATGCATCCCAAACTTCTCCTGATGCGTCTGCAGATCACGTAACCTCCTGATCCGGATGAAATAGTCAATACGGTGCTATGGTCAGTCGCTTCTTCAACTCTTCGGAAGCGGCTTGACACTCGTTGGTCCATAGGAATTCTTAATCCTAATAAGTCAACCTAGTCATAGGTGCTGCTATCCATTCAGGAGTTAATCAATTATTCATCCAGGTAAAATCCATTTAGACTCCTGACAGCAAAATGATACATTCTTCATTGTAACACTTGGGTTTTGAACTTGACTCGAGTTACGAGGCAAAAATTAAAATTTTATGCTGCCATAGTGGCGCACGTATCAGGTACGTAAGTAGGTAGTAAAGGTCATCTAAAGGTAGCACAGTTTTAAAACTGCAATCTATTCTACTAATAGGGTTTGGTAAATACCCAAGAAACAAACAGAAATGGCTACAGAAACAATACACTTTCGTATTTATACTAAGCACGAAGTTTCGCCTTTCCGAAATAAGGGAAGACGGAAAATAGTAGTCAAGAGTTCAAGGGGAAGGTAATAGATTAGAAGTGTGGGGATCAAGGCGTTTAAAGAATTCAAATGAGAATTGTCAAGGCAGTTGTGGATTGAAATATTATTTTTAGTAATCCCTATTCACATGCTCGTATCAGTACAGTTACGTAACTGATACGATATGCTCAAACATATCTAGAGGGCAAGTACATCTGTCTACTAATCACTATATATCTCAATCCATGTAAAGTAGTTATGCGAAGGGCGAATCAAAATGCACTAAGGTTGATCAGACCGTAATACACTGATTCTGAGTAGACCATTGTATTAGTGGAGTGGATCAGGCCCCAATAACACATGTGTCATGAACAAGCTCGATAAAGAATAAGCTTGCAAAACTAGGCTATAATAGCATCATAAGTCAAGGTAGGACAGCAATTTTAAGTATGCTAGATTATGATGAGAAAAATTACAACATAATTCACAATCACAAAAAAAATAAGACTCAACAATCTCTACAATTATTATTCTAATTCCTTGTCTAAGTCGCTAGTTGACCTAAAAGAGGTATGGCCTTCTAAATTCTACAATCTTAATATAAACTATAGGTTGTCTGCCTAAACAGAGATTTAAGGAAGTCTGCGTAAAGTATGGATTCGAGGTTGTCTGCGTAAATCGGAGATATAATAATTTGGCATGACGCATGGCTTCAGGACTATTCGCGTAAAACAGAGAAGCGTAAGGTAGAGCTTCAGAGTTGTCCGCGTAAGAAGTCTATGCGTAACGGTCTGCGCGTAAAAGTCTGGGTGAAAGTCTGAGCGTAAAAGTTTTGCGCTAAAATCTGCGCAAAATATCTCCTGCGTAAAGTCTAGCATTCGTCGTAGCGTAAAGTTGTACGAGTAATCCATGAGTTTGTCAGTCAAATTAATGAATCCTGACATCTGACAAAAGTACTTGTACATCGATCGAGGGAGTAGTTTATGGTGATAAATTTGCACGGAGATCTAGGTTGTCGTTAGTGACTTATTGGATACAAGTCATCTATGCTTGAGATGAGACAAAATCAGATGTCCTGTCAAAAGCTCTCTCTTTTTGCACAGGTCTCGAGGCGTATCTCTGCGCAAGATTTGGTCAACTGGGGAAAGCTAAGGCCGTAATAATACGCTCACATTCTATCCTTAGGTTACGCCTAATCAGATTACTCTACGCTGGTTGTCTATTATTCAAGAATCATCAAGTTTACGCAGGGCAGTTACCTACGTGGCTTTTAGGACGCGGGATAAGGAAGACTAAGGAATCGAGGGTAGCAGTCGTCATAACTGCGGCGTAAAGGAGATAATCTCCTGCATAATTTGGTTTTTACGCCAACAGGAAAGTCATTTGGCCTTTACGCCAACTAGCCAGGCTTGCTCGGTACAGTAACGTAACCGACCAATGTCTCAGAGGTGAGAAGCTTTCTAGGACTTGCCGGATATTACCGGAGGTTCGTAGAAAACTTTGCAAGAATTTCGGAGCCGATTACTCGCCTTACCCGCAAGGAGCAGGAGTTCTTATGGACTGAAGAATGCCAGATAGCTTTTGATGAGTTGAAGAAGCGCCTGACTACAGCACCCATCTTAACAATACCATCTGGATCCGGAGGTTTCGTCATCTATAGCGATGCATCCGGAAAAGGATTTGGTTGTGTCTTAATGCAACATGGGAAGGTTGTAGCTTATGCCTCACGACAACTGAGGACTCATGAGAAGAATTACCCCACTCACGACCTGGAGCTTGCTGCGGTCATCTTCGCCTTAAAGCTATGGAGACACTATCTATATGGCGAACGAGTGGAGATCTTCACCGATCACAAAAGCTTGAAATATGTCTACACCCAGAAGGACTTAAATCTGAGGCAAAGACGATGGCTTGAAGTGATGACGGATTTCGAGATTGATCTACAATACCATCCTGGGAAAGCTAATGTGGTAGCAGATGCTCTAAGCAGAAGACCCTTGGCATTCTTTATGATCAATCAACCAGATCTGCTGAAAGATCTAGCAAAGTTGGGAATAGAGGTCATTATGCCAGGACTTGACGGCCAGTTATCAAACTACCAGCTGCAATCAACCTTGGTAGAAAGAATCAAAGCTGCTCTACCAGCAGATGCAAGATTTCAGAGGCTTCGCCAAAGAACAGAGGCTGGACTCCAGACTGGTTGTCACATACACGAAGATGGAACTCTAAGATGTGGCAATCGTCTTTATGTTCCAAATGGAGAACTTCGTAATGAGCTAATGTCAGAAGCTCATAGCTCAGTATACTCTATACATCCAGGAGGCACAAAGATGTACAGAGACCTGCGGCAATATTACTGGTGGCATGGAATGAAGCGGGAGATAGCACGCTTTGTGGCCAAATGCTTGGTGTGTCAGCAAGTCAAGGCTGAGCATCAAAGATCTGCCGGTTTACTTCAACCCCTCCCAATACCCGAGTGGAAATGGGAACACATTACGATGGACTTTGTTACGGGCTTTCCAAGAAGTCCTAGTGGTCGTAATGCTGTCTGGGTAATTGTAGACAGACTCACTAAGGCTGCTCATTTTCTACCTTTCAGAGTCGGGCAATCTACAGAGGTCTTGGCAGATATGTACATAAAGGAGATAGTGCGTCTGCATGGAGTACCAGTCAGTATAATATCTGACCGGGATACGAGATTTACATCTTACTTTTGGCGAAGTATGCAACAGAGTCTTGGTACTCGCCTTAAGTTCAGCACCTCGTATCATCCACAGACAGATGGCCAGTCAGAGCGCACCATCCAGACCTTAGAGGATATGCTGAGAGCTTGTATGCTTGACTTCAGCGGATCCTGGGAAGATCACTTACATCTGGTGGAATTTTCCTACAACAACAGCTATCAAGCGAGCATCCAAATGGCTCCCTTTGAAGCTTTGTATGGAAGGAAATGTCGTTCCCCAGTATGCTGGAGCGATGTTGGTGAGAGACAGATTCTGGGACCAGAACTGATCATTCGTACGGTGGAGAAGGTGAAGAAGATCCAGGGACACCTACGAGCTGCACAAGATAGGCAGAAGCACTGGGCCAACATTCATCGCAGACCTCTAGAGTTCCAAGTAGGGGAGCATGTGTTCTTGAAGATCTCACCTACCAGAGGAACTATCAGATTTGGAGGACGAGGGAAGCTAAGTCCAAGGTATATTGGACCCTTCGATGTGTTAGATCGCGTCGGAGAAGTTGCTTACAGACTAGCTCTACCTCATACTTTGGAGGGAGTACATGACGTCTTCCACGTATCTCAGCTGAGGAGGTACATTCCAGACCCGAGTCATGTGCTAGACTACTCAGAGATCACCATCGGGCCGAGCTTATCTTATCAGGAGGAGCCTGTAGAGATCCTGGACCGTAGCGAGAAAGTGTTGCGTGGCCAGACTATTCCTCTCGTTCGTGTTTCATGGAGACATCATGCACCAGGTGAATCCACCTGGGAACGAGAAGAGGATATTCGTCAGCGTTATCCCCATCTATTTCCAAATCAGGGTATGTCCAATATTTCAAATTCAATCTTTCTTAATCATCATATGTCCTTAAATTAATTCTTCATTTTCATTATATGTTTGTTTTTATTTCGAGGACGAAATATTCTAAGGAGGGTAGATTGTAAACTCCCTCGACCAGATTTCAGTAATTGAGGATTAATTTAGGCTAATTAGAAATTGTGCAACTTTTTAAAATTTTATAATCAATTGATTGTGCACTTGTTTGCTACACAATTAATTAGGGCAACACACTAACTGTGAACCTTAAACAAATTTCACATCCCTGCTCTAGACTTGCTAGACTACATTTTCTGTATTTTTAGCAACTTCCAGAAACCTTGTTTGGTGCCTCGTTTTATTTAACTCCTATTTAAAATTCTGCTCTTTACCCATTCCTGTACCCTAGTGATTCAAGGACCAGTAGGCATCTGTTTTTGCCAAACAAAAATACGATAATATTCTACTCTAATTGTATTACAATTATCGTATTGACACCGTAGAAAAATTATGACCATAACAGCCTCAAAATAATTAATGAACACCGTGCGCAGTATTTATTAAATAATAAATACGATGACCGTATCATCTGAAAAATCAGACCCTGCCTCTGCCCAGACTCACCCCACACTGTCCAAAATATTTTCCCCAGCTATTTCCCCCATTTTTGTACAATTTAGAATTTCGGGAAATCAGTATTTAAAATCAGGTAAATTGCGAAATTACGCAAAATACCAATTTCATGCATTTATGCAATTATTGAAAAGTTAGGGTTTAAAATGCAAATTTGCATGCTAGGTGGCCTAACCCTATTGGCTAGACCATAGGTGAGTGGGACCCACCATAAAATCCAGACATTTCTGCTGAAAATATCCTAAAAATACCAAATTACTAAAATGCCTCTGAAGTTCAACTTATTTACGAATTTGCCATTGGGCAAAACCCTATATAAACCCTAGGTTTCCTTCATTCAAACCATCCCACCCCCGCCACGGCCAGCTCCGACCACCGCCGGCCACCCAACTCCGGCCAGCCCTTCGCCACCCTCCCCTCTTCCCTCCGGCCAAGTACCACCACCGGCGCCGCCCTGCTCCGCCTTGGCCAGCCCCCGCACCCTCCTCCTCTCTCCACTGTCCAACAGCACCACCACCACCCGAGCTCCTCCCCCGCCGCCTCTGGCCGTCGCCAACCACCGCCACCCTACCCAGCCGCTTCGCCCCGACCTCCTCTACCTACCACCACCACCTCAGCCCCCCACGACGCCTCCTCCGGCCGCCCTAGCCCCCGCAGCGCCGTCGACCACCCCCAACCCGAACTACCCTCCCCAACTCCGGCCGCCCCTAGCCGCCACCACCGCCGTCGTGGACCTCCGCCACCACCACCAACCTGACCGCCCCTCCCTCCTCCGTCGATCCCGCACCCTGCCCGGCCACCTCCGCCTCTCCTCCGCCGCCGGCAGCCCCCACAAGACTGCTACTGCTGCTGCTGCTGCCAGTGTACACTGCCACTGCTGCTGCTCCTCCGGCCGCCTCCGGCCAGCTCCGCCGCCGTCCTCCCGCCGGCACCACCGCGTGGGACCCCCCTTGCCACCTGTAAGGTATAAATATACTATACTATACTAAAATACGTATATAATTTATAATACATGCATATGTATATAATATATGTATATATATGTATAAATATATGTATATATATATGTATATTACTATATACTATTATATATATATATACTGTTATTATACAGTATATTATATATATATATACTAATATATATTATTTACTAAATATATGGATATATATATGTATATATTATACTATATATATTCTATACATAAATATATTTATATATGTATATATGTATATATATGTATATATATAGATGTATATATTATATCATAATTACTATTATATATTTAATACTGTTAAATATATAAATATATGTGTATACATATATTTATATATACTTGCATTTTTCTTTCCTGCATTTTAATTTTCCTGCACCTATTATATATATATATATATATCTATATATATATATATATTATCTACTTATACTATATATAAATATCTATATATATATATATTATCTATATATATATATATTTATACCTGCTGGATAATACAGCCTATTATAAAATATGTAAATTTACATTTCTGCAATATATTATATACTATATACCAGCTGGATAATACAGCTTATAATTATATATATTATTTCAATTATCGCAATTTCATTTCAATTTATTATATAATATTATATATATTGCTGTATATTACAGCCTAATATAATTATTATATACTATCCAGTGGTCATATATAGACCCTGATAATATTATATGTATTTAATTCTTGCTCTGTCAATTTCTTTTATTATCTATATATATACTATACTATATACTATAATACATATATTATATATATGTATTTAATTACTGTCCTGTCATTTCAATTTGCCTATATATATATATCAATCAGTGGATATACCCTGAATATATATGTATTTAAATTACTGTCCTGTCAATTCGATTTATTTATACTATTATTATATCAGAGGATATACCCTGATAAATACTATATCTATCGCAGTAGATATACCCTGCTACTATATATTATTATTACCTGCATTTATTTGTTCTATATATACTATTATATATATTATATATATATGCTTACTATATATATATCTATACTATATATATGTATATATATATATGTTTTAATTTACAGCCTTGATATTTACGAACCCTGTCTATCTTAACAGAAACCAACTTCGGCACAGCCAGTGACCCCCTGTCACCAGCACTTTCACAACTGACTGTGAAATCAGGGTTTCAACACTATCAGGGAGTAGGCAAGTATACCTTGCCAAGTTAATATTTAAATTAAATTGTTGATATCTGCTTGTTTTGAAATTCATATACCCTGATCACCTGAGACTACCTCGGGTACAGTCAACTGTTATGTTGACATGATATTATCGACTCACCAAACAGCTGAGAGAATATCCTAATATTCTCCTAGACCCCATCACGGGAACACGCAACATGGTTGCATTTCATATATGGATGTGAGCTGCGTATTTGATTAGCTACCAGTACGTGTGACCCGCATCACGGATTAGAATAACTTAGGAAATGTACGACCTGACATTTAGTTTCATTGGGATGGGAAAGATAACTAGTTAACGTATGGGACACCCCCTCCAATAATGTTTTATACCTTCGTACCAGTGTTGGTCGATTGCAGAGTTCCCTGAGTCGGGGGCATACGACACCTATACTAGCCAGTCGCCACGATTGGTGAATTACGTCAGCGTATGTCTAGCCACACATTCCCATGCGACCCAAAGGAACGTGCTACGCTGTCCTAAAATACTACAAGTATAGAATAGGTAAAAACTATCTCATCCACAATAATATGTCAGAAAAACAAGTGCTGAAATATATATATATATCTGAGACTGATACAATACACATCCGACGAGAATACAAGTCTACTACAAACACTAATAATAGTGCAGAAAAATCAGATAGACTAAGTAGTGTCTATCTGAGCAAAACATCTCCAACTCCAGGTAGCAGCATCTAGGGTCAAGACTACTCTGAGGGTGTCTCCTCGAGCTCCTCCTCAGTAGCACATCTGGCCTCCTGATCAGGCCCGTACACAGTGGGGTAGAAAGCCTCGTCTAAATCTGGCAGGGAATCAGGTCCTCAGTGGGACATAACAAGATACAGGAAATGACATGCCATGTATGTAAATACTGAAATAAAGTAAATAAATACAGGGTGCTAACCATACTAAGTGAAAATGCAAGTAAAGACCTTGTAGTACGCATGGGAATGTGTGGCTAGACATATGCTGACGTAATTCACCAATCGTCGGGACTGGCTAGTATATGCGTCGTATGCCCCCGACTCAGGGAACTCTGCAATCGTCCATCTCCGAGGAGCATGGATCGAAGGATAAAAGACTCAAGGAGGGGGTGTCCCATACGCCTACTAAGTGTCTTTCCCGCCCAATATAGATGTACAAGTCGTGAAAACGACGTGGACACCTCCTACTATGATGCAAGTCTCAATAAAATAAACAACTGAGCTAAATACCACTACACGTGTTGCTCACACTGATGGCCAGTCGCGCATGAGGCACGCGTCCCTATATGTACTCACTCTGTGACGTGTAATGATACGTGTCAAGGCCTGGGAAGTTATATCAATAACTTCACAACTTTAGGTGGGTCTACTAGACACTAGGTCAGACACAAGTCCTAATGTCAACGCCATCGTTGACTGCACCCGAGTCTGCTCGGACGCGCACATTTATATAATATTTTAATAAACATGTAACTAACAATAACTGAATTTAAACAGTACAACAAGGCAAGGTATACTTGCCTGGCAAGAGACCTGTAAATGTAATATCCAGATGTCAATACCAAGTGTAAGAAACTATGCCTCAGAAAGAAAGTCTCCGGATGCTGAAATAAACATCACCAACAGTCTCAGAAAATATCAAATAGCTAGAAACGCCTGTCCTTAAGTCCAATTTGGACACAGGGGCAAAAATGACAGTCTTCGGTCAAAGCGGGGTCCACATGTGGGCCGCTTTGCACCGAAAAACGTGTCAGGGTCAAAGGTCTCCAAATTCGCCAAACTTAGTGTCCACAAGTCCAGAACGATGATACGAACCCAACGGAACTTCCAGAATTGGATTCCGATGAGCCGGTCACAAAATCACCCGTCAAGTGGAGCCGGTGGGGCCCACGATACGCGATTTTGTCAACGTTCTCAGAATCGAACCAAACTTGGCTCACAGGACCAGCGTATCGCTACGAGTCCGATGGCGCAAGTTTCGTCTCGATCCGACGTGTATACACAAAGTTGCAGCGTGTTCCAGAACTGACGGATACGGGGCGGTGTCGGCGGATACGCGTTGATTCCGGTGTGCACGCACATCCAAATCAACTTCTCCGAACTCCTACACGTCCGTATCAACGTCGCGCACGTTTTGGTAAAGACCGCGTGCGACCAAGTCGTCCCGTTTGGCGGGGCGTACTCAGTTCCGGGGTGAATCGGGTCGTTGTTTTTCCTGTATTTGGATCGCGGTTCGCGATCGCCACAGGACGCGATGCTCCGAGCGGGTTGCACGGGCACCGAGAGGGTTACACAGTCTACGCGACGCAACTGACGGAATCGGAAACAGAGTTACGAGGTGAGAGAAAAATATACCTGAACAGAGCTCCGTGGAATGAATTTCTTCGTATCCACGTGTCGAGTTGACACTGTTCCGTGTTCTGGACGTGTCCGGAATCTGCGTCCAGAGACTCGCCGGACTCGGGCGGCTAACCGAGGGGTGCTGGCATGGCTGGGGAGGCGGAGCCAGCGGGAGGGGGAGAGGGGACGGCGCCGGCGAGGCGGTGCGGGGTCGACGAGTGGGGGGCAGAGTCGCTCCGGCGGAACCGCGGGGAGAAGGGGGCTGAGGAGAGAGGCCAGCGGGGAGAAGAGTCGGCTGTGGGGGAAAATGTCGGCTCCGGCGAGGGACGGAGCTACTCCGGCGGACGGGGGCCTCGCCGCTCCGGCCATGGGGGAGGGGGTTGCTGCCGCAATTTCTTTTCTTTCTTTCTTTTCCTTTCCTTTCTTTCTTTACTTATTCTTTCTTTCCTTTCCTTTCCTTTCCTTTCCTTTCCTTATTCTTTCTTTCCGCTGCTGCTTCCTTTCTTTCTTTCTTTCCTTCCTTTCTTTCTTTCTTTCTTTCTTTCCTTCCTCCGCTGCTTTCTTTCTTTTCTTCTTTCCTTTCTTTCTTTCTTTCCTTCCTTTCTTTCCTTCTTTCTTTTTACTGCTGTTGTTTTTTTTTTATCCTTCTTTACTTTCTTTCCTTTCTTTCTTTCCTTTCCTTCCTTCCTAAGTTTCCTTTCTTTAGTAACTTTCTAGTCTAGGTGCTGCTGCGGTTTCTTAAGTTTGGGAATGGTTTTGGTTTTTGACAAATGGATTTGGGCTTATGGATCTTGGGTTTTGGGTTTGGATCCATTAAGGATCCAACCCATTTCTATTTCTTTTCTTTTTCTTTTCTTTTTTTTCTTACAAAGAATTTTATTATTAAATAAGTAAAAATATCTAAAGATATTTTTGGGATATTTCCGGGATCTTTTCGGGTGGGTCCTGTGTCCAAATGGACGGTGCAGGTTCACCGGCCAATGAGAGGGTGACACCTCGCACTGCAAATTGCAGGAAAGTCCCTTTAATTTCATAAATTGCGTAAAGTCCTAGTTTTGGGAAATTGCGCAATTACGAAATTGTCTGGGAAAACACCCGATTCCGAAAAATACTAAAATGCACAGAATTGAGGGAAATTGCTATGTGAGGGCCCTGGGGAAGTTGGGGGTGAGTCTGGGCAGGGGTTGGACCTGGTTTCTGGGGTGATACGGGCCATCGTATTTAATAATTAATAAATACTGCGCACGGTGTTCTCTAATTATTTAGAGGCAGTTAGGGTCATAATTTTTCTACGGTGTCAATACACTAAATGTAGTATACTCAGTGTAGAAAAATAACGTATTTTTGTTTGGGCAAAACAGGTGCATGTTGGGCCTCAAATCTTTATTGGTACAGAGGTGGGTAAAGAGCAGAAAATTTAAATAGGAAATAAATACGGACTTTTGTAACGATATTTGTGCGTCTCAAACGAGGCTCAAAATAAAGCATCTGGGAGTTGCACAAAATTCAGAAAAATAGTCTGACATGTCTAGGACAGGTATGTGAACTTTGTTCGGGGATAATAGTCAGGGTAAAGCTCCAAATAATTCGGTGACGGACAGGTGCACAAGTCAACAGGGTATGTAGGCAAAATAAATTAAAATATTGCCATAAATCCTAAATTGTTAAAATAATCCTAAAAATACTGAAATCTGGTCGAGGGGGTTTACAATCTACCCAACTTATAAAAATTTCGTCCTCGAAATTAAAACTAAGCCACGGTAGAAGTCAAAGATGGCAATAGATATAATTTAACAAAGTAATTTATATCTTGGTTACGAATAGGTTCGGAAACGTTTATGCATGTCGTACTCGCGCTTCTAAGTAGATTTTCTGGCGCGCTATGCTTCCATGCTACGCGGATCAAGGGGATAGACTGGTTCTTCAATACTTTTTCTCGATGGTCAAGGGTTCCCGCGGGTTGCTCTTGATATGACAGGTCTCGGCCTAATGGCGATCTACGAATGGTTGAGAACATGACTGCTGTCTGGCACATATTGCCTGAGTTGCGATACGTGAAATACATCAAGTACTCTCTCAAGGGAAGTTGGTAGCGCAAGTTGATATGCCACTACTCCCACTCTTTCTAACACGTCAATGGTCCAATATACCTTGGTCTCAACTTGCTGCGTCCTCTGAATTGAATGGTGCTTCTAGTAGGTGATATTCTCAAGTTGACAAGATCGTCCTCTTTGAATTTCAAGGGACGATGATGACGTTCTGTCCACTACTTCTGGCTGTCTTGCACTGCTTGCAAGTGTCCTTGTATTACTTAACTGTCTCTACGGTGTTGACCACCAACTCTGGTCACGTGAATCCTTGTCTGGTAAAATGCTGACTGGTATGCCGTACAATCTTACAATTTGTCTCATATAAGTAATGTCTTCCTAGCTTCAGAGAAATTACGACGGTTGCAAGTTCCAAATTCTTCTCATGTACTCATAATTTGTCTAGATGCATATACCATTACCTTGCCGTCCTGTATTAATACGCATCCCAAACTTCTCCTGATGCGTCTGCAGATCACGTAACCTCCTGATCCGGATGAAATAGTCAATACGGTGCTATGGTCAGTCGCTTCTTCAACTCTTCGGAAGCGGCTTGACACTCGTTGGTCCATAGGAATTCTTAATCCTAATAAGTCAACCTAGTCATAGGTGCTGCTATCCATTCAGGAGTTAATCAATTATTCATCCAGGTAAAATCCATTTAGACTCCTGACAGCAAAATGATACATTCTTCATTGTAACACTTGGGTTTTGAACTTGACTCGAGTTACGAGGCAAAAATTGAAAATTTCATGCTGCCATAGTGATGCACGTATCAGGTACGTAAGTAGGTAGTAAAGGTCATCTAAAGGTAGCACAGTTTTAAAACTGCAATCTATTCTACTAATAGGGTTTGGTAAATACCCAAGAAACAAACAGAAATGGCTACAGAAACAATACACTTTCGTATTTATACTAAGCACGAAGTTTCGCCTTTCCGAAATAAGGGAAGACGGAAAATAGTAGTCAAGAGTTCAAGGGGAAGGTAATAGATTAGAAGTGTGGGGATCAAGGCGTTTAAAGAATTCAAATGAGAATTGTCAAGGCAGTTGTGGATTGAAATATTATTTTTGGTAATTGCTATTCACATGCTCGTATCAGTACAGTCATGTAGCTGATACGATATGCTCAGACATAACTAGAGGGCAAGTACATCCGCCTACTAATCACTATATATCTCAATCCACGTAAAGTAGTTATGCGAAGGGCGAATCAAAATGCACTAAGGTTGATCAGACCGTAATACACTGATTCTGAATAAACAATTGTATTAGTGGAGTGGATCAGGCCCCAATAACACATGTGTCATGAACAAGCTCGATAAAGAATAAGCTTGCCAAAACTAGGCTATAATAGCATCATAAGTCAAGGTAGGACAGCAATTTTAAGTATGCTAGATTATGATGAGAGAAATTACAACATAATTCACAATCACAAAAAGATAAGACTCTACAATCTCTACAGTTATTATTCTAATTCCTTGTCTAAGTCGCTAGTCGACCAAAAAGAGGTATGGCCTTCTAAGTTCTACAATCTTAATATACACTATAGGTTGTCTGCCTAAAATAGAGATTTAAGGAAGTCTGCGTAAAGTATGGATTCGAGGTTGTCTGTGTAAATCGGAGATATAATAATTTGGCATAACGCATGGCTTCAGGGCTATCCGCGCAACACAGAGAAACGTAAGGTAGAACTTCAGAGCTGTCCGCGTAAAAAGTCTGTACGTAACAGTCTGCGCGTAAAAGTCTGGGTGAAAGTCTGAGCGTAAAAGTTTTGCGCTAAAATCTGCGCAAAAATTAACGTGCGTAAGGTTTGTATAAAGTCTGCCTGCGTGAAGTCTAGCACACGTTGCAGCCCCCAGTCCCAAAATGTCAGGAACTAGGCCACGTGTCACTGGCCAGCTGACACGTCACTATGGGCTTAATCCACTTTGATGGACCCAAAGGAACGTGCTACGCTGTCCTAAAATACTACAAGTATAGAATAGGTAAAAACTATCTCATCCACAATAATATGTCAGAAAAACAAGTGCTGAAATATATATATATATCTGAGACTGATACAATACACATCCGACGAGAATACAAGTCTACTACAAACACTAATAATAGTGCAGAAAAATCAGATAGACTAAGTAGTGTCTATCTGAGCAAAACATCTCCAACTCCAGGTAGCAGCATCTAGGGTCAAGACTACTCTGAGGGTGTCTCCTCGAGCTCCTCCTCAGTAGCACATCTGGCCTCCTGATCAGGCCCGTACACAGTGGGGTAGAAAGCCTCGTCTAAATCTGGCAGGGAACCAGGTCCTCAGTGGGACATAACAAGATACAGGAAATGACATGCCATGTATGTAAATACTGAAATAAAGTAAATAAATACAGGGTGCTAACCATACTAAGTGAAAATGCAAGTAAAGATCCAGTAGTACGCATGGGAATGTGTGGCTAGACATACGCTGACGTAATTCACCAATCGTGGCGACTGGCTAGTATAGGTGTCGTATGCCCCCGACTCAGGGAACTCTGCAATCGACCAACACTGGTACGAAGGTATAAAACATTATTGGAGGGGGTGTCCCATACGTTAACTAGTTATCTTTCCCATCCCAATGAAACTAAATGTCAGGTCGTACATTTCCTAAGTTATTCTAATCCGTGATGCGGGTCACACGTACTGGTAGCTAATCAAATACGCAGCTCACATCCATATATGAAATGCAACCATGTTGCGTGTTCCCGTGATGGGGTCTAGGAGAATATTAGGATATTCTCTCAGCTGTTTGGTGAGTCGATAATATCATGTCAACATAACAGTTGACTGTACCCGAGGTAGTCTCAGGTGATCAGGGTATATGAATTTCAAAACAAGCAGATATCAACAATTTAATTTAAACATTAACTTGGCAAGGTATACTTGCCTACTCCCTGATAGTGTTGAAACCCTGATTTCACAGTCAGTTGTGAAAGTGCTGGTGACAGGGGGTCACTGGCTGTGCCGAAGTTGGTTTCTGTTAAGATAGACAGGGTTCGTAAATATCAAGGCTGTAAATTAAAACATATATATATATACATATATATAGTATAGATATATATATAGTAAGCATATATATATAATATATATAATAGTATATATAGAACAAATAAATGCAGGTAATAATAATATATAGTAGCAGGGTATATCTACTGCGATAGATATAGTATTTATCAGGGTATATCCTCTGATATAATAATAGTATAAATAAATCGAATTGACAGGACAGTAATTTAAATACATATATATTCAGGGTATATCCACTGATTGATATATATATATAGGCAAATTGAAATGACAGGACAGTAATTAAATACATATATATAATATATGTATTATAGTATATAGTATAGTATATATATAGATAATAAAAGAAATTGACAGAGCAAGAATTAAATACATATAATATTATCAGGGTCTATATATGACCACTGGATAGTATATAATAATTATATTAGGCTGTAATATACAGCAATATATATAATATTATATAATAAATTGAAATGACATTGCGATAATTGAAATAATATATATAATTATAAGCTGTATTATCCAGCTGGTATATAGTATATAATATATTGCAGAAATGTAAATTTACATATTTTATAATAGGCTGTATTATCCAGCAGGTATAAATATATATATATATAGATAATATATATATATATAGATATTTATATATAGTATAAGTAGATAATATATATATATATATAGATATATATATATATATATAATAGGTGCAGGAAAATTAAAATGCAGGAAAGAAAAATGCAAGTATATATAAATATATGTATACACATATATTTATATATTTAACAGTATTAAATATATAATAGTAATTATGATATAATATATACATCTATATATATACATATATACATATATATACATATATACATATATAAATATATTTATGTATAGAATATATATAGTATAATATATACATATATATATCCATATATTTAGTAAATAATATATATTAGTATATATATATATAATATACTGTATAATAACAGTATATATATATATAATAGTATATAGTAATATACATATATATATACATATATTTATACATATATATACATATATTATATACATATGCATGTATTATAAATTATATACGTATTTTAGTATAGTATAGTATATTTATACCTTACAGGTGGCAAGGGGGGTCCCACGCGGTGGTGCCGGCGGGAGGACGGCGGCGGAGCTGGCCGGAGGCGGCCGGAGGAGCAGCAGCAGTGGCAGTGTACACTGGCAGCAGCAGCAGCAGTAGCAGTCTTGTGGGGGCTGCCGGCGGCGGAGGAGAGGCGGAGGTGGCCGGGCAGGGTGCGGGATCGACGGAGGAGGGAGGGGCGGTCAGGTTGGTGGTGGTGGCGGAGGTCCACGACGGCGGTGGTGGCGGCTAGGGGCGGCCGGAGTTGGGGAGGGTAGTTCGGGTTGGGGGTGGTCGACGGCGCTGCGGGGGCTAGGGCGGCCGGAGGAGGCGTCGTGGGGGGCTGAGGTGGTGGTGGTAGGTAGAGGAGGTCGGGGCGAAGCGGCTGGGTAGGGTGGCGGTGGTTGGCGACGGCCGGAGGCGGCGGGGGAGGAGCTCGGGTGGTGGTGGTGCTGTTGGACAGTGGAGAGAGGAGGAGGGTGCGGGGGCTGGCCAAGGCGGAGCAGGGCGGCGCCGGTGGTGGTACTTGGCCGGAGGGAAGAGGGGAGGGTGGCGAAGGGCTGGCCGGAGTTGGGTGGCCGGCGGTGGTCGGAGCTGGCCGTGGCGGGGGTGGGATGGTTTGAATGAAGGAAACCTAGGGTTTATATAGGGTTTTGCCCAATGGCAAATTCGTAAATAAGTTGAACTTCAGAGGCATTTTAGTAATTTGGTATTTTTAGGATATTTTCAGCAGAAATGTCTGGATTTTATGGTGGGTCCCACTCACCTATGGTCTAGCCAATAGGGTTAGGCCACCTAGCATGCAAATTTGCATTTTAAACCCTAACTTTTCAATAATTGCATAAATGCATGAAATTGGTATTTTGCGTAATTTCGCAATTTACCTGATTTTAAATACTGATTTCCCGAAATTCTAAATTGTACAAAAATGGGGGAAATAGCTGGGGAAAATATTTTGGACAGTGTGGGGTGAGTCTGGGCAGAGGCAGGGTCTGATTTTTCAGATGATACGGTCATCGTATTTATTATTTAATAAATACTGCGCATGGTGTTCATTAATTATTTTGAGGCTGTTATGGTCATAATTTTTCTACGGTGTCAATACGATAATTGTAATACAATTAGAGTAGAATATTATCGTATTTTTGTTTGGCAAAAACAGATGCCTACTGGTCCTTGAATCACTAGGGTACAGGAATGGGTAAAGAGCAGAATTTTAAATAGGAGTTAAATAAAACGAGGCACCAAACAAGGTTTCTGGAAGTTGCTAAAAATACAGAAAATGTAGTCTAGCAAGTCTAGAGCAGGGATGTGAAATTTGTTTAAGGTTCACAGTTAGTGTGTTGCCCTAATTAATTGTGTAGCAAACAAGTGCACAATCAATTGATTATAAAATTTTAAAAAGTTGCACAATTTCTAATTAGCCTAAATTAATCCTCAATTACTGAAATCTGGTCGAGGGAGTTTACAATCTACCCTCCTTAGAATATTTCGTCCTCGAAATAAAAACAAACATATAATGAAAATGAAGAATTAATTTAAGGACATATGATGATTAAGAAAGATTGAATTTGAAATATTGGACATACCCTGATTTGGAAATAGATGGGGATAACGCTGACGAATATCCTCTTCTCGTTCCCAGGTGGATTCACCTGGTGCATGATGTCTCCATGAAACACGAACGAGAGGAATAGTCTGGCCACGCAACACTTTCTCGCTACGGTCCAGGATCTCTACAGGCTCCTCCTGATAAGATAAGCTCGGCCCGATGGTGATCTCTGAGTAGTCTAGCACATGACTCGGGTCTGGAATGTACCTCCTCAGCTGAGATACGTGGAAGACGTCATGTACTCCCTCCAAAGTATGAGGTAGAGCTAGTCTGTAAGCAACTTCTCCGACGCGATCTAACACATCGAAGGGTCCAATATACCTTGGACTTAGCTTCCCTCGTCCTCCAAATCTGATAGTTCCTCTGGTAGGTGAGATCTTCAAGAACACATGCTCCCCTACTTGGAACTCTAGAGGTCTGCGATGAATGTTGGCCCAGTGCTTCTGCCTATCTTGTGCAGCTCGTAGGTGTCCCTGGATCTTCTTCACCTTCTCCACCGTACGAATGATCAGTTCTGGTCCCAGAATCTGTCTCTCACCAACATCGCTCCAGCATACTGGGGAACGACATTTCCTTCCATACAAAGCTTCAAAGGGAGCCATTTGGATGCTCGCTTGATAGCTATTGTTGTAGGAAAATTCCACCAGATGTAAGTGATCTTCCCAGGATCCGCTGAAGTCAAGCATACAAGCTCTCAGCATATCCTCTAAGGTCTGGATGGTGCGCTCTGACTGGCCATCTGTCTGTGGATGATACGAGGTGCTGAACTTAAGGCGAGTACCAAGACTCTGTTGCATACTTCGCCAAAAGTAAGATGTAAATCTCGTATCCCGGTCAGATATTATACTGACTGGTACTCCATGCAGACGCACTATCTCCTTCATGTACATATCTGCCAAGACCTCTGTAGATTGCCCGACTCTGAAAGGTAGAAAATGAGCAGCCTTAGTGAGTCTGTCTACAATTACCCAGACAGCATTACGACCACTAGGACTTCTTGGAAAGCCCGTAACAAAGTCCATCATAATGTGTTCCCATTTCCACTCGGGTATTGGGAGGGGTTGAAGTAAACCGGCAGATCTTTGATGCTCAGCCTTGACTTGCTGACACACCAAGCATTTGGCCACAAAGCGTGCTATCTCCCGCTTCATTCCATGCCACCAGTAATATTGCCGCAGGTCTCTGTACATCTTTGTGCCTCCTGGATGTATAGAGTATACTGAGCTATGAGCTTCTGACATTAGCTCATTACGAAGTTCTCCATTTGGAACATAAAGACGATTGCCACATCTTAGAGTTCCATCTTCGTGTATGTGACAACCAGTCTGGAGTCCAGCCTCTGTTCTTTGGCGAAGCCTCTGAAATCTTGCATCTGCTGGTAGAGCAGCTTTGATTCTTTCTACCAAGGTTGATTGCAGCTGGTAGTTTGATAACTGGCCGTCAAGTCCTGGCATAATGACCTCTATTCCCAACTTTGCTAGATCTTTCAGCAGATCTGGTTGAGTGATCATAAAGAATGCCAAGGGTCTTCTGCTTAGAGCATCTGCTACCACATTAGCTTTCCCAGGATGGTATTGTAGATCAATCTCGAAATCCGTCATCACTTCAAGCCATCGTCTTTGCCTCAGATTTAAGTCCTTCTGGGTGTAGACATATTTCAAGCTTTTGTGATCGGTGAAGATCTCCACTCGTTCGCCATATAGATAGTGTCTCCATAGCTTTAAGGCGAAGATGACCGCAGCAAGCTCCAGGTCGTGAGTGGGGTAATTCTTCTCATGAGTCCTCAGTTGTCGTGAGGCATAGGCATAAGCTACAACCTTCCCATGTTGCATTAAGACACAACCAAATCCTTTTCCGGATGCATCGCTATAGATGACGAAACCTCCGGATCCAGATGGTATTGTTAAGATGGGTGCTGTAGTCAGGCGCTTCTTCAACTCATCAAAAGCTATCTGGCATTCTTCAGTCCATAAGAACTCCTGCTCCTTGCGGGTAAGGCGAGTAATCGGCTCCGAAATTCTTGCAAAGTTTTCTACGAACCTCCGGTAATATCCGACAAGTCCTAGAAAGCTTCTCACCTCTGAGACATTGGTCGGAGTTGGCCATGTCTCCACAGATGAAATCTTTGCAGGGTCCACCGAGATGCCTTCTCCTGTGATCACGTGCCCAAGAAAAGCAACACGATCAAGGAAAAATTCACACTTGCTCATCTTGGCATAAAGGCTCTCCCGTCTCAGCGTTTCTAGTACCAGTCTTAAATGCTCCTCATGCTCCTCGTGGCTCTTCGAATACACCAGAATGTCGTCGATGAAGACTACCACGAACTGGTCCAGATATTGATGGAAGACTCGGTTCATCAGGTTCATAAATACAGCTGGTGCATTAGTCAGTCCAAACGGCATCACCAGAAACTCGTAATGACCATAACGAGTTCTGAATGCTGTCTTTGGGATGTCTTCTCTCCGGACCTTGACTTGATGATAACCTGATCTTAAGTCTATCTTCGAGAATACCACGGCTCCTGTCAGTTGATCGAACAGGTCGTCAATTCTCGGCAAGGGATATTTGTTTTTGATTGTTAGAGCGTTGAGGGCTCTGTAATCAATGCACATGCGATATGTCCCGTCCTTCTTTGGTACAAACAGCACTGGTGCTCCCCAGGGCGATGCACTAGGACGAACAAATCCCTTGATCTGAAGTTCCTCCAGTTGAAGCTTCAGCTCGTCAAGCTCCTTCTTTGCCAGTCGATATACGTTGGAGGATACTGGTGCAGCTCCGGGAATTAGCTCAATAATGAACTCCACTTCTCTGTCAGGCGGCAGGCCTGGCAATTCTTCTGGAAATACGTCTGCGAATTCTGCTACAACTGATGGAAGTGCTGTCTCCATCGCCATGTAAGCTCTAGGAGTCTGGCCTACTCCTTGCTCAATGGTTCCTCGGACATATTCAAACTCAGGGTGATCTGGGGGTCTAAAGATAACACTACCCTTTCGGCAGTCTAGGATAGCATCGTTCTGGCTTAGCCAGTCCATGCCTAAGACAACGTCGAAATTTGGCATTGGGAGTACCAAAAATCTCGCTCTTAGTCCTCGACTACAGACAACTACTGGGCAGGTTTCGATAATGTTGGTAACTGGAACAATACCTCCTCCAGTAAGTATTTTCCAACACTTGGGTAGCGGCGAAGTAGATAGTTTGTGCATAGCTACGAATCTACTGGATATGAAAGACAAAGTAGCCCCAGAATCGAATAATACAGTTGCAGGTAATGATGCAACTAAAATGGTACCTGTTATGGTCTCCCCTTCAGGTTCCTCTGCAACAGCAGCTAACGCAAAGGCTTGTCCATGCCTTTGTCCTCCGGTTTGTTGTCTGGCCTTGAACTGGGCCTCCTGAGTAGGCAAGGGTACTCCTCGCTGATATCCTCCTGATGTGGAGGGAAGCATCTTCTGAGCTTGGGCTCCTGGCTTCTGTCCTTGCTGAGGTGCGACTTCTCTGCGTTGTGGACAGTCTTTAGCCATATGATTTCTAGCTCCACATAGCAGGCATAATCCCAGCTTCTTTCTGCAGTCACTAGCCCAATGTCCTTTCTTGCCACAATAGTGACAAGTCGGGAGCTCCTTCTTCTGGTAAGGCCCCGTCGTCTGCTGAGTCTGATATTGGGGACGACGTATAGGTCCTCCTGATCCTTGCTGATTCTTGGCCGAGAAGGTTGGATTTGTGCGTCTAGCTCCTCGGCCAATGGCTTCTTGCTCCCTGGCTTCGGTAAGAACCTCGTTGTAGGAGATTCTTGACTGCGTCGTGGTGTACTTCTGGAGCTCGTAGTTGAGGCCATGGTGGAATCTTTTAGCCTTCTTCAGCTCGTTCGGGATCAGATCAGCCCCGAAACGACTCAGTCGGCTAAACTCCGCGTCATAAGCATCGACAGTCATGTTTCCCTGCTCCAGGTGCAGGAACTGGGAGTATAGAGCATTCTGGACTGTCGCTGGGAAGTACTTGGCGTTGAAGTGCTCCAAGAATTGTTGCCAAGTTTGGTCTTTGCCGACGCTACGCTCTATGGATTCCCACCAGTGATGGGCATTGCCAAGAAGTTGGCCCCTCACAGCAGTCATCCATAGGTCGGGAGTGAGTTGCGATCCTTCCAGCAGCATTTCGGTGTTGGAGATCCAATCGGAGATCTCCTCAGGAGTTTCGTTGCCTTTGAAGTCTCTCGGGCTCATTTGGCGGAAGCCTCGAACTGTGCCTGCTGGGTGAACAGGTGCTGGTGCCGGAGTAGTAGCTTTCTCCAAGGCCGTCATCAGAGTCTGTCGCAGTGCCTCAGTCTGCTGCCACTGAGACTGTCTCAGGGCCTCAGTCTGTTGCCACTGGTTCTGTAACATCGTCTGGAGAAACTGCAACATTTGAGGTTGACCCTCAAGTTGTGGCATCAGGATAGGCAAGGCTGGAGGTGGAGGCAAAGGTGTCTCCGCCTGCGGTGTTGGGGTCGTCTCTTGGCCAGAATTCTGATGATTGGACGGTGTTCCTTGGACACTTGGCGAAGGGTCTGTTGCTTGGGTAGCCCCATTATTCGCAGATTTTTCGGGTATGTCCATATTTCTGAAGAAAATAGGATAATTAGAAAACACAAAGGATAATATAATAAATGATAATCAAGCAAATTGCAAAATAATAAAAAAAAAAATTTAAAAGATGGTGTTAGTGTGGATGAGACCTAATATTCCTATCCTATTGCAGGCTTGCTGGGCATGTCATCATACCACTAGCAATAAAAGATAGACCTGCATGGGCCACCACTAAAACCGTGTCACGCCCCAGTCCCAAAATGTCAGGAACTAGGCCACGTGTCACTGGCCAGCTGACACGTCACTATGGGCTTAATCCACTTTGATGGACCCAAAGGAACGTGCTACGCTGTCCTAAAATACTACAAGTATAGAATAGGTAAAAACTATCTCATCCACAACAATATGTCAGAAAAACAAGTGCTGAAATATATATATATATCTGAGACTGATACAATACACATCCGACGAGAATACAAGTCTACTACAAACACTAATAATAGTGCAGAAAAATCAGATAGACTAAGTAGTGTCTATCTGAGCAAAACATCTCCAACTCCAGGTAGCAGCATCTAGGGTCAAGACTACTCTGAGGGTGTCTCCTCGAGCTCCTCCTCAGTAGCACATCTGGCCTCCTGATCAGGCCCGTACACAGTGGGGTAGAAAGCCTCGTCAAAATCTGGCAGGGAACCAGGTCCTCAGTGGGACATAACAAGATACAGGAAATGACATGCCATGTATGTAAATACTGAAATAAAGTAAATAAATACAGGGTGCTAACCATACTAAGTGAAAATGCAAGTAAAGATCCAGTAGTACGCATGGGAATGTGTGGCTAGACATACGCTGACGTAATTCACCAATCGTGGCGACTGGCTAGTATAGGTGTCGTATGCCCCCGACTCAGGGAACTCTGCAATCGACCAACACTGGTACGAAGGTATAAAATATTATTGGAGGGGGTGTCCCATACGTTAACTAGTTATCTTTCCCATCCCAATGAAACTAAATGTCAGGTCGTACATTTCCTAAGTTATTCTAATCCGTGATGCGGGTCACACGTACTGGTAGCTAATCAAATACGCAGCTCACATCCATATATGAAATGCAACCATGTTGCGTGTTCCCGTGATGGGGTCTAGGAGAATATTAGGATATTCTCTCAGCTGTTTGGTGAGTCGATAATATCATGTCAACATAACAGTTGACTGTACCCGAGGTAGTCTCAGGTGATCAGGGTATATGAATTTCAAAACAAGCAGATATCAACAATTTAATTTAAACATTAACTTGGCAAGGTATACTTGCCTACTCCCTGATAGTGTTGAAACCCTGATTTCACAGTCAGTTGTGAAAGTGCTGGTGACAGGGGGTCACTGGCTGTGCCGAAGTTGGTTTCTGTTAAGATAGACAGGGTTCGTAAATATCAAGGCTGTAAATTAAAACATATATATATATACATATATATAGTATAGATATATATATAGTAAGCATATATATATAATATATATAATAGTATATATAGAACAAATAAATGCAGGTAATAATAATATATAGTAGCAGGGTATATCTACTGCGATAGATATAGTATTTATCAGGGTATATCCTCTGATATAATAATAGTATAAATAAATCGAATTGACAGGACAGTAATTTAAATACATATATATTCAGGGTATATCCACTGATTGATATATATATATAGGCAAATTGAAATGACAGGACAGTAATTAAATACATATATATAATATATGTATTATAGTATATAGTATAGTATATATATAGATAATAAAAGAAATTGACAGAGCAAGAATTAAATACATATAATATTATCAGGGTCTATATATGACCACTGGATAGTATATAATAATTATATTAGGCTGTAATATACAGCAATATATATAATATTATATAATAAATTGAAATGACATTGCGATAATTGAAATAATATATATAATTATAAGCTGTATTATCCAGCTGGTATATAGTATATAATATATTACAGAAATGTAAATTTACATATTTTATAATAGGCTGTATTATCCAGCAGGTATAAATATATATATATATAGATAATATATATATATATAGATATTTATATATAGTATAAGTAGATAATATATATATATATAGATATATATATATATATATAATAGGTGCAGGAAAATTAAAATGCAGGAAAGAAAAATGCAAGTATATATAAATATATGTATACACATATATTTATATATTTAACAGTATTAAATATATAATAGTAATTATGATATAATATATACATCTATATATATACATATATACATATATATACATATATACATATATAAATATATTTATGTATAGAATATATATAGTATAATATATACATATATATATCCATATATTTAGTAAATAATATATATTAGTATATATATATATAATATACTGTATAATAACAGTATATATATATATAATAGTATATAGTAATATACATATATATATACATATATTTATACATATATATACATATATTATATACATATGCATGTATTATAAATTATATACGTATTTTAGTATAGTATAGTATATTTATACCTTACAGGTGGCAAGGGGGGTCCCACGCGGTGGTGCCGGCGGGAGGACGGCGGCGGAGCTGGCCGGAGGCGGCCGGAGGAGCAGCAGCAGTGGCAGTGTACACTGGCAGCAGCAGCAGCAGTAGCAGTCTTGTGGGGGCTGCCGGCGGCGGAGGAGAGGCGGAGGTGGCCGGGCAGGGTGCGGGATCGACGGAGGAGGGAGGGGCGGTCAGGTTGGTGGTGGTGGCGGAGGTCCACGACGGCGGTGGTGGCGGCTAGGGGCGGCCGGAGTTGGGGAGGGTAGTTCGGGTTGGGGGTGGTCGACGGCGCTGCGGGGGCTAGGGCGGCCGGAGGAGGCGTCGTGGGGGGCTGAGGTGGTGGTGGTAGGTAGAGGAGGTCGGGGCGAAGCGGCTGGGTAGGGTGGCGGTGGTTGGCGACGGCCGGAGGCGGCGGGGGAGGAGCTCGGGTGGTGGTGGTGCTGTTGGACAGTGGAGAGAGGAGGAGGGTGCGGGGGCTGGCCAAGGCGGAGCAGGGCGGCGCCGGTGGTGGTACTTGGCCGGAGGGAAGAGGGGAGGGTGGCGAAGGGCTGGCCGGAGTTGGGTGGCCGGCGGTGGTCGGAGCTGGCCGTGGCGGGGGTGGGATGGTTTGAATGAAGGAAACCTAGGGTTTATATAGGGTTTTGCCCAATGGCAAATTCGTAAATAAGTTGAACTTCAGAGGCATTTTAGTAATTTGGTATTTTTAGGATATTTTCAGCAGAAATGTCTGGATTTTATGGTGGGTCCCACTCACCTATGGTCTAGCCAATAGGGTTAGGCCACCTAGCATGCAAATTTGCATTTTAAACCCTAACTTTTCAATAATTGCATAAATGCATGAAATTGGTATTTTGCGTAATTTCGCAATTTACCTGATTTTAAATACTGATTTCCCGAAATTCTAAATTGTACAAAAATGGGGGAAATAGCTGGGGAAAATATTTTGGACAGTGTGGGGTGAGTCTGGGCAGAGGCAGGGTCTGATTTTTCAGATGATACGGTCATCGTATTTATTATTTAATAAATACTGCGCACGGTGTTCATTAATTATTTTGAGGCTGTTATGGTCATAATTTTTCTACGGTGTCAATACGATAATTGTAATACAATTAGAGTAGAATATTATCGTATTTTTGTTTGGCAAAAACAGATGCCTACTGGTCCTTGAATCACTAGGGTACAGGAATGGGTAAAGAGCAGAATTTTAAATAGGAGTTAAATAAAACGAGGCACCAAACAAGGTTTCTGGAAGTTGCTAAAAATACAGAAAATGTAGTCTAGCAAGTCTAGAGCAGGGATGTGAAATTTGTTTAAGGTTCACAGTTAGTGTGTTGCCCTAATTAATTGTGTAGCAAACAAGTGCACAATCAATTGATTATAAAATTTTAAAAAGTTGCACAATTTCTAATTAGCCTAAATTAATCCTCAATTACTGAAATCTGGTCGAGGGAGTTTACAATTCACTAAAAACACTGTCACGCCCCAGTCCCAAAATACGTAGGAATAGGATACGTAACCGTGCCAGCCGCCCGTATATATGGCAACTCCAATATATGGAAACCATATATACGTGCGTACGCTGTATAATGAACAATAGTTCACCAGTGGTATAAATAATCACAAGTCACAGGGTAATATCTAAATCTCATCCACAGAAATCACATAGACATGAATAACCAATAACTAGGTAACTAAATCACAACAGTAAATAACTAAAGAATGACAGTCGGATGGAAACAAATCCACTGCCGATATGGAATATAAAAGGAACCAGAATACACACCATAAAAGATCAACATCTGACAATCCCGAGGCTCGAAGAGAAGACCTCCTCGGAAAATATATAACCTGTCCGGATCTGTGCTCCTGCGAGTACTCAAGAACATATACACCTGGCAGGGGACCAGGTCCTCAGAGGGACATAGCAAGATACAGAAAAATGACATGCCATAATGTAAATACTGAATAAATAACTGGGGTGTGCTAACCATCTAAGTGAATGCAATTTAAAGACCTAGTAGTACGCATGGGAATGTGTGGCTAGACATATGCTGACGTAATTCACCAATCATCGGGACTGGCTAGTATATGTGTCATATGCCCCCGACTCAGGGAACTCTGCAATCGTCCATCTCCGAGGAGCATGGATCGAAGGATAAAAGACTCAAGGAAGGGGTGTCCCATACGCCTACTAAGTGTCTTTCCCGCCCCATATAGATGTACAAGTCGTGAAAACGACGTGGACACCTCCTACTATGATGCAAGTCTCAATAAAATAAACAACTGAGCTAAATACCACTACACGTGTTGCTCACACTGATGGCCAGTCGCGCATGAGGCACGCGTCCCTACATGTTCTCACTCTGTGACGTGTAATGATACGTGTCAAGGCCTGAGAAGTTATATCAATAACTTCACAACTTTAGGTGGGTCTACTAGACACTAGGTCAGACACAAGTCCTAACGTCAACGCCATCGTTGACTGCACCCGAGACTGCTCGGACGCGCACATTTATATAATACTAAAATAAATAAACATGTAACTAACAATAACTGAATTTAAACAGTACAACAAGGCAAGGTATACTTGCCTGGCAAGAGAGCTGTAAACGTAATATCCAGACGTCAAATACCAAGTGTCAGAACTATGGCCTCAGAATAAAGTCTCCGGATGCTGAAATAAACATCACTAACAGTCTCAGAAAATATCAAATAGCTAGAAACGCCTGTCCTTAAGTCCAATTTGGACACAGGGGCAAAAATGACAGTTTCCGGTCAAAGCGGGGTCCACATGTGGGCCCACTTTGCACCGAAAAACGTGTCAGGGTCAAAGGTCTCCAAATTCGCCAAACTTAGTGTCAACAAGTCAGGAACGATGATACGAACCCAACGGAACTTCCAGAATTGGATTCCGATGAGCCGGTCACAAAATCGCCCGTCAAGTGGAGCCTATGGGGCCCACGATACGAGATTTTGTCAACGTTCTCAGAATCGAACCAAACTTGGCTCACAGGACCAGCGTATTGCTACGAGTCCGATGGCGCAAGTTTCGTCTCGATCCGACGTGTATACACAAAGTTGCAGCGTGTTCCAGAACTGACGGATACGGGGCGGTGTCGGCGGATACGCGTTGATTCCGGTGTGCACGCACATCCAAATCAACTTCTCCGAACTCCTACACGTCCGTATCAACGTCGCGCACGTTTTGGTAAAGACCGCGTGCGACCAAGTCGTCCCGTTTGGCGGGGCGTACTCAGTTCCGGGGTGAATCGGGTCGTTGTTTTTCCTGTATTTGGATCGCGGTTCGCGATCGCCACAGGACGCGATGCTCCGAGCGGGTTGCACGGGCACCGAGAGGGTTACACAGTCTACGCGACGCAACTGACGGAATCGGAAACAGAGTTACGAGGTGAGAGAAAAATATACCTGAACAGAGCTCCGTGGAATGAATTTCTTCGTATCCACGTGTCGAGTTGACACTGTTCCGTGTTCTGGACGTGTCCGGAATCTGCGTCCAGAGACTCGCCGGACTCGGGCGGCTAACCGAGGGGTGCTGGCATGGCTGGGGAGGCGGAGCCAGCGGGAGGGGGAGAGGGGACGGCGCCGGCGAGGCGGTGCGGGGTCGACGAGTGGGGGGCAGAGTCGCTCCGGCGGAACCGCGGGGAGAAGGGGGCTGAGGAGAGAGGCCAGCGGGGAGAAGAGTCGGCTGTGGGGGAAAATGTCGGCTCCGGCGAGGGACGGAGCTACTCCGGCGGACGGGGGCCTCGCCGCTCCGGCCATGGGGGAGGGGGTTGCTGCCGCAATTTCTTTTCTTTCTTTCTTTTCCTTTCCTTTCTTTCTTTACTTATTCTTTCTTTCCTTTCCTTTCCTTTCCTTTCCTTTCCTTATTCTTTCTTTCCGCTGCTGCTTCCTTTCTTTCTTTCTTTCCTTCCTTTCTTTCTTTCTTTCTTTCTTTCCTTCCTCCGCTGCTTTCTTTCTTTTCTTCTTTCCTTTCTTTCTTTCTTTCCTTCCTTTCTTTCCTTCTTTCTTTTTACTGCTGTTGTTTTTTTTTTTATCCTTCTTTACTTTCTTTCCTTTCTTTCTTTCCTTTCCTTCCTTCCTAAGTTTCCTTTCTTTAGTAACTTTCTAGTCTAGGTGCTGCTGCGGTTTCTTAAGTTTGGGAATGGTTTTGGTTTTTGACAAATGGATTTGGGCTTATGGATCTTGGGTTTTGGGTTTGGATCCATTAAGGATCCAACCCATTTCTATTTCTTTTCTTTTTCTTTTCTTTTTTCTTACAAAGAATTTTATTATTAAATAAGTAAAAATATCTAAAGATATTTTTGGGATATTTCCGGGATCTTTTCGAGTGGGTCCCGTGTCCAAATGGACGGTGCAGGTTCACCGGCCAATGAGAGGGTGACACCTCGCACTGCAAATTGCAGGAAAGTCCCTTTAATTTCATAAATTGCATAAAGTCCTAGTTTTGGGAAATTGCGCAATTACGAAATTGTCTGGGAAAACACCCGATTCCGAAAAATACTAAAATTCACAGGATTGAAGGAAAAAGCTGTGTGAGGGTCCCGAGGGGGTGGGGTGAGTCTGGGCAGGGACTGGTCCTGGTTTTGGGGTGATACGGGCCATCGTATTTAATAATTAATAAATACTGCGCACGGTGTTCTCTAATTATTTAGAGGCAGTTAGGGTCATAATTTTTCTACGGTGTCAATACACTAAATGTAGTATACTCAGTGTAGAAAAATAACGTATTTTTGTTTGGGCAAAACAGGTGCATGTTGGGCCTCAAATCTTTATTGGTACAGAGGTGGGTAAAGAGCAGGAAATTAAATAGGAAATAAATACGGACTTTTGTAACGATAGTTGTGCGTCTCAAACGAGGCTCAAAATAAAGCATCTGGGAGTTGCACAAAATTCAGGAAAATAGTCTGACATGTCTAGGACAGGTTTGTGAATTTTGTTCGGGGATAATAGTCAAGATAAAGCTCCAAATAATTAGGTGATGGACAGGTGCACAAGTCAATAGGATATGTACGCAAAATAATTTAAAATATTGCAACAAATCCTAAATTGTTAAAATAATCCTAAAAATACTGAAATCTGGTCGAGGGGGTTTACAATCTACCCAACTTATAAAAATTTCGTCCTCGAAATTAAAACTAAGCCGGAATAGAAGTCAAAGACGGCATAAGATATAATTTAACAAAGTAATTTATATCTTGGTTTACGAATAGGTACGTAAAACGTTTACGCATGTCGTCCACACTCTTCCAAGTAGATTCTCCTGGCGCGCCATGCTTCCATGCCACGCGGACCAAGGGAATGGACTGATTTCAACACTTTTCTCAATGATCAAGGATTCTACGGGTTGCTCTTGATACGACACGCTCGGCCTAATGGCGATCTACGAATGGTTGAGAACCTGACTGCTGTCTGTCACATATCGCCTGAGTTGCGATACGTGGAATACATCAAGTACTCTCTCAAGGGAAGGTGGTAGCGCAAGTTGATATGCCACTACTCCCACTCTTTTTAGCACGTCAATGGTCCAATATACCTTGGCCTCAACTTGCTGCGTCCTCAGAATCGAATGGTGTCTCTAGTAGGTGATATCCTCGAGATGACATGATCGTCCTCTTTGAATTTCAAGGGACGATGATGACGGTCTGCCTACTACTGTTGTCTGTCTTACACTGCTCGTCAGTGTCCTTGTATTACTTAACTGTCTCTACGGGGTTGACCACCAATTCTGGTCACGCGAATCCTTGTCTGGTAAATGCTGACTGGTATGCCGTACAATCTTACGATTTGCCTCATATAAGTAATGTCTCCATAGCTTCAGGGTAATTACGACGGTTGTAAGTTCCAAATTCTTTTCATGTACTCATAATTGTCTAGATGCATATGCCATTACCTTGCCATCCTGTATTAATACGCATCCCAAACTTTTTCTGATGCGTCTGTAGATCACATAACCGCCTGATCCGGAGGGAATAGTCAATACGGGTGTTGTGGTCAGTCGCTTCTTCAACTCCTCGAAAGCGGCTTGACACTCGTTGGTCCATAGGAATCCTTAATCCTAATAAGTCAACCTAGTCATAGGTGCTGCTATCCATTCAGGAGTTAATCAATTGTTCATTCAGGTAAAATCCATTTAGACTCCTGACAACAAAATGATATATTCTTTATCATAACACTTGAGTTCTGAATTTGACCCGAGTTACGAGGCAAAATAAAAATTTCATGCTGCCATAGTGGCGCACGTATCAGGAACGTAAGTAGGTAGGTAGCGATGGTCATCTAAAGGTAGCACCGTTTTAAACTGCAATCTAATCTAATAATAGGGTTTGGTAATTACCCAGAAACAAACAGAAATAGCTACAGAAACAATACACTTTTGTACTTATACTAAGCACGAAGTTTCGCCTTTCCGAAATAAGGGAAGACGGAAAATAGTAGTCAAGAGTTCAAGGGGAAGGTAATAGATTAGAAGTGTGGGGATCAAGGCGTTCAAAGAATTCAATGGAATTTGTCAAAGTAGTTGTGGATTGAAATATTATTTTTGGTAATCCCTATTCACATATTCGTATTAGCACAGCTAGGTAACTGATACGATATGCTCAGACATATCTAGAGGGCAAGTACATCTGTCTACTAATCACTATATATCTCAATCCACATAAAGTAGTTATGCGAAGGGCGAATCAAAATGCACTAAGGTTGATCAGACCGTAATACACTGATTCTGAATAGACAATTGTATTAGTGGATTGGATCAGGCCCCAATAACACATGTGTCATGAACAAGCTCGATAAAGAATAAGCTTGCAAAACTAGGCTATAATAGCATCATAAGTCAAGGTAGGACAGAAATTTTAAGTATGCTAGATTATGATGAGAGAAACATAATTCACAATCACAAAAAGATAAGACTCTACAATCTTTACAGTTATTATTCTAATTCCTTGTCTAAGTCGCTAGTTGACCTAAAAGAGGTATGGCCTTCTAAGTTCTACAATCTTAATATACCCTATATGTTGTCTGCCTAAGACAGAGATTTCAAGAAAGTCTGCGTAAAGTAGGGGTTCGAGGTTGTCTGCGTAAAGCAAAGATAAAATAATTTGGCGTAACGCATGGCTTCAGAACTATCCGCGTAAAACAGAGAAGCGTAAGGTAGAGCTTCAGAGTTGTCCGCGTAAAAAGTCTGTGCTTAACAGTCTGCGTAAAAGTCTGGGTGAAAGTCTGAGCGTAAAAGTTTTGCACTAAAGTCTGCGCAAAATATCTCCTGCGTAAAGTCTAGCATTCGTCGTAGCGTAAAGTTGTACGAGTAATCCATGAGTTTGTCAGTCAAATTAGTGAATCCTGACATCTGACAAAAGTACTTGTACAACGATCGAGATGACGGCTGTGATAAAGAATTTGCACGGGGACCCAGGTTGTCGTTTAGTGACTGATTGGATACAAGTCATACGCTTGAGGTGAGACAAAATCAGATGTCCTGTCAGAAAGCTGTTTCTTTTTGCACAGGCTCGAGGCGTATGTTTGCGCAAGATTTGGTCAACTGGGGAAAGCTAAGGCCGTAATAATACGCTCACATTCTATCCTTAGGTTACGCCTAATCAGGTTGCTCTACACTGGTTATCTATTTATTCAGGAACCATCAAGATTACGCAGGGCAGTTACCTACGTGATTTTTAGGATGTGTCCTACGCAGGATAAGGGATACTAAGGGATCGAGGGTAGCAGTCGTCATAACTGCGGTGTAAGGGAGACAATCTTCTGCATAATTGGTTTTTTATGCCAACAAGAAAGTCATTTGGATTTTACGCCCACTAGGCAGTTGTTTGGTTCTTATGCCAACATCGGTCAAACGAGTTTTACGCTAACAAGGGTAAAGTGTTTCTGGCGTAACACTGGGTTTATCTAAACATATGATGAGGTTTCAGTCCTAGTGTTCAACCTTGGATTTCTATTGGTTCCTTAAGTCTAGGGTCAACACTATGGTCAATTCTCTAACTAATCCTAGTAGTGTTTATACTACTCTCAAGTCATACTTAAATATGTCAAGGGATGATGGTAAGTTAATCTATAGGTAGTGATGCTAGGGTTCACTAGGTAGTATGGAAGACTAGGGTTTATTTAGTAATAGGGGAGACTAGGGTTCATTAAGTAATCTTGAACTTAATAATACGTCCATGCCCTAGTTGTGTTCTTAATAGGAATACTACTCTAATTATCATCCTATCAACAATGATTCCTATATTCTAGCAAGGGCTATACTTTAAGGAATTATCAGGGAAGCACAGGATTCAAGCAAGATGCAATTATGTAAGTAGGACCGACTGGAAGGAAGATAAGTCATAGTAAATTATGGATGAGATTCTATGCTCTAATCCTAGGTGCAGGCTTGCTCGGCACAGTAACGTAACCGAGACAATATGCTCTGAGACGCAGGCTTGCTCGGTACAGTAACGTAACCGAGACAATATGCTCTCGACCTGCATGGGCCACCACTAAAAACACTGTCACGCCCCAGTCCCAAAATACGTAGGACTAGGATACGTAACCGTGCCAGCCGCCCGTATATATGGCAACTCCAATATATGGAAACCATATATACGTGCGTACGCTGTATAATGAACATAGTTCACCAGTGGTATAAATAATCACAAGTCACAGGGTAATATCTAAATCTCATCCACAGAAATCACATAGACATGAATAACCAATAACTAGGTAACTAAATCACAACAGTAAATAACTAAAGAATGACAGTCGGATGGAAACAAATCCACTGCCGATATGGAATATAAAAGGAACCAGAATACACACCATAAAAGATCAACATCTGACAATCCCGAGGCTCGAAGAGAATACCTCCTCGGAAAAATACGTAACCTGTCCGGATCTGTGCTCCTGTGAATACTCAAGAACATACACACCTGGCAGGGAACCAGGTCCTCAGAGGGACATAGCAAGATACAGAAAAATGACATGCCATAATGTAAATACTGAATAAATAACTGGGGTGTGCTAACCATCTAAGTGAATGCAATTTAAAGACCTAGTAGTACGCATGGGAATGTGTGGCTAGACATATGCTGACGTAATTCACCAATCATCGGGACTGGCTAGTATATGTGTCATATGCCCCCGACTCAGGGAACTCTGCAATCGTCCATCTCCGAGGAGCATGGATCGAAGGATAAAAGACTCAAGGAAGGGGTGTCCCATACGCCTACTAAGTGTCTTTCCCGCCCCATATAGATGTACAAGTCGTGAAAACGACGTGGACACCTCCTACTATGATGCAAGTCTCAATAAAATAAACAACTGAGCTAAATACCACTACACGTGTTGCTCACACTGATGGCCAGTCGCGCATGAGGCACGCGTCCCTACATGTTCTCACTCTGTGACGTGTAATGATACGTGTCAAGGCCTGAGAAGTTATATCAATAACTTCACAACTTTAGGTGGGTCTACTAGACACTAGGTCAGACACAAGTCCTAACGTCAACGCCATCGTTGACTGCACCCGAGACTGCTCGGACGCGCACATTTATATAATACTAAAATAAATAAACATGTAACTAACAATAACTGAATTTAAACAGTACAACAAGGCAAGGTATACTTGCCTGGCAAGAGAGCTGTAAATGTAATATCCAGATGTCAATACCAAGTGTAAGAAACTATGCCTCAGAAAGAAAGTCTCCGGATGCTGAAATAAACATCACCAACAGTCTCAGAAAATATCAAATAGCTAGAAACGCCTGTCCTTAAGTCCAATTTGGACACAGGGGCGAAAATGACAGTTTCCGGTCAAAGCGGGGTCCACATGTGGGCCACTTTGCACCGAAAAGCGTGTCAGGGTCAAAGGTCTCCAAATTCGCCAAACTTAGTGTCTACAAGTCCAGAACGTCGATACGAACCCAACGAAACTTCCAGAATTGGATTCCGATGAGCCGATCACAAAATCGCCCGTTAAGTGGAGCCGGTGGGGCCCACGATACGCGATTTGTCAACGTTCTCAGAATCGAACCAAACTTGGCTCACAGGACCAGCGTATTGCTACGAGTCCGATGGCGCAAGTTTCGTCTCGATCCGACGTGTATACACAAAGTTGCAGCGTGTTCCAGAACTGACGGATACGGGGCGGTGTCGGCGGATACGCGTTGATTCCGGTGTGCACGCACATCCAAATCAACTTCTCCGAACTCCTACACGTCCGTATCAACGTCGCGCACGTTTTGGTAAAGACCGCGTGCGACCAAGTCGTCCCGTTTGGCGGGGCGTACTCAGTTCCGGGGTGAATCGGGTCGTTGTTTTTCCTGTATTTGGATCGCGGTTCGCGATCGCCACAGGACGCGATGCTCCGAGCGGGTTGCACGGGCACCGAGAGGGTTACACAGTCTACGCGACGCAACTGACGGAATCGGAAACAGAGTTACGAGGTGAGAGAAAAATATACCTGAACAGAGCTCCGTGGAATGAATTTCTTCGTATCCACGTGTCGAGTTGACACTGTTCCGTGTTCTGGACGTGTCCGGAATCTGCGTCCAGAGACTCGCCGGACTCGGGCGGCTAACCGAGGGGTGCTGGCATGGCTGGGGAGGCGGAGCCAGCGGGAGGGGGAGAGGGGACGGCGCCGGCGAGGCGGTGCGGGGTCGACGAGTGGGGGGCAGAGTCGCTCCGGCGGAACCGCGGGAAGAAGGGGGCTGAGGAGAGAGGCCAGCGGGGAGAAGAGTCGGCTGTGGGGGAAAATGTCGGCTCCGGCGAGGGACGGAGCTACTCCGGCGGACGGGGGCCTCGCCGCTCCGGCCATGGGGGAGGGGTTGCTGCCGCAATTTCTTTTCTTTCTTTCTTTTCCTTTCCTTTCTTTCTTTACTTATTCTTTCTTTCCTTTCCTTTCCTTTCCTTTCCTTTCCTTATTCTTTCTTTCCGCTGCTGCTTCCTTTCTTTCTTTCTTTCCTTCCTTTCTTTCTTTCTTTCTTTCTTTCCTTCCTCCGCTGCTTTCTTTCTTTTCTTCTTTCCTTTCTTTCTTTCTTTCCTTCCTTTCTTTCCTTCTTTCTTTTTACTGCTGTTGTTTTTTTTTATCCTTCTTTACTTTCTTTCCTTTCTTTCTTTCCTTTCCTTCCTTCCTAAGTTTCCTTTCTTTAGTAACTTTCTAGTCTAGGTGCTGCTGCGGTTTCTTAAGTTTGGGAATGGTTTTGGTTTTTGACAAATGGATTTGGGCTTATGGATCTTGGGTTTTGGGTTTGGATCCATTAAGGATCCAACCCATTTCTATTTCTTTTCTTTTTCTTTTCTTTTTTTCTTACAAAGAATTTTATTATTAAATAAGTAAAAATATCTAAAGATATTTTTGGGATATTTCCGGGATCTTTTCGGGTGGGTCCTGTGTCCAAATGGACGGTGCAGGTTCACCGGCCAATGAGAGGGTGACACCTCGCACTGCAAATTGCAGGAAAGTCCCTTTAATTTCATAAATTGCGTAAAGTCCTAGTTTTGGGAAATTGCGTAATTACGAAATTGTCTGGGAAAACACCCGATTCCGAAAAATACTAAAATTCACAGGATTGAAGGAAAAAGCTGTGTGAGGGTCCCGAGGGGGTGGGGTGAGTCTGGGCAGGGACTGGTCCTGGTTTTGGGGTGATACGGGCCATCGTATTTAATAATTAATAAATACTGCGCACGGTGTTCTCTAATTATTTAGAGGCAGTTAGGGTCATAATTTTTCTACGGTGTCAATACACTAAATGTAGTATACTCAGTGTAGAAAAATAACGTATTTTTGTTTGGGCAAAACAGGTGCATGTTGGGCCTCAAATCTTTATTGGTACAGAGGTGGGTAAAGAGCAGGAAATTAAATAGGAAATAAATACGGACTTTTGTAACGATAGTTGTGCGTCTCAAACGAGGCTCAAAATAAAGCATCTGGGAGTTGCACAAAATTCAGGAAAATAGTCTGACATGTCTAGGACAGGTTTGTGAATTTTGTTCGGGGATAATAGTCAAGATAAAGCTCCAAATAATTAGGTGATGGACAGGTGCACAAGTCAATAGGATATGTACGCAAAATAATTTAAAATATTGCAACAAATCCTAAATTGTTAAAATAATCCTAAAAATACTGAAATCTGGTCGAGGGGGTTTACAATCTACCCAACTTATAAAAATTTCGTCCTCGAAATTAAAACTAAGCCGGGATAGAAGTCAAAGACGGCATAAGATATAATTTAACAAAGTAATTTATATCTTGGTTTACGAATAGGTACGTAAAACGTTTACGCATGTCGTCCACACTCTTCCAAGTAGATTCTCCTGGCGCGCCATGCTTCCATGCCACGCGGACCAAGGGAATGGACTGATTTCAACACTTTTCTCAATGATCAAGGATTCTACGGGTTGCTCTTGATACGACACGCTCGGCCTAATGGCGATCTACGAATGGTTGAGAACCTGACTGCTGTCTGTCACATATCGCCTGAGTTGCGATACGTGGAATACATCAAGTACTCTCTCAAGGGAAGGTGGTAGCGCAAGTTGATATGCCACTACTCCCACTCTATCTTAACAGAAACCAACTTCGGCACAGCCAGTGACCCCCTGTCACCAGCACTTTCACAACTGACTGTGAAATCAGGGTTTCAACACTATCAGGGAGTAGGCAAGTATACCTTGCCAAGTTAATGTTTAAATTAAATTGTTGATATCTGCTTGTTTTGAAATTCATATACCCTGATCACCTGAGACTACCTCGGGTACAGTCAACTGTTATGTTGACATGATATTATCGACTCACCAAACAGCTGAGAGAATATCCTAATATTCTCCTAGACCCCATCACGGGAACACGCGACATGGTTGCATTTCATATATGGATGTGAGCTGCGTATTTGATTAGCTACCAGTACGTGTGACCCGCATCACGGATTAGAATAACTTAGGAAATGTACGACCTGACATTTAGTTTCATTGGGATGGGAAAGATAACTAGTTAACGTATGGGACACCCCCTCCAATAATATTTTATACCTTCGTACCAGTGTTGGTCGATTGCAGAGTTCCCTGAGTCGGGGGCATACGACACCTATACTAGCCAGTCGCCACGATTGGTGAATTACGTCAGCGTATGTCTAGCCACACATTCCCATGCGTACTACTGGATCTTTACTTGCATTTTCACTTAGTATGGTTAGCACCCTGTATTTATTTACTTTATTTCAGTATTTACATACATGGCATGTCATTTCCTGTATCTTGTTATGTCCCACTGAGGACCTGGTTCCCTGCCAGATTTAGACGAGGCTTTCTACCCCACTGTGTACGGGCCTGATCAGGAGGCCAGATGTGCTACTGAGGAGGAGCTCGAGGAGACACCCTCAGAGTAGTCTTGACCCTAGATGCTGCTACCTGGAGTTGGAGATGTTTTGCTCAGATAGACACTACTTAGTCTATCTGATTTTTCTGCACTATTATTAGTGTTTGTAGTAGACTTGTATTCTCGTCGTGCACGCACATCCAAATCAACTTTTCCGAACTCCTACACGTCCGTATCAACGTCGCGCACGTTTTGGTAAAGACCGCGTGCGACCAAGTCGTCCCGTTTGGCGGGGCGTACTCAGTTCCGGGGTGAATCGGGTCGTTGTTTTTCCTGTATTTGGATCGCGGTTCGCGATCGCCACAGGACGCGATGCTCCGAGCGGGTTGCACGGGCACCGAGAGGGTTACACAGTCTACGCGACGCAACTGACGGAATCGGAAACAGAGTTACGAGGTGAGAGAAAAATATACCTGAACAGAGCTCCGTGGAATGAATTTCTTCGTATCCACGTGTCGAGTTGACACTGTTCCGTGTTCTGGACGTGTCCGGAATCTGCGTCCAGAGACTCGCCGGACTCGGGCGGCTAACCGAGGGGTGCTGGCATGGCTGGGGAGGCGGAGCCAGCGGGAGGGGGAGAGGGGACGGCGCCGGCGAGGCGGTGCGGGGTCGACGAGTGGGGGGCAGAGTCGCTCCGGCGGAACCGCGGGGAGAAGGGGGCTGAGGAGAGAGGCCAGCGGGGAGAAGAGTCGGCTGTGGGGGAAAATGTCGGCTCCGGCGAGGGACGGAGCTACTCCGGCGGACGGGGGCCTCGCCGCTCCGGCCATGGGGGAGGGGGTTGCTGCCGCAATTTCTTTTCTTTCTTTCTTTTCCTTTCCTTTCTTTCTTTACTTATTCTTTCTTTCCTTTCCTTTCCTTTCCTTTCCTTTCCTTATTCTTTCTTTCCGCTGCTGCTTCCTTTCTTTCTTTCTTTCCTTCCTTTCTTTCTTTCTTTCTTTCTTTCCTTCCTCCGCTGCTTTCTTTCTTTTCTTCTTTCCTTTCTTTCTTTCTTTCCTTCCTTTCTTTCCTTCTTTCTTTTTACTGCTGTTGTTTTTTTTTTATCCTTCTTTACTTTCTTTCCTTTCTTTCTTTCCTTTCCTTCCTTCCTAAGTTTCCTTTCTTTAGTAACTTTCTAGTCTAGGTGCTGCTGCGGTTTCTTAAGTTTGGGAATGGTTTTGGTTTTTGACAAATGGATTTGGGCTTATGGATCTTGGGTTTTGGGTTTGGATCCATTAAGGATCCAACCCATTTCTATTTCTTTTCTTTTTCTTTTCTTTTTTTTCTTACAAAGAATTTTATTATTAAATAAGTAAAAATATCTAAAGATATTTTTGGGATATTTCCGGGATCTTTTCGGGTGGGTCCTGTGTCCAAATGGACGGTGCAGGTTCACCGGCCAATGAGAGGGTGACACCTCGCACTGCAAATTGCAGGAAAGTCCCTTTAATTTCATAAATTGCGTAAAGTCCTAGTTTTGGGAAATTGCGCAATTACGAAATTGTCTGGGAAAACACCCGATTCCGAAAAATACTAAAATGCACAGAATTGAGGGAAATTGCTATGTGAGGGCCCTGGGGAAGTTGGGGGTGAGTCTGGGCAGGGGTTGGACCTGGTTTCTGGGGTGATACGGGCCATCGTATTTAATAATTAATAAATACTGCGCACGGTGTTCTCTAATTATTTAGAGGCAGTTAGGGTCATAATTTTTCTACGGTGTCAATACACTAAATGTAGTATACTCAGTGTAGAAAAATAACGTATTTTTGTTTGGGCAAAACAGGTGCATGTTGGGCCTCAAATCTTTATTGGTACAGAGGTGGGTAAAGAGCAAAAAATTTAAATAGGAAATAAATACGGACTTTTGTAACGATATTTGTGCGTCTCAAACGAGGCTCAAAATAAAGCATCTGGGAGTTGCACAAAATTCAGAAAAATAGTCTGACATGTCTAGGACAGGTATGTGAACTTTGTTCGGGGATAATAGTCAGGGTAAAGCTCCAAATAATTCGGTGACGGACAGGTGCACAAGTCAACAGGGTATGTAGGCAAAATAAATTAAAATATTGCCATAAATCCTAAATTGTTAAAATAATCCTAAAAATACTGAAATCTGGTCGAGGGGGTTTACAATACTAAAAACACTGTCACGCCCCAGTCCCAAAATACGTAGGACTAGGATACGTAACCGTGCCAGCCGCCCGTATATATGGCAACTCCAATATATGGAAACCATATATACGTGCGTACGCTGTATAATGAACAATAGTTCACCAGTGGTATAAATAATCACAAGTCACAGGGTAATATCTAAATCTCATCCACAGAAATCACATAGACATGAATAACCAATAACTAGGTAACTAAATCACAACAGTAAATAACTAAAGAATGACAGTCGGATGGAAACAAATCCACTGCCGATATGGAATATAAAAGGAACCAGAATACACACCATAAAAGATCAACATCTGACAATCCCGAGGCTCGAAGAGAAGACCTCCTCGGAAAATATATAACCTGTCCGGATCTGTGCTCCTGCGAGTACTCAAGAACATATACACCTGGCAGGGGACCAGGTCCTCAGAGGGACATAGCAAGATACAGAAAAATGACATGCCATAATGTAAATACTGAATAAATAACTGGGGTGTGCTAACCATCTAAGTGAATGCAATTTAAAGACCTAGTAGTACGCATGGGAATGTGTGGCTAGACATATGCTGACGTAATTCACCAATCATCGGGACTGGCTAGTATATGTGTCATATGCCCCCGACTCAGGGAACTCTGCAATCGTCCATCTCCGAGGAGCATGGATCGAAGGATAAAAGACTCAAGGAAGGGGTGTCCCATACGCCTACTAAGTGTCTTTCCCGCCCCATATAGATGTACAAGTCGTGAAAACGACGTGGACACCTCCTACTATGATGCAAGTCTCAATAAAATAAACAACTGAGCTAAATACCACTACACGTGTTGCTCACACTGATGGCCAGTCGCGCATGAGGCACGCGTCCCTACATGTTCTCACTCTGTGACGTGTAATGATACGTGTCAAGGCCTGAGAAGTTATATCAATAACTTCACAACTTTAGGTGGGTCTACTAGACACTAGGTCAGACACAAGTCCTAACGTCAACGCCATCGTTGACTGCACCCGAGACTGCTCGGACGCGCACATTTATATAATACTAAAATAAATAAACATGTAACTAACAATAACTGAATTTAAACAGTACAACAAGGCAAGGTATACTTGCCTGGCAAGAGAGCTGTAAACGTAATATCCAGACGTCAAATACCAAGTGTCAGAACTATGGCCTCAGAATAAAGTCTCCGGATGCTGAAATAAACATCACTAACAGTCTCAGAAAATATCAAATAGCTAGAAACGCCTGTCCTTAAGTCCAATTTGGACACAGGGGCAAAAATGACAGTTTCCGGTCAAAGCGGGGTCCACATGTGGGCCCACTTTGCACCGAAAAACGTGTCAGGGTCAAAGGTCTCCAAATTCGCCAAACTTAGTGTCAACAAGTCAGGAACGATGATACGAACCCAACGGAACTTCCAGAATTGGATTCCGATGAGCCGGTCACAAAATCGCCCGTCAAGTGGAGCCTATGGGGCCCACGATACGGGATTTTGTCAACGTTCTCAGAATCGAACCAAACTTGGCTCACAGGACCAGCGTATTGCTACGAGTCCGATGGCGCAAGTTTCGTCTCGATCCGACGTGTATACACAAAGTTGCAGCGTGTTCCAGAACTGACGGATACGGGGCGGTGTCGGCGGATACGCGTTGATTCCGGTGTGCACGCACATCCAAATCAACTTCTCCGAACTCCTACACGTCCGTATCAACGTCGCGCACGTTTTGGTAAAGACCGCGTGCGACCAAGTCGTCCCGTTTGGCGGGGCGTACTCAGTTCCGGGGTGAATCGGGTCGTTGTTTTTCCTGTATTTGGATCGCGGTTCGCGATCGCCACAGGACGCGATGCTCCGAGCGGGTTGCACGGGCACCGAGAGGGTTACACAGTCTACGCGACGCAACTGACGGAATCGGAAACAGAGTTACGAGGTGAGAGAAAAATATACCTGAACAGAGCTCCGTGGAATGAATTTCTTCGTATCCACGTGTCGAGTTGACACTGTTCCGTGTTCTGGACGTGTCCGGAATCTGCGTCCAGAGACTCGCCGGACTCGGGCGGCTAACCGAGGGGTGCTGGCATGGCTGGGGAGGCGGAGCCAGCGGGAGGGGGAGAGGGGACGGCGCCGGCGAGGCGGTGCGGGGTCGACGAGTGGGGGGCAGAGTCGCTCCGGCGGAACCGCGGGGAGAAGGGGGCTGAGGAGAGAGGCCAGCGGGGAGAAGAGTCGGCTGTGGGGGAAAATGTCGGCTCCGGCGAGGGACGGAGCTACTCCGGCGGACGGGGGCCTCGCCGCTCCGGCCATGGGGGAGGGGGTTGCTGCCGCAATTTCTTTTCTTTCTTTCTTTTCCTTTCCTTTCTTTCTTTACTTATTCTTTCTTTCCTTTCCTTTCCTTTCCTTTCCTTTCCTTATTCTTTCTTTCCGCTGCTGCTTCCTTTCTTTCTTTCTTTCCTTCCTTTCTTTCTTTCTTTCTTTCTTTCCTTCCTCCGCTGCTTTCTTTCTTTTCTTCTTTCCTTTCTTTCTTTCTTTCCTTCCTTTCTTTCCTTCTTTCTTTTTACTGCTGTTGTTTTTTTTTTATCCTTCTTTACTTTCTTTCCTTTCTTTCTTTCCTTTCCTTCCTTCCTAAGTTTCCTTTCTTTAGTAACTTTCTAGTCTAGGTGCTGCTGCGGTTTCTTAAGTTTGGGAATGGTTTTGGTTTTTGACAAATGGATTTGGGCTTATGGATCTTGGGTTTTGGGTTTGGATCCATTAAGGATCCAACCCATTTCTATTTCTTTTCTTTTTCTTTTCTTTTTTTCTTACAAAGAATTTTATTATTAAATAAGTAAAAATATCTAAAGATATTTTTGGGATATTTCCGGGATCTTTTCGAGTGGGTCCCGTGTCCAAATGGACGGTGCAGGTTCACCGGCCAATGAGAGGGTGACACCTCACACTGCAAATTGCAGGAAAGTCCCTTTAATTTCATAAATTGCATAAAGTCCTAGTTTTGGGAAATTGTGCAATTACGAAATTGTCTGGGAAAACACCCGATTCCGAAAAATACTAAAATTCACAGGATTGAAGGAAAAAGCTGTGTGAGGGTCCCGAGGGGGTGGGGTGAGTCTGGGCAGGGACTGGTCCTGGTTTTGGGGTGATACGGGCCATCGTATTTAATAATTAATAAATACTGCGCACGGTGTTCTCTAATTATTTAGAGGCAGTTAGGGTCATAATTTTTCTACGGTGTCAATACACTAAATGTAGTATACTCAGTGTAGAAAAATAACGTATTTTTGTTTGGGCAAAACAGGTGCATGTTGGGCCTCAAATCTTTATTGGTACAGAGGTGGATAAAGAGCAGGAAATTAAATAGGAAATAAATACGGACTTTTGTAACGATAGTTGTGCGTCTCAAACGAGGCTCAAAATAAAGCATCTGGGAGTTGCACAAAATTCAGGAAAATAGTCTGACATGTCTAGGACAGGTTTGTGAATTTTGTTCGGGGATAATAGTCAAGATAAAGCTCCAAATAATTAGGTGATGGACAGGTGCACAAGTCAATAGGATATGTACGCAAAATAATTTAAAATATTGCAACAAATCCTAAATTGTTAAAATAATCCTAAAAATACTGAAATCTGGTCGAGGGGGTTTACAATCTACCCAACTTATAAAAATTTCGTCCTCGAAATTAAAACTAAGCCGGGATAGAAGTCAAAGACGGCATAAGATATAATTTAACAAAGTAATTTATATCTTGGTTTACGAATAGGTACGTAAAACGTTTACGCATGTCGTCCACACTCATTAATTCGCAGACGTATTTCCAGAAGAATTGCCAGGCCTGCCGCCTGACAGAGAAGTGGAGTTCATTATTGAGCTAATTCCCGGAGCTGCACCAGTATCCTCCAACGTATATCGACTGGCAAAGAAGGAGCTTGACGAGCTGAAGCTTCAACTGGAGGAACTTCAGATCAAGGGATTTGTTCGTCCTAGTGCATCGCCCTGGGGAGCACCAGTGCTGTTTGTACCAAAGAAGGACGGGACATATCGCATGTGCATTGATTACAGAGCCCTCAACGCTCTAACAATCAAAAACAAATATCCCTTGCCGAGAATTGACGACCTGTTCGATCAACTGACAGGAGCCGTGGTATTCTCGAAGATAGACTTAAGATCAGGTTATCATCAAGTCAAGGTCCGGAGAGAAGACATCCCAAAGACAGCATTCAGAACTCGTTATGGTCATTACGAGTTTCTGGTGATGCCGTTTGGACTGACTAATGCACCAGCTGTACTAGGTTGACTTATTAGGATTAAGGATTCCTATGGACCAACGAGTGTCAAGCCGCTTTCGAGGAGTTGAAGAAGAGACTGACCACAACACCCGTATTGACTATTCCCTCCGGATCAGGCGGTTATGTGATCTACAGACGCATCAGGAAAAGTTTGGGATGCGTATTAATACAGGATGGCAAGGTAATGGCATATGCATCTAGACAATTATGAGTACATGAAAAGAATTTGGAACTTGCAACCGTCGTAATTACCCTGAAGCTATGGAGACATTACTTATATGAGGCAAATCGTAAGATTGTACGGCATACCAGTCAGCATTTACCAGACAAGGATTCGCGTGACCAGAATTGGTGGTCAACCCCGTAGAGACAGTTAAGTAATACAAGGACACTGACGAGCAGTGTAAGACAGACAACAGTAGTAGGCAGACCGTCATCATCGTCCCTTGAAATTCAAAGAGGACGATCATGTCATCTCGAGGATATCACCTACTAGAGACACCATTCGATTCTGAGGACGCAGCAAGTTGAGGCCAAGGTATATTGGACCATTGACGTGCTAAAAAGAGTGGGAGTAGTGGCATATCAACTTGCGCTACCAACTTCCCTTGAGAGAGTACTTGATGTATTCCACGTATCGCAACTCAGGCGATATGTGACAGACAGCAGTCAGGTTCTCAACCATTCGTAGATCGCCATTAGGCCGAGCGTGTCGTATCAAGAGCAACCCGTATAATCCTTGATCATTGAGAAAAGTGTTGAAATCAGTCCATTCCCTTGGTCCGCGTGGCATGGAAGCATGGCGCGCCAGGAGAATCTACTTGGAAGAGTGTGGACGACATGCGTAAACGTTTTACGTACCTATTCGTAAACCAAGATATAAATTACTTTGTTAAATTATATCTTATGCCGTCTTTGACTTCTATCCCGGCTTAGTTTTAATTTCGAGGACGAAATTTTTATAAGTTGGGTAGATTGTAAACCCCCTCGACCAGATTTCAGTATTTTTAGGATTATTTTAACAATTTAGGATTTGTTGCAATATTTTAAATTATTTTGCGTACATATCCTATTGACTTGTGCACCTGTCCATCACCTAATTATTTGGAGCTTTATCTTGACTATTATCCCCGAACAAAATTCACAAACCTGTCCTAGACATGTCAGACTATTTTCCTGAATTTTGTGCAACTCCCAGATGCTTTATTTTGAGCCTCGTTTGAGACGCACAACTATCGTTACAAAAGTCCGTATTTATTTCCTATTTAATTTCCTGCTCTTTACCCACCTCTGTACCAATAAAGATTTGAGGCCCAACATGCACCTGTTTTGCCCAAACAAAAATACGTTATTTTTCTACACTGAGTATACTACATTTAGTGTATTGACACCGTAGAAAAATTATGACCCTAACTGCCTCTAAATAATTAGAGAACACCGTGCGCAGTATTTATTAATTATTAAATACGATGGCCCGTATCACCCCAAAACCAGGACCAGTCCCTGCCCAGACTCACCCCACCCCCTCGGGACCCTCACACAGCTTTTTCCTTCAATCCTGTGAATTTTAGTATTTTTCGGAATCGGGTGTTTTCCCAGACAATTTCGTAATTGCGCAATTTCCCAAAACTAGGACTTTATGCAATTTATGAAATTAAAGGGACTTTCCTGCAATTTGCAGTGCGAGGTGTCACCCTCTCATTGGCCGGTGAACCTGTACCGTCCATTTGGACACGGGACCCACTCGAAAAGATCCCGGAAATATCCCAAAAATATCTTTAGATATTTTTACTTATTTAATAATAAAATTCTTTGTAAGAAAAAAGAAAAGAAAAAGAAAAGAAATAGAAATGGGTTGGATCCTTAATGGATCCAAACCCAAAACCCAAGATCCATAAGCCCAAATCCATTTGTCAAAAACCAAAACCATTCCCAAACTTAAGAAACCGCAGCAGCACCTAGACTAGAAAGTTACTAAAGAAAGGAAACTTAGGAAGGAAGGAAAGGAAAGAAAGAAAGGAAAGAAAGTAAAGAAGGATAAAAAAAAAACAACAGCAGTAAAAAGAAAGAAGGAAAGAAAGGAAGGAAAGAAAGAAAGAAAGGAAAGAAGAAAAGAAAGAAAGCAGCGGAGGAAGGAAAGAAAGAAAGAAAGAAAGAAAGGAAGGAAAGAAAGAAAGAAAGGAAGCAGCAGCGGAAAGAAAGAATAAGGAAAGGAAAGGAAAGGAAAGGAAAGGAAAGAAAGAATAAGTAAAGAAAGAAAGGAAAGGAAAAGAAAGAAAGAAAAGAAATTGCGGCAGCAACCCCCTCCCCCATGGCCGGAGCGGCGAGGCCCCCGTCCGCCGGAGTAGCTCCGTCCCTCGCCGGAGCCGACATTTTCCCCCACAGCCGACTCTTCTCCCCGCTGGCCTCTCTCCTCAGCCCCCTTCTCCCCGCGGTTCCGCCGGAGCGACTCTGCCCCCCACTCGTCGACCCCGCACCGCCTCGCCGGCGCCGTCCCCTCTCCCCCTCCCGCTGGCTCCGCCTCCCCAGCCATGCCAGCACCCCTCGGTTAGCCGCCCGAGTCCGGCGAGTCTCTGGACGCAGATTCCGGACACGTCCAGAACACGGAACAGTGTCAACTCGACACGTGGATACGAAGAAATTCATTCCACGGAGCTCTGTTCAGGTATATTTTTCTCTCACCTCGTAACTCTGTTTCCGATTCCGTCAGTTGCGTCGCGTAGACTGTGTAACCCTCTCGGTGCCCGTGCAACCCGCTCGGAGCATCGCGTCCTGTGGCGATCGCGAACCGCGATCCAAATACAGGAAAAACAACGACCCGATTCACCCCGGAACTGAGTACGCCCCGCCAAACGGGATGACTTGGTCGCACGCGGTCTTTACCAAAACATGCGCGACGTTGATACGGACGTGTAGGAGTTCGGAGAAGTTGATTTGGATGTGCGTGCACACCGGAATCAACGCGTATCCGCCGACACCGCCCCGTATCCGTCAGTTCTGGAACACGCTGCAACTTTGTGTATACACGTCGGATCGAGACGAAACTTGCGCCATCGGACTCGTAGCAATACGCTGGTCCTGTGAGCCAAGTTTGGTTCGATTCTGAGAACGTTGACAAAATCCCGTATCGTGGGCCCCATAGGCTCCACTTGACGGGCGATTTTGTGACCGGCTCATCGGAATCCAATTCTGGAAGTTCCGTTGGGTTCGTATCATCGTTCCTGACTTGTTGACACTAAGTTTGGCGAATTTGGAGACCTTTGACCCTGACACGTTTTTCGGTGCAAAGTGGGCCCACATGTGGACCCCGCTTTGACCGGAAACTGTCATTTTTGCCCCTGTGTCCAAATTGGACTTAAGGACAGGCGTTTCTAGCTATTTGATATTTTCTGAGACTGTTAGTGATGTTTATTTCAGCATCCGGAGACTTTATTCTGAGGCCATAGTTCTGACACTTGGTATTTGACGTCTGGATATTACGTTTACAGCTCTCTTGCCAGGCAAGTATACCTTGCCTTGTTGTACTGTTTAAATTCAGTTATTGTTAGTTACATGTTTATTTATTTTAGTATTATATAAATGTGCGCGTCCGAGCAGTCTCGGGTGCAGTCAACGATGGCGTTGACGTTAGGACTTGTGTCTGACCTAGTGTCTAGTAGACCCACCTAAAGTTGTGAAGTTATTGATATAACTTCTCAGGCCTTGACACGTATCATTACACGTCACAGAGTGAGAACATGTAGGGACGCGTGCCTCATGCGCGACTGGCCATCAGTGTGAGCAACACGTGTAGTGGTATTTAGCTCAGTTGTTTATTTTATTGAGACTTGCATCATAGTAGGAGGTGTCCACGTCGTTTTCACGACTTGTACATCTATATGGGGCGGGAAAGACACTTAGTAGGCGTATGGGACACCCCTTCCTTGAGTCTTTTATCCTTCGATCCATGCTCCTCGGAGATGGACGATTGCAGAGTTCCCTGAGTCGGGGGCATATGACACATATACTAGCCAGTCCCGATGATTGGTGAATTACGTCAGCATATGTCTAGCCACACATTCCCATGCGTACTACTAGGTCTTTAAATTGCATTCACTTAGATGGTTAGCACACCCCAGTTATTTATTCAGTATTTACATTATGGCATGTCATTTTTCTGTATCTTGCTATGTCCCTCTGAGGACCTGGTCCCCTGCCAGGTGTATATGTTCTTGAGTACTCGCAGGAGCACAGATCCGGACAGGTTATATATTTTCCGAGGAGGTCTTCTCTTCGAGCCTCGGGATTGTCAGATGTTGATCTTTTATGGTGTGTATTCTGGTTCCTTTTATATTCCATATCGGCAGTGGATTTGTTTCCATCCGACTGTCATTCTTTAGTTATTTACTGTTGTGATTTAGTTACCTAGTTATTGGTTATTCATGTCTATGTGATTTCTGTGGATGAGATTTAGATATTACCCTGTGACTTGTGATTATTTATACCACTGGTGAACTATTGTTCATTATACAGCGTACGCACGTATATATGGTTTCCATATATTGGAGTTGCCATATATACGGGCGGCTGGCACGGTTACGTATCCTAGTCCTACGTATTTTGGGACTGGGGCGTGACAGTGTTTTTAGTGGTGGCCCACTAGATAGACAGAAGTAGTGGGCAGACCGTCATCATCTTCCCTTGAAATTCAAAGAGGACGATCATGTCATCTCGAGGATATCACCTACTAGAGACACCATTCGATTCGGAAGACACAGCAAGTTGAGTCCAAGGTATGTTGGACCATTGACGTGCTAGAAAGAGTGGAAGTAGTGGCAAATCAACTTGCGCTACCACCTTCACTTGAGGAAGTACTTGATGTATTCTACGTGTCTCAACTCAGGCGATATGTGACAGACAGCAGTCAGGTTCTCAACCATTCGTAGATCACCATTAGGCCGAGCGTATCGTATCAAGAGCAACCTGTGGGACTCCTTGATCATCGAGAAAAAGTATTGAGAAATCAGTCTATTCCCTTGATCCGCATGGCATGGAAGTATAGCACGCCAGGAGAATCTACTTGGAAGCGTGTGGACGACATGCGTAAACGTTTTTCGAACCTATTCGTAAACCAAGATATAAATTACTTTGTTAAATTATATCTTATGCCGTCTTTGACTTCTATCCCGGCTTAGTTTTAATTTCGAGGACGAAATTTTTATAAGTTGGGTAGATTGTAAACCCCCTCGACCAGATTTCAGTATTTCTAGGATTATTTTAACAATTTAGGATTTATGGCAATATTTTAATTTATTTTGCCTACCTATCCTGTTGACTTGTGCACCTGTCCATCACCGAATTATTTAGAGCGTTACACTGACTATTATCCCCGAACAAAGTTCACATACCTGTCCTAGACATGTCAGACTATTTTTCTGAATTTTGTGCAACTCCCAGATGCTTTATTTTGAGCCTCGTTTGAGACGCACAAATATCGTTACAAAAGTCCGTATTTATTTCCTATTTTATTTCTTGCTCTTTACCCACCTCTGTACCAATAAAGATTTGAGGCCCAACATGCACCTGTTTTGCCCAAACAAAAATACGTTATTTTTCTACACTGAGTATACTACATTTAGTGTATTGACACCGTAGAAAAATTATGACCCTAACTGCCTCTAAATAATTAGAGAACACCGTGCGCAGTATTTATTAATTATTAAATACGATGGCCCGTATCACCCCAAAACCAGGACCAGTCCCTGCCCAGACTCACCCCACCCCCTCGGGACCCTCACACAGCTTTTTCCTTCAATCCTGTGAATTTTAGTATTTTTCGGAATCGGGTGTTTTCCCAGACAATTTCGTAATTGCGCAATTTCCCAAAACTAGGACTTTATGCAATTTATGAAATTAAAGGGACTTTCCTGCAATTTGCAGTGCGAGGTGTCACCCTCTCATTGGCCGGTGAACCTGCACCGTCCATTTGGACACGGGACCCACTCGAAAAGATCCCGGAAATATCCCAAAAATATCTTTAGATATTTTTACTTATTTAATAATAAAATTCTTTGTAAGAAAAAAAGAAAAGAAAAAGAAAAGAAATAGAAATGGGTTGGATCCTTAATGGATCCAAACCCAAAACCCAAGATCCATAAGCCCAAATCCATTTGTCAAAAACCAAAACCATTCCCACAGCAGCACCTAGACTAGAAAGTTACTAAAGAAAGGAAACTTAGGAAGGAAGGAAAGGAAAGAAAGAAAGGAAAGAAAGTAAAGAAGGATAAAAAAAAAACAACAGCAGTAAAAAGAAAGAAGGAAAGAAAGGAAGGAAAGAAAGAAAGAAAGGAAAGAAGAAAAGAAAGAAAGCAGCGGAGGAAGGAAAGAAAGAAAGAAAGAAAGGAAGGAAAGAAAGAAAGAAAGGAAGCAGCAGCGGAAAGAAAGAATAAGGAAAGGAAAGGAAAGGAAAGGAAAGGAAAGAAAGAATAAGTAAAGAAAGAAAGGAAAGGAAAAGAAAGAAAGAAAAGAAATTGCGGCAGCAACCCCCTCCCCCATGGCCGGAGCGGCGAGGCCCCCGTCCGCCGGAGTAGCTCCGTCCCTCGCCGGAGCCGACATTTTCCCCCACAGCCGACTCTTCTCCCCGCTGGCCTCTCTCCTCAGCCCCCTTCTCCCCGCGGTTCCGCCGGAGCGACTCTGCCCCCCACTCGTCGACCCCGCACCGCCTCGCCGGCGCCGTCCCCTCTCCCCCTTCCGCTGGCTCCGCCTCCCCAGCCATGCCAGCACCCCTCGGTTAGCCGCCCGAGTCCGGCGAGTCTCTGGACGCAGATTCCGGACACGTCCAGAACACGGAACAGTGTCAACTCGACACGTGGATACGAAGAAATTCATTCCACGGAGCTCTGTTCAGGTATATTTTTCTCTCACCTCGTAACTCTGTTTCCGATTCCGTCAGTTGCGTCGCGTAGACTGTGTAACCCTCTCGGTGCCCGTGCAACCCGCTCGGAGCATCGCGTCCTGTGGCGATCGCGAACCGCGATCCAAATACAGGAAAAACAACGACCCGATTCACCCCGGAACTGAGTACGCCCCGCCAAACGGGACGACTTGGTCGCACGCGGTCTTTACCAAAACGTGCGCGACGTTGATACGGACGTGTAGGAGTTCGGAGAAGTTGATTTGGATGTGCGTGCACACCGGAATCAACGCGTATCCGCCGACACCGCCCCGTATCCGTCAGTTCTGGAACACGCTGCAACTTTGTGTATACACGTCGGATCGAGACGAAACTTGCGCCATCGGACTCGTAGCAATACGCTGGTCCTGTGAGCCAAGTTTGGTTCGATTCTGAGAACGTTGACAAAATCCCGTATCGTGGGCCCCATAGGCTCCACTTGACGGGCGATTTTGTGACCGGCTCATCGGAATCCAATTCTGGAAGTTCCGTTGGGTTCGTATCATCGTTCCTGACTTGTTGACACTAAGTTTGGCGAATTTGGAGACCTTTGACCCTGACACGCTTTTCGGTGCAAAGTGGCCCACATGTGGACCCCGCTTTGACCGGAAACTGTCATTTTCGCCCCTGTGTCCAAATTGGACTTAAGGACAGGCGTTTCTAGCTATTTGATATTTTCTGAGACTGTTAGTAATGTTTATTTCAGCATCCGGAGACTTTATTCTGAGGCCATAGTTCTGACACTTGGTATTTGACGTCTGGATATTACGTTTACAGCTCTCTTGCCAGGCAAGTATACCTTGCCTTGTTGTACTGTTTAAATTCAGTTATTGTTAGTTACATGTCTATTTATTAAATATTATAAATGTGCGCGTCCGAGCAGACTCGGGTGCAGTCAACGATGGCGTTGACGTTAGGACTTGTGTCTGACCTAGTGTCTAGTAGACCCACCTAAAGTTGTGAAGTTATTGATATAACTTCTCAGGCCTTGACACGTATCATTACACGTCACAGAGTGAGTACATGTAGGGACGCGTGCCTCATGCGCGACTGGCCATCAGTGTGAGCAACACGTGTAGTGGTATTTAGCTCAGTTGTTTATTTTATTGAGACTTGCATCATAGTAGGAGGTGTCCACGTCGTTTTCACGACTTGTACATCTATATTGGGCGGGAAAGACACTTAGTAGGCGTATGGGACACCCCTTCCTTGAGTCTTTTATCCTTCGATCCATGCTCCTCGGAGATGGACGATTGCAGAGTTCCCTGAGTCGGGGGCATATGACACATATACTAGCCAGTCCCGATGATTGGTGAATTACGTCAGCATATGTCTAGCCACACATTCCCATGCGTACTACTAGGTCTTTAAATTGCATTCACTTAGATGGTTAGCACACCCCAGTTATTTATTCAGTATTTACATTATGGCATGTCATTTTTTCTGTATCTTGCTATGTCCCTCTGAGGACCTGGTCCCCTGCCAGGTGTATATGTTCTTGAGTACTCGCAGGAGCACAGATCCGGACAGGCCATATATTTTTCCGAGGAGGTCTTCTCTTCGAGCCTCGAGATTGTCAGATGTTGATCTTTTATGGTGTGTATTCTGGTTCCTTTTATATTCCATATCGGCAGTGGATTTGTTTCCATCCGACTGTCATTCTTTAGTTATTTACTGTTGAGATTTAGTTACCTAGTTATTGGTTATTCATGTCTATGTGATTTCTGTGGATGAGATTTAGATATTACCCTGTGACTTGTGATTATTTATACCACTGGTGAACTATGTTCATTATACAGCGTACGCACGTATATATGGTTTTCATATATTGGAGTTGCCATATATACGGGCGGCTGGCACGGTTACGTATCCTAGTCCTACGTATTTTGGGACTGGGGCGTGACAGTGTTTTTAGTGGTGGCCCATGCAGGTCTCGAACCTGCGACCTTCGCGTTATCAGCACGAAGCTGATAACACTGTCTCGGTTACGTTACTGTACCGAGCAAGCCTGCGTCTCAGAGCATATTGTCTCGGTTACGTTACTGTGCCGAGCAAGCCTGCACCTAGGATTAGAGCATAGAATCTCATCCATAATTTACTATGACTTATCTTCCTTCCAGTCGGTCCTACTTACATAATTGCATCTTGCTTGAATCCTGTGCTTCCCTGATAATTCCTTAAAGTATAGCCCTTGCTAGAATATAGGAATCATTGTTGATAGGATGATAATTAGAGTAGTATTCCTATTAAGAACACAACTAGGGCATGGACGTATTATTAAGTTCAAGATTACTTAATGAACCCTAGTCTCCCCTATTACTAAATAAACCCTAGTCTTCCATACTACCTAGTGAACCCTAGCATCACTACCTATAGATTAACTTACCATCATCCCTTGACATATTTAAGTATGACTTGAGAGTAGTATAAACACTACTAGGATTAGTTAGAGAATTGACCATAGTGTTGACCCTAGACTTAAGGAACCAATAGAAATCCAAGGTTGAACACTAGGACTGAAACCTCATCATATGTTTAGATAAACCCAGTGTTACGCCAGAAACACTTTACCCTTGTTAGCGTAAAACTCGTTTGACCGATGTTGGCATAAGAACCAAACAACTGCCTAGTGGGCGTAAAATCCAAATGACTTTCTTGTTGGCATAAAAAACCAATTATGCAGAAGATTGTCTCCCTTACACCGCAGTTATGACGACTGCTACCCTCGATCCCTTAGTATCCCTTATCCTGCGTAGGACACATCCTAAAAATCACGTAGGTAACTGCCCTGCGTAATCTTGATGGTTCCTGAATAAATAGATAACCAGTGTAGAGCAACCTGATTAGGCGTAACCTAAGGATAGAATGTGAGCGTATTATTACGGCCTTAGCTTTCCCCAGTTGACCAAATCTTGCGCAAACATACGCCTCGAGCCTGTGCAAAAAGAAACAGCTTTCTGACAGGACATCTGATTTTGTCTCACCTCAAGCGTATGACTTGTATCCAATCAGTCACTAGACGACAACCTGGGTCCCCGTGCAAATTCTTTATCACAGCCGTCATCTCGATCGTTGTACAAGTACTTTTGTCAGATGTCAGGATTCACTAATTTGACTGACAAACTCATGGATTACTCGTACAACTTTACGCTACGACGAATGCTAGACTTTACGCAGGAGATATTTTGCGCAGACTTTAGTGCAAAACTTTTACGCTCAGACTTTCACCCAGACTTTTACGCAGACTGTTAAGCACAGACTTTTTACGCTGACAACTCTGAAGCTCTACTTTACGCTTCTCTGTTTTACGCGGATAGTTCTGAAGCCATGCGTTACGCCAAATTATTTTATCTTTGCTTTACGCAGACAACCTCGAACCCCTACTTTACGCAGACTTTCTTGAAATCTCTGTCTTAGGCAGACAACATATAGGGTATATTAAGATTGTAGAACTTAGAAGGCCATACCTCTTTTAGGTCAACTAGCGACTTAGACAAGGAATTAGAATAATAACTGTAAAGATTGTAGAGTCTTATCTTTTTGTGATTGTGAATTATGTTTCTCTCATCATAATCTAGCATACTTAAAATTTCTGTCCTACCTTGACTTATGATGCTATTATAGCCTAGTTTTGCAAGCTTATTCTTTATCGAGCTTGTTCATGACACATGTGTTATTGGGGCCTGATCCACTCCACTAATACAATTGTTTATTCAGAATCAGTGTATTACGGTCTGATCAACCTTAGTGCATTTTGATTCGCCCTTCGCATAACTACTTTACGTGGATTGAGATATATAGTGATTAGTAGGCGGATGTACTTGCCCTCTAGTTATGTCTGAGCATATCGTATCAGCTACATGACTGTACTGATACGAGCATGTGAATAGCAATTACCAAAAATAATATTTCAATCCACAACTGCCTTGACAATTCTCATTTGAATTCTTTAAACGCCTTGATCCCCACACTTCTAATCTATTACCTTCCCCTTGAACTCTTGACTACTATTTTCCGTCTTCCCTTATTTCGGAAAGGCGAAACTTCGTGCTTAGTATAAATACGAAAGTGTATTGTTTCTGTAGCCATTTCTGTTTGTTTCTTGGGTATTTACCAAACCCTATTAGTAGAATAGATTGCAGTTTTAAAACTGTGCTACCTTTAGATGACCTTTACTACCTACTTACGTACCTGATACGTGCATCACTATGGCAGCATGAAATTTTCAATTTTTGCCTCGTAACTCGAGTCAAGTTCAAAACCCAAGTGTTACAATGAAGAATGTATCATTTTGCTGTCAGGAGTCTAAATGGATTTTACCTGGATGAATAATTGATTAACTCCTGAATGGATAGCAGCACCTATGACTAGGTTGACTTATTAGGATTAAGAATTCCTATGGACCAACGAGTGTCAAGCCGCTTCCGAAGAGTTGAAGAAGCGACTGACCATAGCACCGTATTGACTATTTCATCCGGATCAGGAGGTTACGTGATCTGCAGACGCATCAGGAGAAGTTTGGGATGCGTATTAATACAGGACGGCAAGGTAATGGTATATGCATCTAGACAAATTATGAGTACATGAGAAGAATTTGGAACTTGCAACCGTCGTAATTTCTCTGAAGCTAGGAAGACATTACTTATATGAGACAAATTGTAAGATTGTACGGCATACCAGTCAGCATTTTACCAGACAAGGATTCACGTGACCAGAGTTGGTGGTCAACACCGTAGAGACAGTTAAGTAATACAAGGACACTTGCAAGCAGTGCAAGACAGCCAGAAGTAGTGGACAGAACGTCATCATCGTCCCTTGAAATTCAAAGAGGACGATCTTGTCAACTTGAGAATATCACCTACTAGAAGCACCATTCAATTCAGAGGACGCAGCAAGTTGAGACCAAGGTATATTGGACCATTGACGTGTTAGAAAGAGTGGGAGTAGTGGCATATCAACTTGCGCTACCAACTTCCCTTGAGAGAGTACTTGATGTATTTCACGTATCGCAACTCAGGCAATATGTGCCAGACAGCAGTCATGTTCTCAACCATTCGTAGATCGCCATTAGGCCGAGACCTGTCATATCAAGAGCAACCCGCGGGAACCCTTGACCATCGAGAAAAAGTATTGAAGAACCAGTCTATCCCCTTGATCCGCGTAGCATGGAAGCATAGCGCGCCAGAAAATCTACTTAGAAGCGCGAGTACGACATGCATAAACGTTTCCGAACCTATTCGTAACCAAGATATAAATTACTTTGTTAAATTATATCTATTGCCATCTTTGACTTCTACCGTGGCTTAGTTTTAATTTCGAGGACGAAATTTTTATAAGTTGGGTAGATTGTAAACCCCCTCGACCAGATTTCAGTATTTTTAGGATTATTTTAACAATTTAGGATTTATGGCAATATTTTAATTTATTTTGCCTACATACCCTGTTGACTTGTGCACCTGTCCGTCACCGAATTATTTGGAGCTTTACCCTGACTATTATCCCCGAACAAAGTTCACATACCTGTCCTAGACATGTCAGACTATTTTTCTGAATTTTGTGCAACTCCCAGATGCTTTATTTTGAGCCTCGTTTGAGACGCACAAATATCGTTACAAAAGTCCGTATTTATTTCCTATTTAAATTTTCTGCTCTTTACCCACCTCTGTACCAATAAAGATTTGAGGCCCAACATGCACCTGTTTTGCCCAAACAAAAATACGTTATTTTTCTACACTGAGTATACTACATTTAGTGTATTGACACCGTAGAAAAATTATGACCCTAACTGCCTCTAAATAATTAGAGAACACCGTGCGCAGTATTTATTAATTATTAAATACGATGGCCCGTATCACCCCAGAAACTAGGTCCAACCCCTGCCCAGACTCACCCCCAACTTCCCCAGGGCCCTCACATAGCAATTTCCCTCAATTCTGTGCATTTTAGTATTTTTCGGAATCGGGTGTTTTCCCAGACAATTTCGTAATTGCGCAATTTCCCAAAACTAGGACTTTACGCAATTTATGAAATTAAAGGGACTTTCCTGCAATTTGCAGTGCGAGGTGTCACCCTCTCATTGGCCGGTGAACCTGCACCGTCCATTTGGACACAGGACCCACCCGAAAAGATCCCAGAAATATCCCAAAAATATCTTTAGATATTTTTACTTATTTAATAATAAAATTCTTTGTAAGAAAAAAAAGAAAAGAAAAAGAAAAGAAATAGAAATGGGTTGGATCCTTAATGGATCCAAACCCAAAACCCAAGATCCATAAGCCCAAATCCATTTGTCAAAAACCAAAACCATTCCCAAACTTAAGAAACCGCAGCAGCACCTAGACTAGAAAGTTACTAAAGAAAGGAAACTTAAGAAGGAAGGAAAGGAAAGAAAGAAAGGAAAGAAAGTAAAGAAGGATTAAAAAAAAAAAACAGCAGTAAAAAGAAAGAAGGAAAGAAAGGAAGGAAAGAAAGAAAGAAAGGAAAGAAGAAAAGAAAGAAAGCAGCGGAGGAAGGAAAGAAAGAAAGAAAGAAAGAAAGAAAGGAAGGAAAGAAAGAAAGAAAGGAAGCAGCAGCGGAAAGAAAGAATAAGGAAAGGAAAGGAAAGGAAAGGAAAGGAAAGAAAGAATAAGTAAAGAAAGAAAGGAAAGGAAAAGAAAGAAAGAAAAGAAATTGCGGCAGCAACCCCCTCCCCCATGGCCGGAGCGGCGAGGCCCCCGTCCGCCGGAGTAGCTCCGTCCCTCGCCGGAGCCGACATTTTCCCCCACAGCCGACTCTTCTCCCCGCTGGCCTCTCTCCTCAGCCCCCTTCTCCCCGCGGTTCCGCCGGAGCGACTCTGCCCCCCACTCGTCGACCCCGCACCGCCTCGCCGGCGCCGTCCCCTCTCCCCCTCCCGCTGGCTCCGCCTCCCCAGCCATGCCAGCACCCCTCGGTTAGCCGCCCGAGTCCGGCGAGTCTCTGGACGCAGATTCCGGACACGTCCAGAACACGGAACAGTGTCAACTCGACACGTGGATACGAAGAAATTCATTCCACGGAGCTCTGTTCAGGTATATTTTTCTCTCACCTCGTAACTCTGTTTCCGATTCCGTCAGTTGCGTCGCGTAGACTGTGTAACCCTCTCGGTGCCCGTGCAACCCGCTCGGAGCATCGCGTCCTGTGGCGATCGCGAACCGCGATCCAAATACAGGAAAAACAACGACCCGATTCACCCCGGAACTGAGTACGCCCCGCCAAACGGGACGACTTGGTCGCACGCGGTCTTTACCAAAACGTGCGCGACGTTGATACGGACGTGTAGGAGTTCGGAGAAGTTGATTTGGATGTGCGTGCACACCGGAATCAACGCGTATCCGCCGACACCGCCCCGTATCCGTCAGTTCTGGAACACGCTGCAACTTTGTGTATACACGTCGGATCGAGACGAAACTTGCGCCATCGGACTCGTAGCGATACGCTGGTCCTGTGCGCCAAGTTTGGACTCGTAGCGATACGTCACGCCCCAGTCCCAAAATACGTAGGACTAGGATACGTAACCGTGCCAGCCGCCCGTATATATGGCAACTCCAATATATGGAAACCATATATACGTGCGTACGCTGTATAATGAACAATAGTTCACCAGTGGTATAAATAATCACAAGTCACAGGGTAATATCTAAATCTCATCCACAGAAATCACATAGACATGAATAACCAATAACTAGGTAACTAAATCACAACAGTAAATAACTAAAGAATGACAGTCGGATGGAAACAAATCCACTGCCGATATGGAATATAAAAGGAACCAGAATACACACCATAAAAGATCAACATCTGACAATCCCGAGGCTCGAAGAGAAGACCTCCTCGGAAAATATATAACCTGTCCGGATCTGTGCTCCTGCGAGTACTCAAGAACATATACACCTGGCAGGGGACCAGGTCCTCAGAGGGACATAGCAAGATACAGAAAAATGACATGCCATAATGTAAATACTGAATAAATAACTGGGGTGTGCTAACCATCTAAGTGAATGCAATTTAAAGACCTAGTAGTACGCATGGGAATGTGTGGCTAGACATATGCTGACGTAATTCACCAATCATCGGGACTGGCTAGTATATGTGTCATATGCCCCCGACTCAGGGAACTCTGCAATCGTCCATCTCCGAGGAGCATGGATCGAAGGATAAAAGACTCAAGGAAGGGGTGTCCCATACGCCTACTAAGTGTCTTTCCCGCCCCATATAGATGTACAAGTCGTGAAAACGACGTGGACACCTCCTACTATGATGCAAGTCTCAATAAAATAAACAACTGAGCTAAATACCACTACACGTGTTGCTCACACTGATGGCCAGTCGCGCATGAGGCACGCGTCCCTACATGTTCTCACTCTGTGACGTGTAATGATACGTGTCAAGGCCTGAGAAGTTATATCAATAACTTCACAACTTTAGGTGGGTCTACTAGACACTAGGTCAGACACAAGTCCTAACGTCAACGCCATCGTTGACTGCACCCGAGACTGCTCGGACGCGCACATTTATATAATACTAAAATAAATAAACATGTAACTAACAATAACTGAATTTAAACAGTACAACAAGGCAAGGTATACTTGCCTGGCAAGAGAGCTGTAAACGTAATATCCAGACGTCAAATACCAAGTGTCAGAACTATGGCCTCAGAATAAAGTCTCCGGATGCTGAAATAAACATCACTAACAGTCTCAGAAAATATCAAATAGCTAGAAACGCCTGTCCTTAAGTCCAATTTGGACACAGGGGCAAAAATGACAGTTTCCGGTCAAAGCGGGGTCCACATGTGGGCCCACTTTGCACCGAAAAACGTGTCAGGGTCAAAGGTCTCCAAATTCGCCAAACTTAGTGTCAACAAGTCAGGAACGATGATACGAACCCAACGGAACTTCCAGAATTGGATTCCGATGAGCCGGTCACAAAATCGCCCGTCAAGTGGAGCCTATGGGGCCCACGATACGGGATTTTGTCAACGTTCTCAGAATCGAACCAAACTTGGCTCACAGGACCAGCGTATTGCTACGAGTCCGATGGCGCAAGTTTCGTCTCGATCCGACGTGTATACACAAAGTTGCAGCGTGTTCCAGAACTGACGGATACGGGGCGGTGTCGGCGGATACGCGTTGATTCCGGTGTGCACGCACATCCAAATCAACTTCTCCGAACTCCTACACGTCCGTATCAACGTCGCGCACGTTTTGGTAAAGACCGCGTGCGACCAAGTCGTCCCGTTTGGCGGGGCGTACTCAGTTCCGGGGTGAATCGGGTCGTTGTTTTTCCTGTATTTGGATCGCGGTTCGCGATCGCCACAGGACGCGATGCTCCGAGCGGGTTGCACGGGCACCGAGAGGGTTACACAGTCTACGCGACGCAACTGACGGAATCGGAAACAGAGTTACGAGGTGAGAGAAAAATATACCTGAACAGAGCTCCGTGGAATGAATTTCTTCGTATCCACGTGTCGAGTTGACACTGTTCCGTGTTCTGGACGTGTCCGGAATCTGCGTCCAGAGACTCGCCGGACTCGGGCGGCTAACCGAGGGGTGCTGGCATGGCTGGGGAGGCGGAGCCAGCGGGAGGGGGAGAGGGGACGGCGCCGGCGAGGCGGTGCGGGGTCGACGAGTGGGGGGCAGAGTCGCTCCGGCGGAACCGCGGGGAGAAGGGGGCTGAGGAGAGAGGCCAGCGGGGAGAAGAGTCGGCTGTGGGGGAAAATGTCGGCTCCGGCGAGGGACGGAGCTACTCCGGCGGACGGGGGCCTCGCCGCTCCGGCCATGGGGGAGGGGGTTGCTGCCGCAATTTCTTTTCTTTCTTTCTTTTCCTTTCCTTTCTTTCTTTACTTATTCTTTCTTTCCTTTCCTTTCCTTTCCTTTCCTTTCCTTATTCTTTCTTTCCGCTGCTGCTTCCTTTCTTTCTTTCTTTCCTTCCTTTCTTTCTTTCTTTCTTTCTTTCCTTCCTCCGCTGCTTTCTTTCTTTTCTTCTTTCCTTTCTTTCTTTCTTTCCTTCCTTTCTTTCCTTCTTTCTTTTTACTGCTGTTGTTTTTTTTTTATCCTTCTTTACTTTCTTTCCTTTCTTTCTTTCCTTTCCTTCCTTCCTAAGTTTCCTTTCTTTAGTAACTTTCTAGTCTAGGTGCTGCTGCGGTTTCTTAAGTTTGGGAATGGTTTTGGTTTTTGACAAATGGATTTGGGCTTATGGATCTTGGGTTTTGGGTTTGGATCCATTAAGGATCCAACCCATTTCTATTTCTTTTCTTTTTCTTTTCTTTTTTCTTACAAAGAATTTTATTATTAAATAAGTAAAAATATCTAAAGATATTTTTGGGATATTTCCGGGATCTTTTCGAGTGGGTCCCGTGTCCAAATGGACGGTGCAGGTTCACCGGCCAATGAGAGGGTGACACCTCGCACTGCAAATTGCAGGAAAGTCCCTTTAATTTCATAAATTGCATAAAGTCCTAGTTTTGGGAAATTGCGCAATTACGAAATTGTCTGGGAAAACACCCGATTCCGAAAAATACTAAAATTCACAGGATTGAAGGAAAAAGCTGTGTGAGGGTCCCGAGGGGGTGGGGTGAGTCTGGGCAGGGACTGGTCCTGGTTTTGGGGTGATACGGGCCATCGTATTTAATAATTAATAAATACTGCGCACGGTGTTCTCTAATTATTTAGAGGCAGTTAGGGTCATAATTTTTCTACGGTGTCAATACACTAAATGTAGTATACTCAGTGTAGAAAAATAACGTATTTTTGTTTGGGCAAAACAGGTGCATGTTGGGCCTCAAATCTTTATTGGTACAGAGGTGGGTAAAGAGCAGGAAATTAAATAGGAAATAAATACGGACTTTTGTAACGATAGTTGTGCGTCTCAAACGAGGCTCAAAATAAAGCATCTGGGAGTTGCACAAAATTCAGGAAAATAGTCTGACATGTCTAGGACAGGTTTGTGAATTTTGTTCGGGGATAATAGTCAAGATAAAGCTCCAAATAATTAGGTGATGGACAGGTGCACAAGTCAATAGGATATGTACGCAAAATAATTTAAAATATTGCAACAAATCCTAAATTGTTAAAATAATCCTAAAAATACTGAAATCTGGTCGAGGGGGTTTACAATCTACCCAACTTATAAAAATTTCGTCCTCGAAATTAAAACTAAGCCGGGATAGAAGTCAAAGACGGCATAAGATATAATTTAACAAAGTAATTTATATCTTGGTTTACGAATAGGTACGTAAAACGTTTACGCATGTCGTCCACACTCTTCCAAGTAGATTCTCCTGGCGCGCCATGCTTCCATGCCACGCGGACCAAGGGAATGGACTGATTTCAACACTTTTCTCAATGATCAAGGATTCTACGGGTTGCTCTTGATACGACACGCTCGGCCTAATGGCGATCTACGAATGGTTGAGAACCTGACTGCTGTCTGTCATATATCGCCTGAGTTGCGATACGTGGAATACATCAAGTACTCTCTCAAGGGAAGGTGGTAGCGCAAGTTGATATGCCACTACTCCCACTCTTTTTAGCACGTCAATGGTCCAATATACCTTGGCCTCAACTTGCTGCGTCCTCAGAATCGAATGGTGTCTCTAGTAGGTGATATCCTCGAGATGACATGATCGTCCTCTTTGAATTTCAAGGGACGATGATGACGGTCTGCCTACTACTGTTGTCTGTCTTACACTGCTCGTCAGTGTCCTTGTATTACTTAACTGTCTCTACGGGGTTGACCACCAATTCTGGTCACGCGAATCCTTGTCTGGTAAATGCTGACTGGTATGCCGTACAATCTTACGATTTGCCTCATATAAGTAATGTCTCCATAGCTTCAGGGTAATTACGACGGTTGCAAGTTCCAAATTCTTTTCATGTACTCATAATTGTCTAGATGCATATGCCATTACCTTGCCATCCTGTATTAATACGCATCCCAAACTTTTCCTGATGCGTCTGTAGATCACATAACCGCCTGATCCGGAGGGAATAGTCAATACGGGTGTTGTGGTCAGTCGCTTCTTCAACTCCTCGAAAGCGGCTTGACACTCGTTGGTCCATAGGAATCCTTAATCCTAATAAGTCAACCTAGTCATAGGTGCTGCTATCCATTCAGGAGTTAATCAATTGTTCATTCAGGTAAAATCCATTTAGACTCCTGACAACAAAATGATATATTCTTTATCATAACACTTGAGTTCTGAATTTGACCCGAGTTACGAGGCAAAATAAAAATTTCATGCTGCCATAGTGGCGCACGTATCAGGAACGTAAGTAGGTAGGTAGCGATGGTCATCTAAAGGTAGCACCGTTTTAAACTGCAATCTAATCTAATAATAGGGTTTGGTAATTACCCAGAAACAAACAGAAATAGCTACAGAAATAATACACTTTTGTACTTATACTAAGCACGAAGTTTCGCCTTTCCGAAATAAGGGAAGACGGAAAATAGTAGTCAAGAGTTCAAGGGGAAGGTAATAGATTAGAAGTGTGGGGATCAAGGCGTTCAAAGAATTCAATGGAATTTGTCAAAGTAGTTGTGGATTGAAATATTATTTTTGGTAATCCCTATTCACATATTCGTATTAGCACAGCTAGGTAACTGATACGATATGCTCAGACATATCTAGAGGGCAAGTACATCTGTCTACTAATCACTATATATCTCAATCCACATAAAGTAGTTATGCGAAGGGCGAATCAAAATGCACTAAGGTTGATCAGACCGTAATACACTGATTCTGAATAGACAATTGTATTAGTGGAGTGGATCAGGCCCCAATAACACATGTGTCATGAACAAGCTCGATAAAGAATAAGCTTGCAAAACTAGGCTATAATAGCATCATAAGTCAAGGTAGGACAGAAATTTTAAGTATGCTAGATTATGATGAGAGAAACATAATTCACAATCACAAAAAGATAAGACTCTACAATCTTTACAGTTATTATTCTAATTCCTTGTCTAAGTCGCTAGTTGACCTAAAAGAGGTATGGCCTTCTAAGTTCTACAATCTTAATATACCCTATATGTTGTCTGCCTAAGACAGAGATTTCAAGAAAGTCTGCGTAAAGTAGGGGTTCGAGGTTGTCTGCGTAAAGCAAAGATAAAATAATTTGGCGTAACGCATGGCTTCAGAACTATCCGCGTAAAACAGAGAAGCGTAAGGTAGAGCTTCAGAGTTGTCCGCGTAAAAAGTCTGTGCTTAACAGTCTGCGTAAAAGTCTGGGTGAAAGTCTGAGCGTAAAAGTTTTGCACTAAAGTCTGCGCAAAATATCTCCTGCGTAAAGTCTAGCATTCGTCGTAGCGTAAAGTTGTACGAGTAATCCATGAGTTTGTCAGTCAAATTAGTGAATCCTGACATCTGACAAAAGTACTTGTACAACGATCGAGATGACGGCTGTGATAAAGAATTTGCACGGGGACCCAGGTTGTCGTCTAGTGACTGATTGGATACAAGTCATACGCTTGAGGTGAGACAAAATCAGATGTCCTGTCAGAAAGCTGTTTCTTTTTGCACAGGCTCGAGGCGTATGTTTGCGCAAGATTTGGTCAACTGGGGAAAGCTAAGGCCGTAATAATACGCTCACATTCTATCCTTAGGTTACGCCTAATCAGGTTGCTCTACACTGGTTATCTATTTATTCAGGAACCATCAAGATTACGCAGGGCAGTTACCTACGTGATTTTTAGGATGTGTCCTAAGCAGGATAAGGGATACTAAGGGATCGAGGGTAGCAGTCGTCATAACTGCGGTGTAAGGGAGACAATCTTCTGCATAATTGGTTTTTTATGCCAACAAGAAAGTCATTTGGATTTTACGCCCACTAGGCAGTTGTTTGGTTCTTATGCCAACATCGGTCAAACGAGTTTTACGCTAACAAGGGTAAAGTGTTTCTGGCGTAACACTGGGTTTATCTAAACATATGATGAGGTTTCAGTCCTAGTGTTCAACCTTGGATTTCTATTGGTTCCTTAAGTCTAGGGTCAACACTATGGTCAATTCTCTAACTAATCCTAGTAGTGTTTATACTACTCTCAAGTCATACTTAAATATGTCAAGGGATGATGGTAAGTTAATCTATAGGTAGTGATGCTAGGGTTCACTAGGTAGTATGGAAGACTAGGGTTTATTTAGTAATAGGGGAGACTAGGGTTCATTAAGTAATCTTGAACTTAATAATACGTCCATGCCCTAGTTGTGTTCTTAATAGGAATACTACTCTAATTATCATCCTATCAACAATGATTCCTATATTCTAGCAAGGGCTATACTTTAAGGAATTATCAGGGAAGCACAGGAATCAAGCAAGATGCAATTATGTAAGTAGGACCGACTGGAAGGAAGATAAGTCATAGTAAATTATGGATGAGATTCTATGCTCTAATCCTAGGTGCAGGCTTGCTCGGCACAGTAACGTAACCGAGACAATATGCTCTGAGACGCAGGCTTGCTCGGTACAGTAACGTAACCGAGACAATATGCTCTAAGATGTGGCAATCGTCTTTATGTTCCAAATGGAGAACTTCGTAATGAGCTAATGTGGTAGCAGATGCTCTAAGCAGAAGACCCTTGGCATTCTTTATGATCACTCAACCAGATCTGCTGAAAGATCTAGCAAAGTTGGGAATAGAGGTCATTATGCCAGGACTTGACGGCCAGTTATCAAACTACCAGCTGCAATCAACCTTGGTAGAAAGAATCAAAGCTGCTCTACCAGCAAATGCAAGATTTCAGAGGCTTCGCCAAAGAACAGAGGCTGGACTCCAGACTGGTTGTCACATACACAAAGATGTACAGAGACCTGCATGGGCCACCACTAAAACCGTGTCACGCCCCAGTCCCAAAATGTCAGGAACTAGGCCACGTGTCACTGGCCAGCTGACACGTCACTATGGGCTTAATCCACTTTGATGGACCCAAAGGAACGTGCTACGCTGTCCTAAAATACTACAAGTATAGAATAGGTAAAAACTATCTCATCCACAACAATATGTCAGAAAAACAAGTGCTGAAATATATATATATATCTGAGACTGATATAATACACATCCGACGAGAATACAAGTCTACTACAAACACTAATAATAGTGCAGAAAAATCAGATAGACTAAGTAGTGTCTATCTGAGCAAAACATCTCCAACTCCAGGTAGCAGCATCTAGGGTCAAGACTACTCTGAGGGTGTCTCCTCGAGCTCCTCCTCAGTAGCACATCTGGCCTCCTGATCAGGCCCGTACACAGTGGGGTAGAAAGCCTCGTCTAAATCTGGCAGGGAACCAGGTCCTCAGTGGGACATAACAAGATACAGGAAATGACATGCCATGTATGTAAATACTGAAATAAAGTAAATAAATACAGGGTGCTAACCATACTAAGTGAAAATGCAAGTAAAGATCCAGTAGTACGCATGGGAATGTGTGGCTAGACATACGCTGACGTAATTCACCAATCGTGGCGACTGGCTAGTATAGGTGTCGTATGCCCCCGACTCAGGGAACTCTGCAATCGACCAACACTGGTACGAAGGTATAAAACATTATTGGAGGGGGTGTCCCATACGTTAACTAGTTATCTTTCCCATCCCAATGAAACTAAATGTCAGGTCGTACATTTCCTAAGTTATTCTAATCCGTGATGCGGGTCACACGTACTGGTAGCTAATCAAATACGCAGCTCACATCCATATATGAAATGCAACCATGTTGCGTGTTCCCGTGATGGGGTCTAGGAGAATATTAGGATATTCTCTCAGCTGTTTGGTGAGTCGATAATATCATGTCAACATAACAGTTGACTGTACCCGAGGTAGTCTCAGGTGATCAGGGTATATGAATTTCAAAACAAGCAGATATCAACAATTTAATTTAAACATTAACTTGGCAAGGTATATAATATTATATAATAAATTGAAATGACATTGCGATAATTGAAATAATATATATAATTATAAGCTGTATTATCCAGCTGGTATATAGTATATAATATATTGCAGAAATGTAAATTTACATATTTTATAATAGGCTGTATTATCCAGCAGGTATAAATATATATATATATAGATAATATATATATATATAGATATTTATATATAGTATAAGTAGATAATATATATATATATATAGATATATATATATATATAATAGGTGCAGGAAAATTAAAATGCAGGAAAGAAAAATGCAAGTATATATAAATATATGTATACACATATATTTATATATTTAACAGTATTAAATATATAATAGTAATTATGATATAATATATACATCTATATATATACATATATACATATATATACATATATACTAATATATATTATTTACTAAATATATGGATATATATATGTATATATTACTTACTATATATATATCTATACTATATATATGTATATATATATATGTTTTAATTTACAGCCTTGATATTTACGAACCCTGTCTATCTTAACAGAAACCAACTTCGGCACAGCCAGTGACCCCCTGTCACCAGCACTTTCACAACTGACTGTGAAATCAGGGTTTCAACACTATCAGGGAGTAGGCAAGTATACCTTGCCAAGTTAATGTTTAAATTAAATTGTTGATATCTGCTTGTTTTGAAATTCATATACCCTGATCACCTGAGACTACCTCGGGTACAGTCAACTGTTATGTTGACATGATATTATCGACTCACCAAACAGCTGAGAGAATATCCTAATATTCTCCTAGACCCCATCACGGGAACACGCAACATGGTTGCATTTCATATATGGATGTGAGCTGCGTATTTGATTAGCTACCAGTACGTGTGACCCGCATCACGGATTAGAATAACTTAGGAAATGTACGACCTGACATTTAGTTTCATTGGGATGGGAAAGATAACTAGTTAACGTATGGGACACCCCCTCCAATAATGTTTTATACCTTCGTACCAGTGTTGGTCGATTGCAGAGTTCCCTGAGTCGGGGGCATACGACACCTATACTAGCCAGTCGCCACGATTGGTGAATTACGTCAGCGTATGTCTAGCCACACATTCCCATGCGTACTACTGGATCTTTACTTGCATTTTCACTTAGTATGGTTAGCACCCTGTATTTATTTACTTTATTTCAGTATTTACATACATGGCATGTCATTTCCTGTATCTTGTTATGTCCCACTGAGGACCTGGTTCCCTGCCAGATTTAGACGAGGCTTTCTACCCCACTGTGTACGGGCCTGATCAGGAGGCCAGATGTGCTACTGAGGAGGAGCTCGAGGAGACACCCTCAGAGTAGTCTTGACCCTAGATGCTGCTACCTGGAGTTGGAGATGTTTTGCTCAGATAGACACTACTTAGTCTATCTGATTTTTCTGCACTATTATTAGTGTTTGTAGTAGACTTGTATTCTCGTCGGATGTGTATTGTATCAGTCTCAGATATATATATATATTTCAGCACTTGTTTTTCTGACATATTGTTGTGGATGAGATAGTTTTTACCTATTCTATACTTGTAGTATTTTAGGACAGCGTAGCACGTTCCTTTGGGTCCATCAAAGTGGATTAAGCCCATAGTGACGTGTCAGCTGGCCAGTGACACGTGGCCTAGTTCCTGACATTTTGGGACTGGGGCGTGACACTATTGTAAACTCCCTCGACCAGATTTCAGTAATTGAGGATTAATTTAGGCTAATTAGAAATTGTGCAACTTTTTAAAATTTTATAATCAATTGATTGTGCACTTGTTTGCTACACAATTAATTAGGGCAACACACTAACTGTGAACCTTAAACAAATTTCACATCCCTGCTCTAGACTTGCTAGACTACATTTTCTGTATTTTTAGCAACTTCCAGAAACCTTGTTTGGTGCCTCGTTTTATTTAACTCCTATTTAAAATTCTGCTCTTTACCCATTCCTGTACCCTAGTGATTCAAGGACCAGTAGGCATCTGTTTTTGCCAAACAAAAATACGATAATATTCTACTCTAATTGTATTACAATTATCGTATTGACACCGTAGAAAAATTATGACCATAACAGCCTCAAAATAATTAATGAACACCGTGCGCAGTATTTATTAAATAATAAATACGATGACCGTATCATCTGAAAAATCAGACCCTGCCTCTGCCCAGACTCACCCCACACTGTCCAAAATATTTTCCCCAGCTATTTCCCCCATTTTTGTACAATTTAGAATTTCGGGAAATCAGTATTTAAAATCAGGTAAATTGCGAAATTACGCAAAATACCAATTTCATGCATTTATGCAATTATTGAAAAGTTAGGGTTTAAAATGCAAATTTGCATGCTAGGTGGCCTAACCCTATTGGCTAGACCATAGGTGAGTGGGACCCACCATAAAATCCAGACATTTCTGCTGAAAATATCCTAAAAATACCAAATTACTAAAATGCCTCTGAAGTTCAACTTATTTACGAATTTGCCATTGGGCAAAACCCTATATAAACCCTAGGTTTCCTTCATTCAAACCATCCCACCCCCGCCACGGCCAGCTCCGACCACCGTCGGCCACCCAACTCCGGCCAGCCCTTCGCCACCCTCCCCTCTTCCCTCCGGCCAAGTACCACCACCGGCGCCGCCCTGCTCCGCCTTGGCCAGCCCCCGCACCCTCCTCCTCTCTCCACTGTCCAACAGCACCACCACCACCCGAGCTCCTCCCCCGCCGCCTCCGGCCGTCGCCAACCACCGCCACCCTACCCAGCCGCTTCGCCCCGACCTCCTCTACCTACCACCACCACCTCAGCCCCCCACGACGCCTCCTCCGGCCGCCCTAGCCCCCGCAGCGCCGTCGACCACCCCCAACCCGAACTACCCTCCCCAACTCCGGCCGCCCCTAGCCGCCACCACCGCCGTCGTGGACCTCCGCCACCACTACCAACCTGACCGCCCCTCCCTCCTCCGTCGATCCCGCACCCTGCCCGGCCACCTCCGCCTCTCCTCCGCCGCCGGCAGCCCCCACAAGACTGCTACTGCTGCTGCTGCTGCCAGTGTACACTGCCACTGCTGCTGCTCCTCCGGCCGCCTCCGGCCAGCTCCGCCGCCGTCCTCCCGCCGGCACCACCGCGTGGGACCCCCCTTGCCACCTGTAAGGTATAAATATACTATACTATACTAAAATACGTATATAATTTATAATACATGCATATGTATATAATATATGTATATATATGTATAAATATATGTATATATATATGTATATTACTATATACTATTATATATATATATACTGTTATTATACAGTATATTATATATATATATACTAATATATATTATTTACTAAATATATGGATATATATATGTATATATTATACTATATATATTCTATACATAAATATATTTATATATGTATATATGTATATATATGTATATATGTATATATATAGATGTATATATTATATCATAATTACTATTATATATTTAATACTGTTAAATATATAAATATATGTGTATACATATATTTATATATACTTGCATTTTTCTTTCCTGCATTTTAATTTTCCTGCACCTATTATATATATATATATATATATCTATATATATATATATATTATCTACTTATACTATATATAAATATCTATATATATATATATTATCTATATATATATATATTTATACCTGCTGGATAATACAGCCTATTATAAAATATGTAAATTTACATTTCTGCAATATATTATATACTATATACCAGCTGGATAATACAGCTTATAATTATATATATTATTTCAATTATCGCAATGTCATTTCAATTTATTATATAATATTATATATATTGCTGTATATTACAGCCTAATATAATTATTATATACTATCCAGTGGTCATATATAGACCCTGATAATATTATATGTATTTAATTCTTGCTCTGTCAATTTCTTTTATTATCTATATATATACTATACTATATACTATAATACATATATTATATATATGTATTTAATTACTGTCCTGTCATTTCAATTTGCCTATATATATATATCAATCAGTGGATATACCCTGAATATATATGTATTTAAATTACTGTCCTGTCAATTCGATTTATTTATACTATTATTATATCAGAGGATATACCCTGATAAATACTATATCTATCGCAGTAGATATACCCTGCTACTATATATTATTATTACCTGCATTTATTTGTTCTATATATACTATTATATATATTATATATATATGCTTACTATATATATATCTATACTATATATATGTATATATATATATGTTTTAATTTACAGCCTTGATATTTACGAACCCTGTCTATCTTAACAGAAACCAACTTCGGCACAGCCAGTGACCCCCTGTCACCAGCACTTTCACAACTGACTGTGAAATCAGGGTTTCAACACTATCAGGGAGTAGGCAAGTATACCTTGCCAAGTTAATGTTTAAATTAAATTGTTGATATCTGCTTGTTTTGAAATTCATATACCCTGATCACCTGAGACTACCTCGGGTACAGTCAACTGTTATGTTGACATGATATTATCGACTCACCAAACAGCTGAGAGAATATCCTAATATTCTCCTAGACCCCATCACGGGAACACGCAACATGGTTGCATTTCATATATGGATGTGAGCTGCGTATTTGATTAGCTACCAGTACGTGTGACCCGCATCACGGATTAGAATAACTTAGGAAATGTACGACCTGACATTTAGTTTCATTGGGATGGGAAAGATAACTAGTTAACGTATGGGACACCCCCTCCAATAATGTTTTATACCTTCGTACCAGTGTTGGTCGATTGCAGAGTTCCCTGAGTCGGGGGCATACGACACCTATACTAGCCAGTCGCCACGATTGGTGAATTACGTCAGCGTATGTCTAGCCACACATTCCCATGCGTACTACTGGATCTTTACTTGCATTTTCACTTAGTATGGTTAGCACCCTGTATTTATTTACTTTATTTCAGTATTTACATACATGGCATGTCATTTCCTGTATCTTGTTATGTCCCACTGAGGACCTGGTTCCCTGCCAGATTTAGACGAGGCTTTCTACCCCACTGTGTACGGGCCTGATCAGGAGGCCAGATGTGCTACTGAGGAGGAGCTCGAGGAGACACCCTCAGAGTAGTCTTGACCCTAGATGCTGCTACCTGGAGTTGGAGATGTTTTGCTCAGATAGACACTACTTAGTCTATCTGATTTTTCTGCACTATTATTAGTGTTTGTAGTAGACTTGTATTCTCGTCGGATGTGTATTGTATCAGTCTCAGATATATATATATATTTCAGCACTTGTTTTTCTGACATATTGTTGTGGATGAGATAGTTTTTACCTATTCTATACTTGTAGTATTTTAGGACAGCGTAGCACGTTCCTTTGGGTCCATCAAAGTGGATTAAGCCCATAGTGACGTGTCAGCTGGCCAGTGACACGTGGCCTAGTTCCTGACATTTTGGGACAAACACTGTCACGCCCCAGTCCCAAAATACGTAGGACTAGGATACGTAACCGTGCCAGCCGCCCGTATATATGGCAACTCCAATATATGGAAACCATATATACGTGCGTACGCTGTATAATGAACATAGTTCACCAGTGGTATAAATAATCACAAGTCACAGGGTAATATCTAAATCTCATCCACAGAAATCACATAGACATGAATAACCAATAACTAGGTAACTAGAACTAAATAACAAATATCTAGAGAATGACAGTCGGATGGAAACAAATCCACTGCCGAAATGGAATATAAAAGGAACCAGAATACACACCATAAAAGAACATCTGAACATCCCGAGGCTCGAAGAGAAGACCTCCTCGGAAAATACGTAACCTGTCCGGATCTGTGCTCCTGTGAATACTCAAGAACATACACACCTGGCAGGGAACCAGGTCCTCAGAGGGACATAGCAAGATACAGAAAAATGACATGCCATAATGTAAATACTGAATAAATAAAGGGGTGTGCTAACCATCTAAGTGAATGCAATTTAAAGACCTTGTAGTACGCATGGGAATGTGTGGCTAGACATATGCTGACGTAATTCACCAATCGTCGGGACTGGCTAGTATATGCGTCATATGCCCCCGACTCAGGGAACTCTGCAATCGTCCATCTCCGAGGAGCATGGATCGAAGGATAAAAGACTCAAGGAGGGGGTGTCCCATACGCCTACTAAGTGTCTTTCCCGCCCAATATAGATGTACAAGTCGTGAAAACGACGTGGACACCTCCTACTATGATGCAAGTCTCAATAAAATAAACAACTGAGCTAAATACCACTACACGTGTTGCTCACACTGATGGCCAGTCGCGCATGAGGCACGCGTCCCTATATGTACTCACTCTGTGACGTGTAATGATACGTGTCAAGGCCTGGGAAGTTATATCAATAACTTCACAACTTTAGGTGGGTCTACTAGACACTAGGTCAGACACAAGTCCTAATGTCAACGCCATCGTTGACTGCACCCGAGTCTGCTCGGACGCGCACATTTATATAATATTTTAATAAACATGTAACTAACAATAACTGAATTTAAACAGTACAACAAGGCAAGGTATACTTGCCTGGCAAGAGAGCTGTAAATGTAATATCCAGATGTCAATACCAAGTGTAAGAAACTATGCCTCAGAAAGAAAGTCTCCGGATGCTGAAATAAACATCACCAACAGTCTCAGAAAATATCAAATAGCTAGAAACGCCTGTCCTTAAGTCCAATTTGGACACAGGGGCAAAAATGACAGTCTTCGGTCAAAGCGGGGTCCACATGTGGGCCGCTTTGCACCGAAAAACGTGTCAGGGTCAAAGGTCTCCAAATTCGCCAAACTTAGTGTCCACAAGTCCAGAACGATGATACGAACCCAACGGAACTTCCAGAATTGGATTCCGATGAGCCGGTCACAAAATCACCCGTCAAGTGGAGCCGGTGGGGCCCACGATACGCGATTTTGTCAACGTTCTCAGAATCGAACCAAACTTGGCTCACAGGACCAGCGTATCGCTACGAGTCCGATGGCGCAAGTTTCGTCTCGATCCGACGTGTATACACAAAGTTGCAGCGTGTTCCAGAACTGACGGATACGGGGCGGTGTCGGCGGATACGCGTTGATTCCGGTGTGCACGCACATCCAAATCAACTTCTCCGAACTCCTACACGTCCGTATCAACGTCGCGCACGTTTTGGTAAAGACCGCGTGCGACCAAGTCGTCCCGTTTGGCGGGGCGTACTCAGTTCCGGGGTGAATCGGGTCGTTGTTTTTCCTGTATTTGGATCGCGGTTCGCGATCGCCACAGGACGCGATGCTCCGAGCGGGTTGCACGGGCACCGAGAGGGTTACACAGTCTACGCGACGCAACTGACGGAATCGGAAACAGAGTTACGAGGTGAGAGAAAAATATACCTGAACAGAGCTCCGTGGAATGAATTTCTTCGTATCCACGTGTCGAGTTGACACTGTTCCGTGTTCTGGACGTGTCCGGAATCTGCGTCCAGAGACTCGCCGGACTCGGGCGGCTAACCGAGGGGTGCTGGCATGGCTGGGGAGGCGGAGCCAGCGGGAGGGGGAGAGGGGACGGCGCCGGCGAGGCGGTGCGGGGTCGACGAGTGGGGGGCAGAGTCGCTCCGGCGGAACCGCGGGGAGAAGGGGGCTGAGGAGAGAGGCCAGCGGGGAGAAGAGTCGGCTGTGGGGGAAAATGTCGGCTCCGGCGAGGGACGGAGCTACTCCGGCGGACGGGGGCCTCGCCGCTCCGGCCATGGGGGAGGGGGTTGCTGCCGCAATTTCTTTTCTTTCTTTCTTTTCCTTTCCTTTCTTTCTTTACTTATTCTTTCTTTCCTTTCCTTTCCTTTCCTTTCCTTTCCTTATTCTTTCTTTCCGCTGCTGCTTCCTTTCTTTCTTTCTTTCCTTCCTTTCTTTCTTTCTTTCTTTCTTTCCTTCCTCCGCTGCTTTCTTTCTTTTCTTCTTTCCTTTCTTTCTTTCTTTCCTTCCTTTCTTTCCTTCTTTCTTTTTACTGCTGTTGTTTTTTTTTTATCCTTCTTTACTTTCTTTCCTTTCTTTCTTTCTTTCTTTAGTAACTTTCTAGTCTAGGTGCTGCTGCGGTTTCTTAAGTTTGGGAATGGTTTTGGTTTTTGACAAATGGATTTGGGCTTATGGATCTTGGGTTTTGGGTTTGGATCCATTAAGGATCCAACCCATTTCTATTTCTTTTCTTTTTCTTTTCTTTTTTTTCTTACAAAGAATTTTATTATTAAATAAGTAAAAATATCTAAAGATATTTTTGGGATATTTTCGGGATCTTTTCGGGTGGGTCCTGTGTCCAAATGGACGGTGCAGGTTCACCGGCCAATGAGAGGGTGACACCTCGCACTGCAAATTGCAGGAAAGTCCCTTTAATTTCATAAATTGCGTAAAGTCCTAGTTTTGGGAAATTGCGCAATTACGAAATTGTCTGGGAAAACACCCGATTCCGAAAAATACTAAAATGCACAGAATTGAGGGAAATTGCTATGTGAGGGCCCTGGGGAAGTTGGGGGTGAGTCTGGGCAGGGGTTGGACCTGGTTTCTGGGGTGATACGGGCCATCGTATTTAATAATTAATAAATACTGCGCACGGTGTTCTCTAATTATTTAGAGGCAGTTAGGGTCATAATTTTTCTACGGTGTCAATACACTAAATGTAGTATACTCAGTGTAGAAAAATAACGTATTTTTGTTTGGGCAAAACAGGTGCATGTTGGGCCTCAAATCTTTATTGGTACAGAGGTGGGTAAAGAGCAGAAAATTTAAATAGGAAATAAATACGGACTTTTGTAACGATATTTGTGCGTCTCAAACGAGGCTCAAAATAAAGCATCTGGGAGTTGCACAAAATTCAGAAAAATAGTCTGACATGTCTAGGACAGGTATGTGAACTTTGTTCGGGGATAATAGTCAGGGTAAAGCTCCAAATAATTCGGTGACGGACAGGTGCACAAGTCAACAGGGTATGTAGGCAAAATAAATTAAAATATTGCCATAAATCCTAAATTGTTAAAATAATCCTAAAAATACTGAAATCTGGTCGAGGGGGTTTACAATCTACCCAACTTATAAAAATTTCGTCCTCGAAATTAAAACTAAGCCACGGTAGAAGTCAAAGATGGCAATAGATATAATTTAACAAAGTAATTTATATCTTGGTTACGAATAGGTTCGGAAACGTTTATGCATGTCGTACTCGCGCTTCTAAGTAGATTTTCTGGCGCGCTATGCTTCCATGCTACGCGGATCAAGGGGATAGACTGGTTCTTCAATACTTTTTCTCGATGGTCAAGGGTTCCCGCGGGTTGCTCTTGATATGACAGGTCTCGGCCTAATGGCGATCTACGAATGGTTGAGAACATGACTGCTGTCTGGCACATATTGCCTGAGTTGCGATACGTGAAATACATCAAGTACTCTCTCAAGGGAAGTTGGTAGCGCAAGTTGATATGCCACTACTCCCACTCTTTCTAACACGTCAATGGTCCAATATACCTTGGTCTCAACTTGCTGCGTCCTCTGAATTGAATGGTGCTTCTAGTAGGTGATATTCTCAAGTTGACAAGATCGTCCTCTTTGAATTTCAAGGGACGATGATGACGTTCTGTCCACTACTTCTGGCTGTCTTGCACTGCTTGCAAGTGTCCTTGTATTACTTAACTGTCTCTACGGTGTTGACCACCAACTCTGGTCACGTGAATGAGCATATTGTCTCGGTTACGTTACTGTGCCGAGCAAGCCTGCACCTAGGATTAGAGCATAGAATCTCATCCATAATTTACTATGACTTATCTTCCTTCCAGTCGGTCCTACTTACATAATTGCATCTTGCTTGAATCCTGTGCTTCCCTGATAATTCCTTAAAGTATAGCCCTTGCTAGAATATAGGAATCATTGTTGATAGGATGATAATTAGAGTAGTATTCCTATTAAGAACACAACTAGGGCATGGACGTATTATTAAGTTCAAGATTACTTAATGAACCCTAGTCTCCCCTATTACTAAATAAACCCTAGTCTTCCATACTACCTAGTGAACCCTAGCATCACTACCTATAGATTAACTTACCATCATCCCTTGACATATTTAAGTATGACTTGAGAGTAGTATAAACACTACTAGGATTAGTTAGAGAATTGACCATAGTGTTGACCCTAGACTTAAGGAACCAATAGAAATCCAAGGTTGAACACTAGGACTGAAACCTCATCATATGTTTAGATAAACCCAGTGTTACGCCAGAAACACTTTACCCTTGTTAGCGTAAAACTCGTTTGACCGATGTTGGCATAAGAACCAAACAACTGCCTAGTGGGCGTAAAATCCAAATGACTTTCTTGTTGGCATAAAAAACCAATTATGCAGAAGATTGTCTCCCTTACACCGCAGTTATGACGACTGCTACCCTCGATCCCTTAGTATCCCTTATCCTGCGTAGGACACATCCTAAAAATCACGTAGGTAACTGCCCTGCGTAATCTTGATGGTTCCTGAATAAATAGATAACCAGTGTAGAGCAACCTGATTAGGCGTAACCTAAGGATAGAATGTGAGCGTATTATTACGGCCTTAGCTTTCCCCAGTTGACCAAATCTTGCGCAAACATACGCCTCGAGCCTGTGCAAAAAGAAACAGCTTTCTGACAGGACATCTGATTTTGTCTCACCTCAAGCGTATGACTTGTATCCAATCAGTCACTAGACGACAACCTGGTTCCCCGTGCAAATTCTTTATCACAGCCGTCATCTCGATCGTTGTACAAGTACTTTTGTCAGATGTCAGGATTCACTAATTTGACTGACAAACTCATGGATTACTCGTACAACTTTACGCTACGACGAATGCTAGACTTTACGCAGGAGATATTTTGCGCAGACTTTAGTGCAAAACTTTTACGCTCAGACTTTCACCCAGACTTTTACGCAGACTGTTAAGCACAGACTTTTTACGCGGACAACTCTGAAGCTCTACCTTACGCTTCTCTGTTTTACGCGGATAGTTCTGAAGCCATGCGTTACGCCAAATTATTTTATCTTTGCTTTACGCAGACAACCTCGAACCCCTACTTTACGCAGACTTTCTTGAAATCTCTGTCTTAGGCAGACAACATATAGGGTATATTAAGATTGTAGAACTTAGAAGGCCATACCTCTTTTAGGTCAACTAGCGACTTAGACAAGGAATTAGAATAATAACTGTAAAGATTGTAGAGTCTTATCTTTTTGTGATTGTGAATTATGTTTCTCTCATCATAATCTAGCATACTTAAAATTTCTGTCCTACCTTGACTTATGATGCTATTATAGCCTAGTTTTGCAAGCTTATTCTTTATCGAGCTTGTTCATGACACATGTGTTATTGGGGCCTGATCCACTCCACTAATACAATTGTCTATTCAGAATCAGTGTATTACGGTCTGATCAACCTTAGTGCATTTTGATTCGCCCTTCGCATAACTACTTTATGTGGATTGAGATATATAGTGATTAGTAGACAGATGTACTTGCCCTCTAGATATGTCTGAGCATATCGTATCAGTTACCTAGCTGTGCTAATACGAATATGTGAATAGGGATTACCAAAAATAATATTTCAATCCACAACTACTTTGACAAATTCCATTGAATTCTTTGAACGCCTTGATCCCCACACTTCTAATCTATTACCTTCCCCTTGAACTCTTGACTACTATTTTCCGTCTTCCCTTATTTCGGAAAGGCGAAACTTCGTGCTTAGTATAAGTACAAAAGTGTATTGTTTCTGTAGCTATTTCTGTTTGTTTCTGGGTAATTACCAAACCCTATTATTAGATTAGATTGCAGTTTAAAACGGTGCTACCTTTAGATGACCATCGCTACCTACCTACTTACGTTCCTGATACGTGCGCCACTATGGCAGCATGAAATTTTTATTTTGCCTCGTAACTCGGGTCAAATTCAGAACTCAAGTGTTATGATAAAGAATATATCATTTTGTTGTCAGGAGTCTAAATGGATTTTACCTGAATGAACAATTGATTAACTCCTGAATGGATAGCAGCACCTATGACTAGGTTGACTTATTAGGATTAAGGATTCCTATGGACCAACGAGTGTCAAGCCGCTTTCGAGGAGTTGAAGAAGCGACTGACCACAACACCCGTATTGACTATTCCCTCCGGATCAGGCGGTTATGTGATCTACAGACGCATCAGGAAAAGTTTGGGATGCGTATTAATACAGGATGGCAAGGTAATGGCATATGCATCTAGACAATTATGAGTACATAAAAAGAATTTGGAACTTGCAACCGTCGTAATTACCCTGAAGCTATGGAGACATTACTTATATGAGGCAAATCGTAAGATTGTACGGCATACCAGTCAGCATTTACCAGACAAGGATTCGCGTGACCAGAATTGGTGGTCAACCCCGTAGAGACAGTTAAGTAATACAAGGACACTGACGAGCAGTGTAAGACAGACAACAGTAGTAGGCAGACCGTCATCATCGTCCCTTGAAATTCAAAGAGGACGATCATGTCATCTCGAGGATATCACCTACTAGAGACACCATTCGATTCTGAGGACGCAGCAAGTTGAGGCCAAGGTATATTGGACCATTGACGTGCTAAAAAGAGTGGGAGTAGTGGCATATCAACTTGCGCTACCACCTTCCCTTGAGAGAGTACTTGATGTATTCCACGTATCGCAACTCAGGCGATATGTGACAGACAGCAGTCAGGTTCTCAACCATTCGTAGATCGCCATTAGGCCGAGCGTGTCGTATCAAGAGCAACCCGTAGAATCCTTGATCATTGAGAAAAGTGTTGAAATCAGTCCATTCCCTTGGTCCGCGTGGCATGGAAGCATGGCGCGCCAGGAGAATCTACTTGGAAGAGTGTGGACGACATGCGTAAACGTTTTACGTACCTATTCGTAAACCAAGATATAAATTACTTTGTTAAATTATATCTTATGCCGTCTTTGACTTCTATCCCGGCTTAGTTTTAATTTCGAGGACGAAATTTTTATAAGTTGGGTAGATTGTAAACCCCCTCGACCAGATTTCAGTATTTTTAGGATTATTTTAACAATTTAGGATTTGTTGCAATATTTTAAATTATTTTGCGTACATATCCTATTGACTTGTGCACCTGTCCATCACCTAATTATTTGGAGCTTTATCTTGACTATTATCCCCGAACAAAATTCACAAACCTGTCCTAGACATGTCAGACTATTTTCCTGAATTTTGTGCAACTCCCAGATGCTTTATTTTGAGCCTCGTTTGAGACGCACAACTATCGTTACAAAAGTCCGTATTTATTTCCTATTTAATTTCCTGCTCTTTACCCACCTCTGTACCAATAAAGATTTGAGGCCCAACATGCACCTGTTTTGCCCAAACAAAAATACGTTATTTTTCTACACTGAGTATACTACATTTAGTGTATTGACACCGTAGAAAAATTATGACCCTAACTGCCTCTAAATAATTAGAGAACACCGTGCGCAGTATTTATTAATTATTAAATACGATGGCCCGTATCACCCCAAAACCAGGACCAGTCCCTGCCCAGACTCACCCCACCCCCTCGGGACCCTCACACAGCTTTTTCCTTCAATCCTGTGAATTTTAGTATTTTTCGGAATCGGGTGTTTTCCCAGACAATTTCGTAATTGCGCAATTTCCCAAAACTAGGACTTTATGCAATTTATGAAATTAAAGGGACTTTCCTGCAATTTGCAGTGCGAGGTGTCACCCTCTCATTGGCCGGTGAACCTGCACCGTCCATTTGGACACGGGACCCACTCGAAAAGATCCCGGAAATATCCCAAAAATATCTTTAGATATTTTTACTTATTTAATAATAAAATTCTTTGTAAGAAAAAAGAAAAGAAAAAGAAAAGAAATAGAAATGGGTTGGATCCTTAATGGATCCAAACCCAAAACCCAAGATCCATAAGCCCAAATCCATTTGTCAAAAACCAAAACCATTCCCAAACTTAAGAAACCGCAGCAGCACCTAGACTAGAAAGTTACTAAAGAAAGGAAACTTAGGAAGGAAGGAAAGGAAAGAAAGAAAGGAAAGAAAGTAAAGAAGGATAAAAAAAAAACAACAGCAGTAAAAAGAAAGAAGGAAAGAAAGGAAGGAAAGAAAGAAAGAAAGGAAAGAAGAAAAGAAAGAAAGCAGCGGAGGAAGGAAAGAAAGAAAGAAAGAAAGAAAGGAAGGAAAGAAAGAAAGAAAGGAAGCAGCAGCGGAAAGAAAGAATAAGGAAAGGAAAGGAAAGGAAAGGAAAGAAAGAATAAGTAAAGAAAGAAAGGAAAGGAAAAGAAAGAAAGAAAAGAAATTGCGGCAGCAACCCCCTCCCCCATGGCCGGAGCGGCGAGGCCCCCGTCCGCCGGAGTAGCTCCGTCCCTCGCCGGAGCCGACATTTTCCCCCACAGCCGACTCTTCTCCCCGCTGGCCTCTCTCCTCAGCCCCCTTCTCCCCGCGGTTCCGCCGGAGCGACTCTGCCCCCCACTCGTCGACCCCGCACCGCCTCGCCGGCGCCGTCCCCTCTCCCCCTCCCGCTGGCTCCGCCTCCCCAGCCATGCCAGCACCCCTCGGTTAGCCGCCCGAGTCCGGCGAGTCTCTGGACGCAGATTCCGGACACGTCCAGAACACGGAACAGTGTCAACTCGACACGTGGATACGAAGAAATTCATTCCACGGAGCTCTGTTCAGGTATATTTTTCTCTCACCTCGTAACTCTGTTTCCGATTCCGTCAGTTGCGTCGCGTAGACTGTGTAACCCTCTCGGTGCCCGTGCAACCCGCTCGGAGCATCGCGTCCTGTGGCGATCGCGAACCGCGATCCAAATACAGGAAAAACAACGACCCGATTCACCCCGGAACTGAGTACGCCCCGCCAAACGGGACGACTTGGTCGCACGCGGTCTTTACCAAAACGTGCGCGACGTTGATACGGACGTGTAGGAGTTCGGAGAAGTTGATTTGGATGTGCGTGCACACCGGAATCAACGCGTATCCGCCGACACCGCCCCGTATCCGTCAGTTCTGGAACACGCTGCAACTTTGTGTATACACGTCGGATCGAGACGAAACTTGCGCCATCGGACTCGTAGCAATACGCTGGTCCTGTGAGCCAAGTTTGGTTCGATTCTGAGAACGTTGACAAAATCCCGTATCGTGGGCCCCATAGGCTCCACTTGACGGGCGATTTTGTGACCGGCTCATCGGAATCCAATTCTGGAAGTTCCGTTGGGTTCGTATCATCGTTCCTGACTTGTTGACACTAAGTTTGGCGAATTTGGAGACCTTTGACCCTGACACATTTTTCGGTGCAAAGTGGGCCCACATGTGGACCCCGCTTTGACCGGAAACTGTCATTTTTGCCCCTGTGTCCAAATTGGACTTAAGGACAGGCGTTTCTAGCTATTTGATATTTTCTGAGACTGTTAGTGATGTTTATTTCAGCATCCGGAGACTTTATTCTGAGGCCATAGTTCTGACACTTGGTATTTGACGTCTGGATATTACGTTTACAGCTCTCTTGCCAGGCAAGTATACCTTGCCTTGTTGTACTGTTTAAATTCAGTTATTGTTAGTTACATGTTTATTTATTTTAGTATTATATAAATGTGCGCGTCCGAGCAGTCTCGGGTGCAGTCAACGATGGCGTTGACGTTAGGACTTGTGTCTGACCTAGTGTCTAGTAGACCCACCTAAAGTTGTGAAGTTATTGATATAACTTCTCAGGCCTTGACACGTATCATTACACGTCACAGAGTGAGAACATGTAGGGACGCGTGCCTCATGCGCGACTGGCCATCAGTGTGAGCAACACGTGTAGTGGTATTTAGCTCAGTTGTTTATTTTATTGAGACTTGCATCATAGTAGGAGGTGTCCACGTCGTTTTCACGACTTGTACATCTATATGGGGCGGGAAAGACACTTAGTAGGCGTATGGGACACCCCTTCCTTGAGTCTTTTATCCTTCGATCCATGCTCCTCGGAGATGGACGATTGCAGAGTTCCCTGAGTCGGGGGCATATGACACATATACTAGCCAGTCCCGATGATTGGTGAATTACGTCAGCATATGTCTAGCCACACATTCCCATGCGTACTACTAGGTCTTTAAATTGCATTCACTTAGATGGTTAGCACACCCCAGTTATTTATTCAGTATTTACATTATGGCATGTCATTTTTCTGTATCTTGCTATGTCCCTCTGAGGACCTGGTCCCCTGCCAGGTGTATATGTTCTTGAGTACTCGCAGGAGCACAGATCCGGACAGGTTATATATTTTCCGAGGAGGTCTTCTCTTCGAGCCTCGGGATTGTCAGATGTTGATCTTTTATGGTGTGTATTCTGGTTCCTTTTATATTCCATATCGGCAGTGGATTTGTTTCCATCCGACTGTCATTCTTTAGTTATTTACTGTTGTGATTTAGTTACCTAGTTATTGGTTATTCATGTCTATGTGATTTCTGTGGATGAGATTTAGATATTACCCTGTGACTTGTGATTATTTATACCACTGGTGAACTATTGTTCATTATACAGCGTACGCACGTATATATGGTTTCCATATATTGGAGTTGCCATATATACGGGCGGCTGGCACGGTTACGCAAGATTTCAGAGGCTTCGCCAAAGAACAGAGGCTGGACACCAGACTGGTTGTCACATACACGAAGATGGAACTCTAAGATGTGGCAATCGTCTTTATGTTCCAAATGGAGAACTTCGTAATGAGCTAATGTCAGAAGCTCATAGCTCAGTATACTCTATACATCCAGGAGGCACAAAGATGTACAGAGACCTGCGGCAATATTACTGGTGGCATGGAATGAAGCGGGAGATAGCACGCTTTGTGGCCAAATGCTTGGTGTGTCAGCAAGTCAAGGCTGAGCATCAAAGATCTGCCGGTTTACTTCAACCCCTCCCAATACCCGAGTGGAAATGGGAACACATTACGATGGACTTTGTTACGGGCTTTCCAAGAAGTCCTAGTGGTCGTAATGCTGTCTGGGTAATTGTAGACAGACTCACTAAGGCTGCTCATTTTCTACCTTTCAGAGTCGGGCAATCTACAGAGGTCTTGGCAGATATGTACATGAAGGAGATAGTGCGTCTGCATGGAGTACCAGTCAGTATAATATCTGACCGGGATACGAGATTTACATCTTACTTTTGGCGAAGTATGCAACAGAGTCTTGGTACTCGCCTTAAGTTCAGCACCTCGTATCATCCACAGACAGATGGCCAGTCAGAGCGCACCATCCAGACCTTAGAGGATATGCTGAGAGCTTGTATGCTTGACTTCAGCGGATCCTGGGAAGATCACTTACATCTGGTGGAATTTTCCTACAACAACAGCTATCAAGCGAGCATCCAAATGGCTCCCTTTGAAGCTTTGTATGGAAGGAAATATCGTTCCCCAGTATGCTGGAGCGATGTTGGTGAGAGACAGATTCTGGGACCAGAACTGATCATTCGTACGGTGGAGAAGGTGAAGAAGATCCAGGGACACCTACGAGCTGCACAAGATAGGCAGAAGCACTGGGCCAACATTCATCGCAGACCTCTAGAGTTCCAAGTAGGGGAGCATGTGTTCTTGAAGATCTCACCTACCAGAGGAACTATCAGATTTGGAGGACGAGGGAAGCTAAGTCCAAGGTATATTGGACCCTTCGATGTGTTAGATCGCGTCGGAGAAGTTGCTTACAGACTAGCTCTACCTCATACTTTGGAGGGAGTACATGACGTCTTCCACGTATCTCAGCTGAGGAGGTACATTCCAGACCCGAGTCATGTGCTAGACTACTCAGAGATCACCATCGGGCCGAGCTTATCTTATCAGGAGGAGCCTGTAGAGATCCTGGACCGTAGCGAGAAAGTGTTGCGTGGCCAGACTATTCCTCTCGTTCGTGTTTCATGGAGACATCATGCACCAGGTGAATCCACCTGGGAACGAGAAGAGGATATTCGTCAGCGTTATCCCCATCTATTTCCAAATCAGGGTATGTCCAATATTTCAAATTCAATCTTTCTTAATCATCATATGTCCTTAAATTAATTCTTCATTTTCATTATATGTTTGTTTTTATTTCGAGGACGAAATATTCTAAGGAGGGTAGATTGTAAACTCCCTCGACCAGATTTCAGTAATTGAGGATTAATTTAGGCTAATTAGAAATTGTGCAACTTTTTAAAATTTTATAATCAATTGATTGTGCACTTGTTTGCTACACAATTAATTAGGGCAACACACTAACTGTGAACCTTAAACAAATTTCACATCCCTGCTCTAGACTTGCTAGACTACATTTTCTGTATTTTTAGCAACTTCCAGAAACCTTGTTTGGTGCCTCGTTTTATTTAACTCCTATTTAAAATTCTGCTCTTTACCCATTCCTGTACCCTAGTGATTCAAGGACCAGTAGGCATCTGTTTTTGCCAAACAAAAATACGATAATATTCTACTCTAATTGTATTACAATTATCGTATTGACACCGTAGAAAAATTATGACCATAACAGCCTCAAAATAATTAATGAACACCGTGCGCAGTATTTATTAAATAATAAATACGATGACCGTATCATCTGAAAAATCAGACCCTGCCTCTGCCCAGACTCACCCCACACTGTCCAAAATATTTTCCCCAGCTATTTCCCCCATTTTTGTACAATTTAGAATTTCGGGAAATCAGTATTTAAAATCAGGTAAATTGCGAAATTACGCAAAATACCAATTTCATGCATTTATGCAATTATTGAAAAGTTAGGGTTTAAAATGCAAATTTGCATGCTAGGTGGCCTAACCCTATTGGCTAGACCATAGGTGAGTGGGACCCACCATAAAATCCAGACATTTCTGCTGAAAATATCCTAAAAATACCAAATTACTAAAATGCCCCTGAAGTTCAACTTATTTACGAATTTGCCATTGGGCAAAACCCTATATAAACCCTAGGTTTCCTTCATTCAAACCATCCCACCCCCGCCACGGCCAGCTCCGACCACCGCCGGCCACCCAACTCCGGCCAGCCCTTCGCCACCCTCCCCTCTTCCCTCCGGCCAAGTACCACCACCGGCGCCGCCCTGCTCCGCCTTGGCCAGCCCCCGCACCCTCCTCCTCTCTCCACTGTCCAACAGCACCACCACCACCCGAGCTCCTCCCCCGCCGCCTCCGGCCGTCGCCGACCACCGCCACCCTACCCAGCCGCTTCGCCCCGACCTCCTCTACCTACCACCACCACCTCAGCCCCCCACGACGCCTCCTCCGGCCGCCCTAGCCCCCGCAGCGCCGTCGACCACCCCCAACCCGAACTACCCTCCCCAACTCCGGCCGCCCCTAGCCGCCACCACCGCCGTCGTGGACCTCCGCCACCACCACCAACCTGACCGCCCCTCCCTCCTTCGTCGATCCCGCACCCTGCCCGGCCACCTCCGCCTCTCCTCCGCCGCCGGCAGCCCCCACAAGACTGCTACTGCTGCTGCTGCTGCCAGTGTACACTGCCACTGCTGCTGCTCCTCCGGCCGCCTCCGGCCAGCTCCGCCGCCGTCCTCCCGCCGGCACCACCGCGTGGGACCCCCCTTGCCACCTGTAAGGTATAAATATACTATACTATACTAAAATACGTATATAATTTATAATACATGCATATGTATATAATATATGTATATATATGTATAAATATATGTATATATATATGTATATTACTATATACTATTATATATATATATACTGTTATTATACAGTATATTATATATATATATACTAATATATATTATTTACTAAATATATGGATATATATATGTATATATTATACTATATATATTCTATACATAAATATATTTATATATGTATATATGTATATATATGTATATATGTATATATATAGATGTATATATTATATCATAATTACTATTATATATTTAATACTGTTAAATATATAAATATATGTGTATACATATATTTATATATACTTGCATTTTTCTTTCCTGCATTTTAATTTTCCTGCACCTATTATATATATATATATATATATATATATCTATATATATATATATATATTATCTACTTATACTATATATAAATATCTATATATATATATATTATCTATATATATATATATTTATACCTGCTGGATAATACAGCCTATTATAAAATATGTAAATTTACATTTCTGCAATATATTATATACTATATACCAGCTGGATAATACAGCTTATAATTATATATATTATTTCAATTATCGCAATGTCATTTCAATTTATTATATAATATTATATATATTGCTGTATATTACAGCCTAATATAATTATTATATACTATCCAGTGGTCATATATAGACCCTGATAATATTATATGTATTTAATTCTTGCTCTGTCAATTTCTTTTATTATCTATATATATACTATACTATATACTATAATACATATATTATATATATGTATTTAATTACTGTCCTGTCATTTCAATTTGCCTATATATATATATCAATCAGTGGATATACCCTGAATATATATGTATTTAAATTACTGTCCTGTCAATTCGATTTATTTATACTATTATTATATCAGAGGATATACCCTGATAAATACTATATCTATCGCAGTAGATATACCCTGCTACTATATATTATTATTACCTGCATTTATTTGTTCTATATATACTATTATATATATTATATATATATGCTTACTATATATATATCTATACTATATATATGTATATATATATATGTTTTAATTTACAGCCTTGATATTTACGAACCCTGTCTATCTTAACAGAAACCAACTTCGGCACAGCCAGTGACCCCCTGTCACCAGCACTTTCACAACTGACTGTGAAATCAGGGTTTCAACACTATCAGGGAGTAGGCAAGTATACCTTGCCAAGTTAATGTTTAAATTAAATTGTTGATATCTGCTTGTTTTGAAATTCATATACCCTGATCACCTGAGACTACCTCGGGTACAGTCAACTGTTATGTTGACATGATATTATCGACTCACCAAACAGCTGAGAGAATATCCTAATATTCTCCTAGACCCCATCACGGGAACACGCAACATGGTTGCATTTCATATATGGATGTGAGCTGCGTATTTGATTAGCTACCAGTACGTGTGACCCGCATCACGGATTAGAATAACTTAGGAAATGTACGACCTGACATTTAGTTTCATTGGGATGGGAAAGATAACTAGTTAACGTATGGGACACCCCCTCCAATAATGTTTTATACCTTCGTACCAGTGTTGGTCGATTGCAGAGTTCCCTGAGTCGGGGGCATACGACACCTATACTAGCCAGTCGCCACGATTGGTGAATTACGTCAGCGTATGTCTAGCCACACATTCCCATGCGTACTACTGGATCTTTACTTGCATTTTCACTTAGTATGGTTAGCACCCTGTATTTATTTACTTTATTTCAGTATTTACATACATGGCATGTCATTTCCTGTATCTTGTTATGTCCCACTGAGGACCTGGTTCCCTGCCAGATTTAGACGAGGCTTTCTACCCCACTGTGTACGGGCCTGATCAGGAGGCCAGATGTGCTACTGAGGAGGAGCTCGAGGAGACACCCTCAGAGTAGTCTTGACCCTAGATGCTGCTACCTGGAGTTGGAGATGTTTTGCTCAGATAGACACTACTTAGTCTATCTGATTTTTCTGCACTATTATTAGTGTTTGTAGTAGACTTGTATTCTCGTCGGATGTGTATTGTATCAGTCTCAGATATATATATATATTTCAGCACTTGTTTTTCTGACATATTGTTGTGGATGAGATAGTTTTTACCTATTCTATACTTGTAGTATTTTAGGACAGCGTAGCACGTTCCTTTGGGTCCATCAAAGTGGATTAAGCCCATAGTGACGTGTCAGCTGGCCAGTGACACGTGGCCTAGTTCCTGACATTTTGGGACTGGGGCGTGACACGAATAAAAGATAGACCTGCATGGGCCACCACTAAAACCGTGTCAACATAACAGTTGACTGTACCCGAGGTAGTCTCAGGTGATCAGGGTATATGAATTTCAAAACAAGCAGATATCAACAATTTAATTTAAACATTAACTTGGCAAGGTATACTTGCCTACTCCCTGATAGTGTTGAAACCCTGATTTCACAGTCAGTTGTGAAAGTGCTGGTGACAGGGGGTCACTGGCTGTGCCGAAGTTGGTTTCTGTTAAGATAGACAGGGTTCGTAAATATCAAGGCTGTAAATTAAAACATATATATATATACATATATATAGTATAGATATATATATAGTAAGCATATATATATAATATATATAATAGTATATATAGAACAAATAAATGCAGGTAATAATAATATATAGTAGCAGGGTATATCTACTGCGATAGATATAGTATTTATCAGGGTATATCCTCTGATATAATAATAGTATAAATAAATCGAATTGACAGGACAGTAATTTAAATACATATATATTCAGGGTATATCCACTGATTGATATATATATATAGGCAAATTGAAATGACAGGACAGTAATTAAATACATATATATAATATATGTATTATAGTATATAGTATAGTATATATATAGATAATAAAAGAAATTGACAGAGCAAGAATTAAATACATATAATATTATCAGGGTCTATATATGACCACTGGATAGTATATAATAATTATATTAGGCTGTAATATACAGCAATATATATAATATTATATAATAAATTGAAATGACATTGCGATAATTGAAATAATATATATAATTATAAGCTGTATTATCCAGCTGGTATATAGTATATAATATATTGCAGAAATGTAAATTTACATATTTTATAATAGGCTGTATTATCCAGCAGGTATAAATATATATATATATAGATAATATATATATATATATAGATATTTATATATAGTATAAGTAGATAATATATATATATATATAGATATATATATATATATATAATAGGTGCAGGAAAATTAAAATGCAGGAAAGAAAAATGCAAGTATATATAAATATATGTATACACATATATTTATATATTTAACAGTATTAAATATATAATAGTAATTATGATATAATATATACATCTATATATATACATATATACATATATATACATATATACATATATAAATATATTTATGTATAGAATATATATAGTATAATATATACATATATATATCCATATATTTAGTAAATAATATATATTAGTATATATATATATAATATACTGTATAATAACAGTATATATATATATAATAGTATATAGTAATATACATATATATATACATATATTTATACATATATATACATATATTATATACATATGCATGTATTATAAATTATATACGTATTTTAGTATAGTATAGTATATTTATACCTTACAGGTGGCAAGGGGGGTCCCACGCGGTGGTGCCGGCGGGAGGACGGCGGCGGAGCTGGCCGGAGGCGGCCGGAGGAGCAGCAGCAGTGGCAGTGTACACTGGCAGCAGCAGCAGCAGTAGCAGTCTTGTGGGGGCTGCCGGCGGCGGAGGAGAGGCGGAGGTGGCCGGGCAGGGTGCGGGATCGACGGAGGAGGGAGGGGCGGTCAGGTTGGTGGTGGTGGCGGAGGTCCACGACGGCGGTGGTGGCGGCTAGGGGCGGCCGGAGTTGGGGAGGGTAGTTCGGGTTGGGGGTGGTCGACGGCGCTGCGGGGGCTAGGGCGGCCGGAGGAGGCGTCGTGGGGGGCTGAGGTGGTGGTGGTAGGTAGAGGAGGTCGGGGCGAAGCGGCTGGGTAGGGTGGCGGTGGTTGGCGACGGCCGGAGGCGGCGGGGGAGGAGCTCGGGTGGTGGTGGTGCTGTTGGACAGTGGAGAGAGGAGGAGGGTGCGGGGGCTGGCCAAGGCGGAGCAGGGCGGCGCCGGTGGTGGTACTTGGCCGGAGGGAAGAGGGGAGGGTGGCGAAGGGCTGGCCGGAGTTGGGTGGCCGGCGGTGGTCGGAGCTGGCCGTGGCGGGGGTGGGATGGTTTGAATGAAGGAAACCTAGGGTTTATATAGGGTTTTGCCCAATGGCAAATTCGTAAATAAGTTGAACTTCAGAGGCATTTTAGTAATTTGGTATTTTTAGGATATTTTCAGCAGAAATGTCTGGATTTTATGGTGGGTCCCACTCACCTATGGTCTAGCCAATAGGGTTAGGCCACCTAGCATGCAAATTTGCATTTTAAACCCTAACTTTTCAATAATTGCATAAATGCATAAAATTGGTATTTTGCGTAATTTCGCAATTTACCTGATTTTAAATACTGATTTCCCGAAATTCTAAATTGTACAAAAATGGGGGAAATAGCTGGGGAAAATATTTTGGACAGTGTGGGGTGAGTCTGGGCAGAGGCAGGGTCTGATTTTTCAGATGATACGATCATCGTATTTATTATTTAATAAATACTGCGCACGGTGTTCATTAATTATTTTGAGGCTGTTATGGTCATAATTTTTCTACGGTGTCAATACGATAATTGTAATACAATTAGAGTAGAATATTATCGTATTTTTGTTTGGCAAAAACAGATGCCTACTGGTCCTTGAATCACTAGGGTACAGGAATGGGTAAAGAGCAGAATTTTAAATAGGAGTTAAATAAAACGAGGCACCAAACAAGGTTTCTGGAAGTTGCTAAAAATACAGAAAATGTAGTCTAGCAAGTCTAGAGCAGGGATGTGAAATTTGTTTAAGGTTCACAGTTAGTGTGTTGCCCTAATTAATTGTGTAGCAAACAAGTGCACAATCAATTGATTATAAAATTTTAAAAAGTTGCACAATTTCTAATTAGCCTAAATTAATCCTCAATTACTGAAATCTGGTCGAGGGAGTTTACATAGGGTCCACTATTATTTGAGTTGAGAGAGAGAATTTTTTTAATGAAAGTTTCTATATGTAGAAACCCTCATAATTTTTTTTCTCCAAAGTTAGGGCCACATAGTATGAAAATGAGATTAGAAACCATTGTTGGAAGAAGTTTTTCCTAAAAATAGTTTCTACTATAGAAATAATGAAGATAGAAACCCCTCTATCTCCGTCCTCCAATGGGGGTTTCTATCTCCTACCTCTAATGTGGCTTTCTATCCCGCATATTTCTACGGTAGAAATCATTATTTTATAAAATCCTCTCAACCATGATCGATATCCTAATTTTATCCTATGTGGGGGTGATGGAGGATGGAGAATTTCTACGAGGCTTTCTATATGTGAAAACTCTCATAGAAAGTCTTCTTATCTCGTAGCAATTATTGGACCCTATATTATTAAGTTGATCCTTTTATTTTTTGCCACATAAGATAGAAATAGAGAAACATTGAGAATACTTTTTTTTTATGTGTGCTTTCTATATAGAAACTCTACCAACTAGCATAGGATTTTTCTTAAAGTACAATGCCAACTTGGTTAGAAACTCAATTTTACAAATTCTCATTTGAGGTGGCCTAATGGCTAGTTGCAACATTTCCTAAAGGACTGGCATAACCCCCTGCGGTGTAGACAACAATGGATTGATGGTAGTGCCATTACTAGTTGAAAATTAGATTCAAAATGTAATAGTGCTTTACGACAAATTTTGTTCATAAATTTTGTAAACTCCCTCGACCAGATTTCAGTAATTTAGGATTAATTTTGACTAATTAGAATTATTGTAACTTTTTAAAAATTTATTTATTATATATTCTATTGATTGTGCACCTGTCTGTTACACAATTAATTAGGGCATCACACTAGCTGTTAAATCCTAAACAAATTTCACATACCTGCCCTAGACTTGGTAGACTACTTTTTCTGTATTTTGTGCAACTCCCAGAAACCTTGTTTGGTGCTTCGTTTTAGTCGCACAAATATCGTTACAGACGTACGTATTTATTACCTATTTAAATTTCTGCTCTTTACCCACCTCTGTACCTTAGGGATTTGAGGACCAGTAGGCACCTGTTTTGCCCAAACAAAAATACGATAATATTCTACTCTAATTGTATTACAATTATCGTATTGACACCGTAGAAAAATTATGACCCTAACTGCCTCAAAATAATAAGTGAACACCGTGCGCAGTATTTATTAAATAATAAATACGAGGATCTGTATCACTCAGAAATCAGACTCTGCCTCTGCCTAGACTCACCCCCACACTTTCCAAAATATTTTTCCAGCTATTTCCCTCATTTTTGTACAATTCAGTATTTCGGGGAATCAGTATTTTAAATCAGGTAAATTGCGAAATTACGCAAAATATCAATTTCATGCTTTTATGCAAATTATAAAAAGTTAGGGGTTTTTATGCAAAAATGCATGTTAGGTGGCATCACCCTATTGGCTAGACAATAGGTGTATGGGACCCACCCAAAACACCCAGAAAAATCCTGTAAAAATATCCCAAAAACCTAAATTACCTAAAAGACCCTGAACTTCCCTTTATTTACGAATCTGCCATTCCCTCAACCCCTATATAAACCCTAACCCTTCCCCTTTCAAACTCCCACAGCCCTCACCTCCGACCACCACCGGCCGCCCAACTCCGGCACGACCTCCGCCCTGACCCCCTCTCCCCTCCGGCCAAGCCCCGCCGCCTCCGGCCATCCCCTCCGCCGTGAGCAGCCCCCGCAACCCCACACTCCCTCACTGCCCACAGCAACCACCACCACCTGAACCACCCCCTGCGCCACCCTCCGCCACCGTGCACCGCCACCACCCCCACCATTCGACTCGCCATCCTCCCCTCCACCGGACCACCACCCCTCACCGCCCCACGACGCCGCCTCCGCCGGCTAGAGCCCCCGCAGCTCCTCCCCACTCCCCTAACCCTAACTGCCATCCTCTACTCCGGCCGCCTCTAGCCGCCACCACCGCCGTCGTGGACCTCCGCCACCACCACCAACCTGACCGCCACCCTCCCCTCCGTCGAACCCGTCGCCTGCACCGCCGCCTCCGCCACTCCTCCGCCGCCGGCAGCCCCCGCAAGCTGCTGCTGCTGCTGCTAGCAGCCACTGCTGCTGTTGTTGCTCCTCCGGCCGCCTCCGGCCATCTCCACCGCCGTCCTCCCGCCGTCGACGACCTGTGGACCCCCCCTGTCAGTGGGTATACCCCCTAACCCTAGTATATACATATTTATATATATATATATACTTATATGTATACCTATATGTATATATAAGTATATATATATGTATATAAATATGTATATATATGTATATTTATATATATATATTATATTATAATATATATGTTATATACTGTTATTATACAGTATAATTATACTGTATATACTATTATTATATATTTACTAAATATATATATATATATATATATATCTATAATTCTATACATATATATTTATATATATAAATATGTATATATGTATATGTATATGTATATTTATATATACTATATAATATTATGTAAATATGCATTTTATTCTGTTTTATATATATGTATATATATATCTATAGTATATATAAATATGTGTGTACATATATTTATATATATATATAGTTATATATGATATGTATACTATATGTATATAATATTATATAACATATTATATAATATTATATAATTACTATTATATTTATAGTATATATGTATGTATATATATACTATGCATTTTCTTTTTATTTATGTGCACTTATTTATATATATATATTATTATATATAATTATTATTATAGTACTGGATATACAGTACATATGTATCTATATATATATTTATTTCCTGCACTTATTATATATATATATATATATATATATATATATATATATATATATATATATATATATATATATCTCTATATATATATGTAAATATAATATTAATATTCAGCTGGATAATACAGCTTATATATATATATGTAAATTTACAATTCTTGCACTGTCTTCAATTTATTATATATGTATATATATATTATCTATATACATTATATACTATATATAGTACTGTATAATACAGTACATAGATATATATGTATTTACTTTCTGCCCTGTTATTTCAATTTATTTATATTATATATCAGTGGATATACCCTGATTATTATATTATTATATATCAATGGATATACCCTGATAATATTATATTATTATATATCAGTGGATACACCCTGATAATATTATATTACTATATATATAGCAGTGGATATACCCTGCTACTATTATAATTGCTATATATATACCTGCATTTTTCTGTTCTTTATATGCTATATATACTGCTATATATATTATATCTATATATATATATATATATATATATATATATATATATATATATCTATATTATATATGTGTATATAAGTATATATATATACTTTATATTACAACCATGATATTCACGAACCCTGTCTGTTTTAACAGAAACCACCTTCAGCACAGCCAGTGACCCCCTGTCACCAGCACCTTCACAACTGACTGTGAAATCAGGGTTTCAATACTATCAGGGAGTAGGCAAGTATACCTTGCCAAGTTTACTGTTTAAATTCTCAATATTGTTATATGTTCTGCTTCTGAAATTCATATACTGTGAGTACCTGAGACTGCCTCGGGTACAGCCAACTGATATGTTGATAATTTAGCATATTTAACTTAGTTTTACAGACTCACCAACACTGTGAGAATATTCTGATATTCTCCTAGACCCTATCACGGGAACACGCAACATGGTTGCAATTCATATTGGGATATGAGCTGCGTATTTGATTAGCTACCAGTACGTGTGACCCACATCACGGATTAGCATAATTCAGGAAAAGTACAACTTGACATTTAGTTACATTGGGATGGGAAAGATAACTAGTAGACGTATGGGACACCCCCTCCATAAATGTTTTATACCTTCGAACCAGAGATGGTCGATTGTAGAGTGCCCTTGAGTCAGGGGGCATACGACACATATACTAGCCAGTCACCACGATTGGTGAATTACGTCAGCGTATATCTAGCCTACACATTCCCATGCGTACTACAAGGTCTTTACTTGCATTTCACTTAGATGGTTAGCACCCTGTATTTATTTTCTTTATTCAGTATTTACATACATGGCATGTCATTTTCTGTATTTTGTTATGTCCCACTGAGGACCTGGTTCCCTGCCAGATCTAGACGAGGCTTTCTACCCCACTGTGTACGGCCCTGATCAGGAGGCTAGATGTGCTACCGAGGAGGAGCTCGAGGAGACACCCTCAGAGTATGCTTGACCCTAGAGGCCTGCCACCTGGAGATGGAGATATTTTCCTCAGATAGACACTGCTTAGTCTATCTGATTTTTCTGCGCTATTATCAGATTTTGTAGTAGGCTTGTATTCTCACCAGTTGTGTACTGTATCAGACTCAGTTATATATATATTCAGCACTTGCTTTTCTGACATTTTGTTGTGGATGAGATAGATTTACCTGTTTTGTACTTGTAGTATTTTAGGACAGCGTAGCACGTCCCTTTGGGTCCATTAAGAGTGGATTACGCCCTTAGTGACGTGTCAGCTGGCTAGTGACACGTGGCCTAGTTCCTGACATTTTGGGACTGGGGCGTGACACGGTTTTAGTGGTGGCCCATGCAGGTCCAGTTTTTATTGCTAGTGGTATGGTGACATGCCCAGCAAGCCTGCAATAGGATAGGAATACTAGGACTCATCCACACTGACACCATCTCTACAATTTTTTTTATTGCATCTTGCTTGATTATCATCTATTATCTCCTTTGTGTTTTCTAATTATCCTATTTTCCTCAGAAATATGGACATACCCGGGAAACCTGCGAATAATGGGGCTGACCAAGCAACAGACCCTTCGCCAAGTGTCCAAGAAACTCCGTCCAATCACCAGAATTCTAGCCAGGAGACGACACCAACACCGCAGGCGGAGACACCTTTGCCTCCACCTCCAGCCTTGCCTATCCTGATGCCACAGCTTGAGGGTCAACCTCAAATGTTGCAGTTCCTCCAAACGATGTTGCAGAACCAGTGGCAGCAGACTGAGGCCCTGAGACAGTCTCAGTGGCAACAGACTGAAGCTCTGCGACAGACTCTGATGACGGCCTTGGAGAGAACTACTGCTCCGGCACCAGCACCTGTCCAACCAGCGGGCACAGTTCGAGGCTTCCGCCAAATGAGCCCGAGGACCTTCAAGGGCAGCGAAACTCCTGAGGAGATCTCTGACTGGATCTCCAATACTGAAATGCTGCTGGAAGGATCGCAACTCACTCCTGACCTATGGATGACCGCTGTGAGGGCCCAACTTCTTGGCAACGCCCATCACTGGTGGGAATCCATATAGCGCAGCATCGGCAAAGACTAGACTTGGCAACAATTCCTAGAGCACTTCAATGCCAAGTACTTTCCAGCGACAGTCCAGAATGCCCTATATTCCCAGTTCCTGCACCTGGAACAAGGGAATATGACTGTTGATGCCTACGACGCGGAGTTTAGCAGACTGAGTCATTTTGGTGCTGTTCTGATACCGAACGAGCTGGAGAAGGCTAAAAGATTCCACCATGGCCTCAATTACGAGCTCCAGAGGTACACAACAACGCAGTCAAGAATCTCCTACAACGAGGTTCTTACAGAAGCGAGGGAGCAAGAAGCCATTGGCCGAGGAGCAAGGCGCTCAAATTCAACCTTCCCGGCCAAGAACCAGCAAGGAGCAGGAGGACCCATCCGTCGTCCTCAATATCAGACGTAGCAGACAACGGGCCCCTATCAGAAGAAGGAGCTCCCGACTTGTCACTTTTGTGGCAAGAAAGGACATTGGGCCAGTGACTGCAGAAAGAAGCTAGGGTTATGCCTGCTATGTGGAGCTAAAAATCATATGGCCAGAGACTGCCCACAACGCAGAGATACAGCACCTCAGCAAGGGCAGAAGCCAGGAGCACAAGCCCAGAAGATGGTACCCTCCACATCAGGAGGATATCAGAAAGGAGCACCCTTGCCTACTCAGGAAGCCCAGTTCAAGGCCAGACAACAAGCCGGAGGGCAAAGGCACGGACAAGCCTTTGCGTTAGCTGCAGTTGCAGAAGAGCCTGAAGGGGAAACTATAACAGGTACCATTTTAGTTGCATCATTACCTGCAACTGTATTATTCGATTCTGGGCTACTTTGTCTTTCATATCCAGTAGTTTCATAGCCATGCACAAGCTAGTCACTTCCCCACTACCTAAGTGTTGGAAAATACTTACTGGAGGAGGTATTGTTCCAGTTACCAACATTATTGAAACATGCCCGGTAGTTGTTTGTAGTAAAGGACTAAGAGCGCGATTTTTGGTACTCCCAATGCCAAATTTTGACGTTGTCTTAGGCATGGACTGGCTAAGCCAGAACAATGCTGTCCTAGATTGCCGAAAGGGAAGTGTTATCTTTAGACCCCCAGATCACCCGGAGTTCGAATATGTCCGAGGAACCATCGAGCAAGGAGTATGCCAGACTCCTAGAGCTTACATGGCGATGGAGACAGCACTTCCATCAGTTGTAGCAGAGTTCGCAGACGTATTTCCAGAAGAATTGCCAGGCCTACCACCTGACAGAGAAGTGGAGTTCATTATTGAGCTAATTCCCGGAGCTGCACCAGTGTCCTCCAATGTGTACCGACTGGCGAAGAAGGAGTTTGACGAGCTGAAGCTTCAATTGGAGGAATTACAGATCAAGGGATTTGTTCGTCCTAGTGCATCACTCTGGGGAGCACCAGTGCTGTTTGTACCAAAGAAGGACGGAACATATCGCATGTGTATTGATTACAGAGCCCTCAACGCTCTAACAATCAAAAACAAGTATCCCTTGCCGAGAATTGATGACCTGTTCGATCAACTAACAGGAGCCGTGGTATTCTCGAAGATAGACTTGAGATCAGGCTATCATCAGGTCAAGGTACGGAGAGAAGACATTCCAAAGACAGCATTCAGGACTCGTTATGGTCACTACGAGTTCCTGGTGATGCCATTTGGACTGACTAATGCACCTGCTGTATTCATGAACCTGATGAACCGAGTCTTCCACCAATATCTGGACCAGTTCGTGGTAGTCTTCATCGACGACATTCTGGTGTATTCGAAGAGCCACGAGGAGCATGAAGAGCACTTAAGACTGGTACTAGAGACGCTGAGACGGGAGAGCCTTTATGCTAAGATGAGCAAGTGTGAATTCTTCCTTGATCGTGTCGCTTTTTTGGGACACGTTATCACAGGAGAAGGCATCTCGGTGGACCCAGCAAAGATTTTATCTGTGGAGACATGGCCAACTCCGACCAATGTCTCAGAGGTGAGAAGCTTTCTAGGACTTGCCGGATATTACCGGAGGTTTGTAGAAAACTTTGCAAGAATCTCGGAGCCGATTACCCGTCTTACCCGTAAGGAGCAGGAGTTCATATGGACTGAAGAATGCCAGACAGCTTTTGATGACTTGAAGAAGCGTCTGACTACAGCACCCATCTTGACTATACCATCTGGATCCGGAGGTTTCGTAATCTATAGCGATGCATCCGGAAAAGGATTTGGTTGTGTCTTAATGCAACATCGGAAGGTTGTAGCCTATGCCTCAAGACAGCTGAGGACTCATGAGAAGAATTACCCCACTCACGACCTGGAGCTTGCCGTAGTCATCTTCGCCTTGAAGCTATGGAGACACTATTTATACGGCGAACGAGTGGAGATTTTCACATATCACAAGAGCCTGAAATATGTCTACACTCAGAAAGACTTAAATCTGAGGCAAAGACGATGGCTTGAAGTGATGACGGATTTCGAGATTGATCTGCAGTATCATCCTGGGAAAGCTAATGTGGTAGCAGATGCTCTAAGCAGAAGACCCTCGGCATTCTTTATGATCACCCAACCAGATCTGTTGAGAGATCTAGAAAAGTTAGGAATAGAGGTCATTATGCCAGGAATTGATGGCCAATTATCAAACTACCAGCTGCAATCAACCTTGGTGGAAAGAATCAAAGCTGCTCTACCAGCAGATGCAAGATTTCAGAGACTTCGACAAAGAACAGAGGCTGGAATTCAGACTGGATGTCGCATACACGAAGATGGGACTCTAAGATGTGGCAATCGTCTTTATGTTCCAAATGGAGAACTTCATAATGAGCTGATGTCAGAAGCCCATAGCTCAACATACTCTATACATCCAGGAGGCACAAAGATGTACAGAGATCTGCGGTAATATTACTGGTGGCATGGAATGAAGCGGGAGAGAGCACGCTTTGTGGCTAAATGCTTGGTGTGTCAGCAAGTCAAGACTGAGCATCAAAGAACTGCCGGTCTACTTCAACCCCTCCCAATACCTGAGTGGAAATGGGAACACATTACGATGGACTTTGTTACGGGCTTCCCAAGAAGTCCTAGTGGCCGTAATGCTGTATGGGTGATCGTAGACAGACTCACCAAGGCTGCTCATTTCCTACCTTTCAGAGTCGGGAAATCTACAGAAGTCTTGGCGGATATGTACATGAAGGAGATAGTGCGTCTGCATGGAGTACCAGTCAGTATAATATCTGACAGGGATACGAGATTTACATCTTACTTTTGGCGAAGTATGCAAGAGAGTCTTGGTACCCGCCTCAAGTTCAGCACCTCGTATCATCCACAGACAGATGGCCAGTCAGAGCGCACCATCCAGACCTTAGAAGATATGCTGAGAGCCTGCATGCTTGATTTCAGCGGATCCTGGGAAGATCACTTACATCTGGTGGAATTTTTCTACAACAACAGCTATCAAGCGAGCATCCAAATGGCTCCCTTTGAAGCTTTGTATGGAAGAAAATGTCGTTCCCCAGTATGCTGGAGCGATGTTGGCGAGAGACAGATCTTGGGTCCAGAACTGATTATTCGTACTGTGGAGAAGGTAAAGAAGATCCAGGGACACCTACGAGCTGCACAAGACAGACAGAAGCACTGGGCCAACATTCACCGACCACCTCTAGAGTTCCAAGTAGGAGAGCATGTATTCTTGAAGATCTCACCTACCAGAGGAACTATCAGATTTGGAGGAAGAGGGAAGCTAAGTCCAAGGTACATTGGACCCTTCGATGTGTTAGATCGCGTCGGAGAAGTTGCTTACAGACTAGCTCTACCTCAGACCTTGGAGGGAGTACATGACGTCTTCCACGTATCTCAGCTAAGGAGGTACATTCCAGACCCGAGTCATGTGCTGGACTATTCAGAGATCACCATCGGGCCGAGCTTATCATACCAGGAGGAGCCTGTAGAGATCCTGGACCATAGCGAGAAAGTATTGCGAGGCCAGACTATTCCTCTCGTTCGTGTTGCATGGAGACATCATGCACCAGGTGAATCCACCTGGGAACGAGAAGAGGATATTCGACAGCGTTATCCCCATCTATTTCCAAACCAGGGTATGTCCAATATTTCAAACTCAATCTTCATTAATCATCATATGTCCTGAATCAATCTTTCATTCTCATTATATGTTTGTTTTTATTTCGATGATGAAATATTCTAAGGAGGGTAGATTGTAAACTCCCTCGACCAGATTTCAGTAATTTAGGATTAATTTTGACTAATTAGAATTATTGCAACTTTTTAAAAATTTATTTATTATATATTCTATTGATTGTGCACCTGTCTGTTACACAATTAATTAGGATATCACACTAGCTGTTAAATCCTAAACAAATTTTACATACCTGCCCTAGACTTGGTAGACTACTTTTTCTGTATTTTGTGCAACTCCCAGAAACCTTGTTTGGTGCTTCGTTTTAGTCGCACAAATATCGTTACAGACGTACGTATTTATTACCTATTTAAATTTCTGCTCTTTACCCACCTCTGTACCCTAGGGATTTGAGGACCAGTAGGCACCTGTTTTGCCCAAACAAAAATACGATAATATTCTACTCTAATTGTATTACAATTATCGTATTGACACCGTAGAAAAATTATGACCCTAACTGCCTCAAAATAATAAGTGAACACCGTGCGCAGTATTTATTAAATAATAAATACGAGGATCTGTATCACTCAGAAATCAGACCCCGCCTCTGCCTAGACTCACCCCCACACTTTCCAAAACATTTTTCCAGCTATTTCCCTCATTTTTGTACAATTCAGTATTTCGGGAAATCAGTATTTTAAATCAGGTAAATTGCGAAATTACGCAAAATATCAATTTCATGCTTTTATGCAAATTATGAAAAGTTAGGGGTTTTTATGCAAAAATGCATGTTAGGTGGCATCACCCTATTGGCTAGACAATAGGTGTATGGGACCCACCCAAAACACCCAGAAAAATCCTGTAAAAATATCCCAAAAACCTAAATTACCTAAAAGACCATGAACTTCCCTTTATTTACGAATCTGCCATTCCCTCAACCCCTATATAAACCCTAACCCTTCCCCTTTCAAACTCCCACAGCCCTCACCTCCGACCACCACCGGCCGCCCAACTCCGGCACGACCTCCGCCCTGACCCCCTCTCCCCTCCGGCCAAGCCCCGCCGCCTCCGGCCATCCCCTCCGCCGTGAGCAGCCCCCGCAACCCCACACTCCCTCACTGCCCACAGCAGCCACCACCACCCGAACCACCCCCTGCGCCACCCTCCGCCACCGTGCACTGCCACCACCCCCACCATTCGACTCGCCATCCTCCCCTCCACCGGACCACCACCCCTCACCGCCCCACGACGCCGCCTCCGCCGGCTAGAGCCCCCGCAGCTCCTCCCCACTCCCCTAACCCTAACTGCCATCCTCTACTCCGGCCGCCTCTAGCCGCCACCACCGCCGTCGTGGACCTCCGCCACCACCACCAACCTGACCGCCACCCTCCCCTCCGTCGAACCCGCCGCCTGCACCGCCGCCTCCGCCACTCCTCCGCCGCCGGCAGCCCCCGCAAGCTGCTGCTGCTGCTGCTAGCAGCCACTGCTGCTGTTGTTGCTCCTCCGGCCGCCACCGGCCATCTCCGCCGCCGTCCTCCCGCCGTCGACGACCTGTGGACCCCCCCTGTCAGTGGGTATACCCCCTAACCCTAGTATATACGTATTTATATATATATACTTATATGTATACCTATATGTATATATATGTATATAAATATGTATATATATGTATATTTATATATATATATTATATTATAATATATATGTTATATACTGTTATTATACAGTATAATTATACTGTATATACTATTATTATATATTTACTAAATATATATATATATATATATATATATATATATATATATATATATATATATATATATATATATATATATATATATATCTATAATTCTATACATATATATTTATATATGTAAATATGTATATATGTATATATATATATGTATATTTATATATACTATATAATATTATGTAAATATGCATTTTATTCTGTTTATATATATGTATATATATATCTATAGTATATATAAATATGTGTGTACATATATTTATATATATATATAGTTATATATGATATGTATACTATATGTATATAATATTATATAACATATTATATAATATTATATAATTACTATTATATTTATAGTATATATGTATGTATATATATACTATGCATTTTCTTTTTATTTATGTGCACTTATTTATATATATATATTATTATATATAATTATTATTATAGTACTGGATATACAGTACATATGTATCTATATATATATTTATTTCCTGCACTTATTATATATGTATATATATATATATATATATATATATATATATATATATATATATATATATATATATATATATATATATATATATATATATATATATATATATATATCTATATATATATGTAAATATAATATTAATATTCAGCTGGATAATACAGCTTATATATATATATGTAAATTTACAATTCTTGCACTGTCTTCAATTTATTATATATGTATATATATATTATCTATATACATTATATACTATATATAGTACTGTATAATACAGTACATAGATATATATGTATTTACTTTCTGCCCTGTTATTTCAATTTATTTATATTATATATCAGTGGATATACCATGATTATTATATTATTATATATCAATGGATATACCCTGATAATATTATATTATTATATATCAGTGGATACACCCTGATAATATTATATTACTATATATATAGCAGTGGATATACCCTGCTACTATTATAATTGCTATATATATACCTGCATTTTTCTGTTCTTTATATGCTATATATACTGCTATATATATTATATCTATATATATACATACTATATATATATATATATATATATATATATATATATATCTATATTATATATGTGTATATAAGTATATATATATACTTTATATTACAACCATGATATTCACGAACCCTGTCTGTTTTAACAGAAACCACCTTCAGCACAGCCAGTGACCCCCTGTCACCAGCACCTTCACAACTGACTGTGAAATCAGGATTTCAATACTATCAGGGAGTAGGCAAGTATACCTTGCCAAGTTTACTGTTTAAATTCTCAATATTGTTATATGTTCTGCTTCTGAAATTCATATACTGTGAGTACCTGAGACTGCCTCGGGTACAGCCAACTGATATGTTGATAATTTAGCATATTTAACTTAGTTTTACAGACTCACCAACACTGTGAGAATATTCTGATATTCTCCTAGACCCTATCACGGAAACACGCAACATGGTTGCAATTCATATTGGGATGTGAGCTGCGTATTTGATTAGCTACCAGTACGTGTGACCCACATCACGGATTAGCATAATTCAGGAAAAGTACAACTTGACATTTAGTTACATTGGGATGGGAAAGATAACTAGTAGACGTATGGGACACCCCCTCCATAAATGTTTTATACCTTCGAACCAGAGATGGTCGATTGCAGAGTGCCCTTGAGTCAGGGGGCATACGACACATATACTAGCCAGTCACCACGATTGGTGAATTACGTCAGCGTATGTCTAGCCTACACATTCCCATGCGTACTACAAGGTCTTTACTTGCATTTCACTTAGATGGTTAGCACCCTGTATTTATTTTCTTTATTCAGTATTTACATACATGGCATGTCATTTTCTGTATCTTGTTATGTCCCACTGAGGACCTGGTTCCCTGCTAGATCTAGACGAGGCTTTCTACCCCACTGTGTACGGCCCTGATCAGGAGGCTAGATGTGCTACCGAAGAGGAGCTCGAGGAGACACCCTCAGAGTATGCTTGACCCTAGAGGCCTGCCACTTGGAGATGGAGATGTTTTCCTCAGATAGACACTGCTTAGTCTATCTGATTTTTCTGTGCTATTATCAGATTTTGTAGTAGGCTTGTATTCTCACCAGTTGTGTACTGTATCAGACTCAGTTATATATATATTCAGCACTTGCTTTTCTGACATTTTGTTGTGGATGAGATAGATTTACCTGTTTTGTACTTGTAGTATTTTAGGACAGCATAGCACGTCCCTTTGGGTCCATTAAGAGTGGATTACGCCCTTAGTGACATGTCAGCTGGCCAGTGACACGTGGCCTAGTTCCTGATATTTTGGGACTGGGGCGTGACAAATTTCAAATGAAGGGAAATATTTTTTTTTAAAAGTTCCAAACTAACAATTGAGGCTCTGTTTAGAATTTTATTTTGAAACTAAGTATTTGTTAAACAGAGTTCTGATAAAAATGAAATAGAGATAAACATATTTTTTTTAATTTGAAATTTGGTTTAAAAAAGAAGAAGATATGTTTGAATATGTATTGACACGTCCCTGCTCAAAACACAAAGGAGGAGGCCACGTGCCAATAGCCATATATGTTTTAAGCGGACTCCAGACCAACTCAATATGTATATGTTATATAAGTTCATATGTTCTAACAAGAATAATCAATGATTAGTCTAAAAGTTCTATATCTCAATCCATGAGAGAAAACTCACAAAAAGAACATAACGTAATAAGGTTGGTAGCCAATAATACACTTGTTCGAATATGTGCGAAAAGATTGACATGGGCCTACAAAACTTGACTATTAAAGTAGAATAAGTACAAGAAAAGTTACATAATTAATAAGTGAGAGATAACAAGATACAATTAAGAATTCTGACAATATATTATTCCAAGAACGAGTCGTACCTGAGCTACTATGGGTAGACCCTAAGAATAATCCAGCTCACCTAACCTAAAAGAGAAATGAGACCTAAGATGGGTGTAACAAGATACAATTATAAATATCAAAATAAAATGCAAAAAAATGGCATGCTCACCTCAAAAGTCGGGTACGATTATACTGATCAGCTAAGAGAATGCTAACGAGGACAAAGTTTGCACGCATCGGTCGTGGCTAAATGGGTAAACGTGCAAAGATCTCATCGGAAGCTAGAGACCATATGTAAAAGTACAATGTATATAGTGCTATTGGAGGCTAAAAAATTATCACATAACTCGGTAAATATATTTTAACAGGGATAGTTCGTCGCTGCGGGTCAAATGTCCACACGGAAAGATGTGAGCCCGTATTGGTACGGTCAAATTGAAAATATACTTATATACAAATTATGAAAATATAAAAGATGTATGTGCAAGAATTTCAAAAAAAAAAATCACATACATTCCGCCAGTATATCTAAAATTCTGCGAGTCCGTCTAGTAAAATTTGACCAATTAAAATTTTGCAAGTCGAATGTTTGATTGGGAGTTTTTTCAAACTTCTTTCCAAAGGCCAATATCCACAAAGTTCATTCTTTTATAGAAAATATTTTGCTTGACAAGTCATCTATCCATGGCTTACTTTGACCAACCAACCATGTTTTACATTTTTGAGGAAGGTTATGAGAAAAGTAGGGTGTTTGACTAGATATTTGGAGAATGCGGGGACACATGAACGCTGTCTAACCCCCTAGGATTTCCATATAACTCAACCTGATCCTTTCTTCTATACTTCTTGCCTCCTCTTCACTTCTTCCTTATTTGTCTCATCTTCTTCTTCAGCTGATCAAGGAGGAGGTTTAGGAGGGTCTTTAGAATGCTTGGAGCTTTAGGGGTGCTTACATTCTTCTACATGTGTTACACACTACAAAAATAAGTCAATTCTGGAAGCTCAGTAGCGACGTTACTTGATGGAGTTTCTAATTCCAACGAATTTAGTGACTCCATGTTGCAGCATCGCATTTAGCGGCTAAACGCGATGTCATAGCAACACACATCAAAAGAATATAGACGGAGACGTCTTTGCAACAGGAATATATGTTGCAAAACGAGCTTGAATATCTTCTACTATTACTAATTGGGCGACACGAATAATACCTGATAGTTTATTGTGAATTTTACGATTTTTGTCATAATACCGACGTCTACACAAACGTTGCCGATGATGTTGCTTCTTTTTTTTATACTAACTCATTTGAAAACCTAATTCTCTCTTCTTAAACAGAGAGAGTGACGTTCTATCCCGATCTCCCCCTTCCCCCCTCCGGTGCCCCCCACTACTCCCCTCCTCCTCTAGTGACAAAACCGTCGACTCCGACGTTGAATACGTTATCGAGGAAGTTGAGAATGGCCACTATCCGAAAGCGCATCGTCCCACTGCCGGTGGCATCAACGGTGCAAAGCCTCCTCCGAGGCAAGGCTTGCGAAGGAGAAGGGGGACGAAAAAGATCCTTCTCTCACTAATTTTTTCCAGCCTCGTCATAGAAGCTTGGTGAGCATCCCCCCTAAAGCAAGATTTGATTTTTTAGGATTTCAGTAAAGAGTGGTACATTTCTTGATAGTTATTCCCTAAATTATTATGCACATGATATTATTGATAGTTATGTCCTAAATTATCATGCACATGGTTCTAGTTTTTGTATATACACCACAGTAAGGACACAGTGGCACAGAGAAAGACACCTATTTAGTATGTTATAGATCGTCTTCTGACCAAGACTGGTCATTCTTATTCATCTCCTTATCCCTCCAAACCAACACCACCGCCAACACTACTACCATTTCTTCTCTTCATCACTCCTCCCATCTCCATCTCCATCTCTATCTCTTCCATCATCTCCCTTCCTCTCGGTCTCTCTATCTCTCTCAACCTCTCTCGCGCGACCCCGGACCCGCGCCCGCTCCACAACCGGCTGCTGCCGCCGATGTCTGGTTGCTGGCGGGCCCCTCCTGGCCGCTCACCACCACCACCACCACCACCACCACTATCATCATCATCATCATCATCATCATCTTCTTCTTCTTCTTCTTCTTCTTCTTCTTCTTCTTCTTCACTTATCATCACCATCCATCATCATCCTCTTCTTCATCATTTACCACAAAAAACCAAAGGGGAACGAGAAGAAGAAGAAGAAGAAGAAGAAGAAGAAGAAGAAGAAGAAATTTGAGAAGAGCAAACCCTAGCCCCAATTCCAATCCTTAATTTCTCAAGGCAAGCCCTCTCCCATCTCCTTCCTTTGATTCAATTTTGTTTATTACCATGTTCATCTATAATTATTTCTTTCAAAATATAAATCTAGAACAAAATTATATATATGATACGGACACGTGGACACAATTTATCAAGAATTATAGGTTGGACACGCGAACCGAATATGATTCGGACACATCGATGTTGTCAATTTGATATTATGACACAAACACGCATATCAAAAAAAATTCGGACACTAACAAACAAAAACTAGGATACAGTAGGACACCGTTATAGATTTGATTTGATAAAATTGGTATCATACATGTTCAAATATATGGCATGATAATATTAGAGTTTATGTGCATATATACATATACTTAGACATACATATAGATTTAATTTGTGAATGATTATTTCGGACTAAGTCCAGGATATATGTTAAATAGGAACTTGTAAAGTAAATTGTTACGATCATTAATTATGAATAACGATGCCTACATGTTATCTTATGTAGAATCCAAATTGAGATGGAAACACACATTCATAGGTTTAACATAATACCCAATGAATAAATTTGTTAGTTTGAGTTTATAATAATCAGTCTTGCATAAAACATTTCAGCAAAAATTAATAAAGTCCAATAAAAAGTTGTTGTCCGGAAATGCGTTTGACATCAGTAGGGAGTTTCTTAAGGATATTAGAAGGAAATTTCATAAAATTAGTAAACTAGGACGGTACTAATAACTATAGAATAGGTCTTCGTATTCCATACAACACCGTATTGATCATTTCGGGTTAGAAATTGAACCCATCTTTAGAAATTCCGCATTAAGAAAGTGTGGAATGTCATAATTGATTGTGTAGAGTCAGTAAAGGCTTAGATGAAGCATACCAAATTCTCTGTATTTTGTTCTCGGGATATCAACTCAATTTAGTTAAACATGACTACTTATTAACTTGGCCCAATCATACATAGAATGTGTCCTTTTCTTCTAGATTACATTTTGTCAAATTATGACGCGAAATTAAATCCACCAAATTAATTTTGGTAAGAAAGCATAGCTGTCCAGAATGCCATGAGGTATATTTAAAGTACGGACAACATATGGATGAATGTAGTAGGGATAACATCGTGTGATGTGATGTTCTATAGTGCGTATCGCAGTCAATACCTCCTTAGTGCTATGCGAAGGTGTGTATGAGCAAAAATATAGCCGATCTAGATTTTACTACCTCTTTAGTAACAACAAATTATGGAATTATAATTATGATTGATTGACCATCTTAGGGATTGTATGCACCGTATATTAATACGATATCAGTTATAAACCATTTTACATCTTGTTGGAACCCATAATCGTAAACTTTGACCATTAGTTTTGTCTCAATTAGCATTGCAGGATTTAATCAGGAGTGCTAATAGGTAAAGGACAAAAGTAAAGACCATATATCAATATATATTACCATTTTCTTATATTCTAGGGACTATTATGGATCAAATTTGGACTCAATCACCTAATTCGTGATTTTCCAAACAAAAATTCAGCATTCTTACTATGCTTGGAATCCTATCACTTGAGATATGGGAAAAATTAAAATAGTTATACTAGGTCCTTATATTTTTGGTATCATAAATATAATCTCTCTAAATGGTTGATGATATATAAGTATACAAGAAAGAAATATTACCATAGTTTAAGGATAGTGAAATAAATAGCAAGAATTTTTCAAAAATTTCTCCAAATATACTTTGTTATCCGGAAGTAAAAGTTGGGCATTGCTGGATGATTCCGGGATCAATTATAAGATAAGGATATAATAGGTAAACTGTTGTTATTTTAGAAAAGATCGAGAATTATTTTGATGCTATTAGGCCATAGTGAACCTTAGAGGATCGCCTTTGAAACCAAATCCTTAGAGGTTTGTAGATTTACTACTATGAATTTTAATATCATGGTTTTATAATTATTTGAGTATCTTAAAGAAGATACCCGGATGTGTTGGAAAGTTTTATCTATAACTCTATGCATAGGCTTCCAAGATATATAAGTATTGTGATATTGCTTTTCAAATGAATGCTTAAGGAAATTATATATATATATATATATATATATATATATATATATATATATATATATATATATAGACAAACTTGTGACACAAGTTCGGGTATTATCTTTCAAATAAATGAACATATAGGCTTGAAATTGGTGAATATGGTATATCTTAGTCCAATATCCAAGAACGAATTGGATTTTGGGTCGAATTAAACAAATGATGTATGAAAGGAATGCATATGCTAAGATTTTAGAATCAAAACCTAGTTATTGGATAATTTATATATATATCCAAGATCATTTCCTTACTAAAACTTTATAGGGCTTGCAATGATTAATATCTTACAAATGAATATTGTTGATTTTATATGTTTGTATATAGGTATGTGAGTTTCTTAATTTTAGGTTTGATCTTATGGATTGGGATAAACAATTAGCATGATATTTTTATATTTCTGCAGTGCCAAGTAATCGAGTGTTATTACCATATTGCTAAAATAAAAATGCTTGGTAAGAAGTTACTATCATTATGGTATATTTTACTGTTTATATAAATTGCATGTGTTCCGCTGTTGAGTGTTTCACCGAATGGGTCGGCGAACCCGAGAAATTCTACGGAGGGTTGTTCCGGGTCTATTATACAAATTGTGAAAATTTTTGACTCCAAAATGCGAAGGAGATTTTGTCGAATTTTTCAAGAATTTCTAGACAACTAATTTTTGGTAGTCTGATAATTGGTTGAGCTCTGTTTCAATGTCACCTTAGTTACTTGGCTTTAGGACTTGAACATTAAACATGATGCCAAGTAAAATGTTTCCGTTTAAACATGATGCCAAGAGCACACAAAATGGGATATATATGTGATTTGAATGATTAATGTTTCTGCTAAGATGGTACAATTATTGAACTGTATCCTCGTAAAGCGTGTGGTTACTGACACACGAGACGAGACACGAATCGGACCTGTAATTCAACTTAAATTGTATGTTAGATGAGAATGATTGTGATTTGTAGAATTGCATTGGGGTGGGAGAGAATATTTGGATCATACTGTCGAACTCTTTGCAGTATCAATTGTTTAAAAAGAAATGTTGATCAGTAGTTTCGTCATACATATGGCCTTACGATGACCGATGTGAGGCTTAGCTCACTTGTTATCGGATCCAAATCCTTGAAAGACTATTTTCAAAAAGAGATCAAGAAATTCGACAATTGTGTAAATCCAATGTCATCATTTTCGAATTCTTGAACAAGTTCAAGAAATTAGACAATTGTTTATATTATAACATGATCTGAATTCTTTAAATAAAATAAAAAATTCGACAATTGTTTATATTATGTGTTATCACATTAAATGTGATTCAATGGCTATTGTTAAGTATTAATATATTAGTCAAGTGGACTTTAGTCCCACATCGGGTAGAATAATTCTTTCTAATCCCCTTCCTACATGGTATCAGAGCTAAAACTCTGAATCCCTTTCTCCACATATAAACAAATTCTTTCGAATCCCCTCCCCCCTCTCCCACCCTCCCCCCCTCCCTCTGCCCGAGTGGCAACCCCCTACCACCCCCCTCAGACTCCCCCCTGCCCGAGTGGCAAACCCACCCCCCCACCCGAGTGGCACCCCCCTGCCTCCCCCTTGCCTGAGTGGTAGCCACCCTCATGTCCGAGTGGCAACCCTCCCCCCCCCTCCGTTGGGATCTTCAGAGGGTAGACAATTGTTTGTTTGCATGAACCTCTGACTCTCGACGAGGGTATCAAGAGTTAACAGAGAGTAAACCTGGATTTGCGTGAATCTTTGTTCCTGACCCGGTATGTATATTAGGATCTAACATAAAGTTACCTGGGTTGCTTCTCTCTCCTAGCTTGTGTGATCCACTTACAATCTCTGTTTTTCTTACGCAAGCCGGTTCAGGCTACGTTGATCGCGCATTGGCAGAGTTGATATGAATATTTGGTCGGGATGACCAAACGATAGTCGAATCGAGAATATTGAAGGATGTCGAACACTGAGACGAATAACTGTGCTACTAACACCAGTGTCGAAAATATAGTTGCAGGGAAATTGAGTACTGACACGACGATTTTATCAGTTCAACTTGTCGATAGACTGTTGGATGTACCAGATGGTTACTCGACGTGGTGCAAGAAGGTCAAGAAGATGCTTCGGAGAATGCGGTTGCCAAAATATTTGACTGACAACCCCCAGCCAATGTTATAAATTGCGCTAGGCGAAATCGGTGCGCCGAAGGTCCGCCTAGCGCCTAGGCCGCCTAGGCGGCCGAACAGAAAATTTTTTTTTTTTTTTTTTTTTTAAAATTTGAATTTTTAGTTTTAATTTTTTTAAAAAAATTTGAATTTTTTTTAATTTTTTGATTTTTTTTTCCTGATATTTTGAATTTTTATTGCATTTTTTTTAAATTTTTTTGAAATTTGAATTTTTTTTGGAATTTCAAATCTGAAATTTCAAATTTCAAAATTTGAAATTTTGAATTTTTAAAATTTTGATTCGGCCGAACTGGGCCGAATTGGCCGCCTAGGGCCGCCTAGGCCGCCTAGGCCGAATTGGTCGAATTGGCCGAATTGGGCCGAATTGGGCCGCCTAGGCCCGAACAGGCGCCTAGGAGGCCGAATTGCCCGAATTCGGTGCGGTGGGCGGCCGCCTAGCGCCTAGGCGCCGCCTAGGCGGCCGCCTAGGCCGCTTTTTAGAACACTGCCCCCAGCAGTGAGTGATCCCACATACGAGCAGTTGGAGACTGATGACAGTCGACTGTTCACATAGTTGATGAATTCGATGGAACAATCAATGGAGGACATGGTTCAGAACACGGACTAAGTGAAGGAGTTGTGGGAGGTCCTTGCAATGGCGTTTGATGGCAAACACAATTTTTCTCACATCTATGACTCGGTCGTTGGGGTCTACCGAGTTGATCAAGGAGAAATTTAACCAAATTAAAAAATCTCATACAATCCGCCAGTATATCTCAAATTTCGCTAATCCGTCTAGCAAAATTTGACCAATTAAAATTTTGCCAGTCGAATACTTTATTGGGATTTTTTTCAAACTTCTTTCCCATGGCCAATCTCTACAAAATTCATTATTCTATAGAAATATTTTTGCTTGACAAGTATCCATGGCTTATTTTGACCAACCAACCATGTTTTGCATTTTTTGAGGGTATGAGAAAAGTAGGGTGTTTGACGGGATATTTGGAGAATGTGGGGATACATGAAGGCCATCTAAGCCCCTAGGATTTCCATATAACTCAACCCGATCCTTTCTTCCATATTTCTTGCCTCATCTTCACCTCTCCCTTATTTGTCTCATCTTCTTCTTAAGACGATCAAGGAGGAGGTTTAGGAGGTCCTTTAGAATGCTTGGAGCTTTAGGGGTGCTTTCATTATTCTACGTGTGTTACACACTACAAAATTAATAAGCCAAGTATGTAATTCTAAGTAGCGATGTCACTTGATGAAGTTGCTGATTTTGACAAATTTAGTGACTCCATTTGCAGCGTCGCATTTAGCAACTAAGCACGATGTCATAGCAACAAACATCAAAAGAATATAGACCGAGACATCTTTGCAACACGAATATATGTCGCCAAATTAGCCAGAAGATATTCTACTATTAGTAATTGGCGACACGAATAATAGTTGATCATTTATGCAAATTTTATGGTTTTTATCACAATACCGACGTCTAAATAAATGTTGCTGATAACGTTGCTTCTTTTTTATACTACCTCATTGTTGGCAAGCCCCAAATTCACTCTGGTAGGGGTAATATTTGTGGTATTAGTACTTTTAATAGTGTGGTAAGCAAGAATGCTTAGTTTCTTCGATGCGACTTGTAGGGAGGGGTGACAAAAGATGTATATACGATAGGGATGTGTATGGATGGACTTGGTCACTTTCAAATATTTGTGTGCGGCTATCCAAGCCGATAACTATGATGCATGAACACGTGGACCTTGATTTGTTGGCTTAAGATGCTAGTGATATTTGGACTTGTAACATCTTTCTAGGTGAATTTGATATGCACATATTTAACCTCTACAAATATGGGTATCTCACATGTAGTGGTTTGAGGAGGCCTTCCATGGAAAGGTGTTAAGCCTTCAGTGATGGCATTGATAGTCTTTTGCATCCCTTTCCAATATATGTAAGTTTGGATATTCGGATTATTCCTCATGTCATTTTATGAATTCTTTTAATCAATATTGTATGAATTATTGTGGTTATACACACAATTAACGAACAAAGATAATGGTCTAAAATGAACTTCGATGACAAATAGTGTACTGGGTAAGTCTACCCTTTTACCACAAACCATGGTGAACCATGACCCACCCAGGTAACATAGGGTGGAGTAGATGGCACATGGACGCCCTTCTCTCCAGACATTACAGGGCTATACAATAGTTCGTAGAATATATGCAAAGCTAATACAGCAGACATTATAAAACTTAGCTAAGTCAAAGTTCAAATATGGGGCTCCCATTACTTATCCTTTATCCAAACTTTGCTTGACAAACATGTAATTTCTATTTGATAACTGAACACAAAATTAACATGGAATCGTTAAGTTGAATATAATGTGTGAGCATCGTGAGGTTTTCTCTATGCATGGTGTGCATGTCCAGTACTGTTATGTGGAAACAAGTCTAATCTATGTGAGGTGGGTGAATAGGCCGAACCTCTTCTCCAGATCAACAAAATGGGAAGTGTTATTTGAGGGATAAGTTTCTGATATCATAGTTGGTACAGATCTCCAAGGGGGTTAAGCATGTGGATGAATTCAAATTCCCTAGTTTTTCTTCTGTGTGACTACATTATTATTGGTTTGTCTCCAGTCTCCAGCCTGCTATGATAAGCGGCAAGTTTGTTCATGCTTTTAGTTCCCAGTACAATAATTTGAGCCGCAAGATGTAAAAGGATCTACTCCATCCTACTATGCTATAGTGACAAGTGAGTCTGATGCATTTTTGTCCAGGTACAACAGTATAACAACATGAGGCACAAGGTATAAGGGAATCACTGAGGTAATTACAATGATATGAGCCAAGAGAGGGTTAAGGGTCGACTGGAAGGCAAAGGAGAATTCTTGTGGTAAGGGAATGGTGAATACTTAACCAGCTTTATATCTACTTGGTTTAGGTACAAGGCAATGGGTAAAATTGACTTGAGGTTTTAGTTTACTTTAAATGGTAACAACAACTACTAAATAGGTTTAAGGATGTAGGCATGGGCGTCATTCCTAGAGGTTAGAGATTCAAGCTTATCTGTGTCTTTGGTCATGGTGCCATGGTGTAAACAGTTCCAAGTATCCAAATAAGTACAATATTTGGTCCCTAAAATTCAGAGTTGGCAAGTATCCTTTGCCACTGTTGATTGAGTTGATGCCAGTAACTAGATCAATGTTCTTCTGAATTCAGACATTAGTATAAAGTGATCTATTTTGGTAGCCTAGAGAAGTTATGTTTTACAGGAGCCATAAAACTAAATGTGGACATGAAAGTACATTGATAATATGACTGGTACTTATAATAATAAATTATGACTATAACTGGTGGTTATAATATATAGAGAATTTTGCTTTTTTCCAATATTCCACTTTTGAGGGAAATTAAGCATATGCATGATGTTCTAGATTTGAAAGATATAGTTGCATGATATCAATGCTGGAAATCTAAGCCCCACCCTCTGGTCTCCTCTACGGGCAATAGCTTATTAAGAGTCTCACATACAACTATATGAAACTAGAATTATTGCTAATTCGCTATGGCTTGTACTGCATGGAAACTTGTTTCTTGAGAAAGGTCATGCCTTTCATGGTTGTATAATTTATAAAAGCTTACCAATCATGATTAAGATTTGTGTATCTTTTTGTTCTTCAATTTATACCTTCTGAGATATTGGCTAAACATGCACTTTATGAGCTAGCTTACCAGATGAGATTATGAGATGGACTGTGGGAAGTAAGTTAAAAAATTTCTCCTCATATCAACAAATATAACAACTGACAACTATGCTTTATGAAGTTCGTAACAATTATACTAGGAAATCTTGGGCTGTCAGCAAAATAGACTCTCTGCTATCATTCTCTAGGTTGAGTGTTGTCTGGAGGTTATTCGTTATCTTCCAAGATTTGAGATTATACTTATGATCATGAAAATTGGATATTTTGTAGTATTTTCAATTTGACTGATGATCATGAAAGGGTTAGGGGCATCTTATGATCGATTGTAATAGTTCTTTGAGGTGAGTGAAGTTTTAAGTCTTCAGAAGTCACTGAGGACCCCTTGTGGTATTTTACTTGCTAAGATGTCCTGCATGAATGCATATTGGTCTGTTTTTGGACCTAGGCTCGCTAGCTTGGAACTTCCGAAAGTTAAAACTATGATGTCTTGGTGAAGAGGGTATTCTAAAGGATTACGGTTGATCTAACTAGTTTAGTTGTTAGGTATTATGACTAATGAGTGAGAGCCTCTACTATATAACTAAGTTTTTGGAGACTACTAGTCTGAAGGAGTGGGTCCATTTTTGGTAGCATTGAAGTGAGTTGAAGGCCATCTAGTCCATCGATCTCTTGATGGGTTAGAATTTCCTACTGTATGTCTGCAAATATTCTAAATTTTAGATTTCATGCATGTTAAGCTCTAGGATTTGTGCATGTTGAAAGAAACTCGAGTCCTGTACAATATATTGGAATAGTCTCTCGAGTGGTAAGCTTCGAATATTTAGACTATTGGAAGATAATTTCCTAAATGAAAAGCTTTATATTCGAGCATGGTAAAAGTAAACTTGGAACTTGAAATGGTCTTAGGTGCAAGGCCGGCCATGGCCCAGGGCCCATGAACCAGGAGGGCCCCACAAATGTGTTTATATATATAAACTTATATCTAAAATAGAACTAGTATATGCCATGACCTTTCTTAACAAAAGCAATTGTGGTATAGTGGTTATTATGTTAGACTCGCTTTCTAGAGGTGTTCTAGGTTCAATCCTTGGTGAAGCATATTTTTTAGTAATTTTCTCTCAGTTAAATTTTTTTTGTACATTATATATGGGGCCATATTTTGATATTTCGTCTAGGGCCTCCATAAACTCAGGGCGGCCCTGCTTAGGTGACCTTGGGTTTTCATTCATCATTTAAGCATACAAGCGGTGAATTTTTTACTTGTCACGCAACACACTAAACTGTGAAATATTTATTTATTCCTTTTCATACTATGCTTTTTCTTTTTCGTTTGGATTATTGTTTCTGATAGACTGAACAAATTTTTTTTAGGTTTCTTTATGGCTTGCTAATCCACTCTTTTCGGTTTCCAGGTGTTGCCTTATGCTGCCACAAGTTATTTTGTATAAAAATTTACGAAGATATTTTTGAAAGTGGAATGAATAGAAAAAAAACTTTCCTTCCTGAATTGTACCATATGGGGGGCTCCCAACACATGTTATGAAGCTGCTAACATTTCTTTTGTTATGAGTAATTTTGATTTTAGGGGCTGATAGCGCACAACTATTGTAGTTCATTGTGGACAACCAATTTGCTCTATTTTGAGAGCCTATTCTAGTGCTATTGCAAACTCTCTTTAGTCTGTCATGTTCTGATAAATGATATTGGCTGACAAGAAAATGTTGAAATTTACTGTGCATTTGTGCTGAACTATTAATACATTGATCTGATATTTGTACAACCACTACGAGTCCTTTTAGTGTGACCAATATTTGATTTTATGGGATGCTACCGAGAACTAACAATATGTCATTTTCTTTACGATCTTGTAATTGTCTTTCAAAATCCTTATCGTAATATCTTAGAACGTAATATCTTAGAACATATTAACGGGACTTTTCATTTTTCTCATATTCTTCATAAATAATCATCAACAAATTTCAGTCAAAAAAAAATCCCTAGCTAAAAGCGAAGACAAGGATAGTGATTAGTGCATTTATGTTTTACTTGTAAGCTTTACTTTCCAATATTTATTTATGAAGGACAATGTCAACATGTTAATCTAAACAAATTATAGCTGACAAGGTTACCCTGTAAGACTCTTATGAAAACCACTTCAATTTTTCCCCCTATCATAACTACATAATATACTCTGACAAAAACTATAAGAAGTTACAAATGTGGATTTTATTTAAAAAGGCCAATGCTAGGAGCACTACACAAAGTATTAGTGCATGTCACCATTTTTCCAGTCACGATCCACGTGCGATGTACGAGTCCTTTATGCAAGTAATTTTTATCAAAAAAAGTCTCTTTTTTATGCAATACGAACGACACCAAAAAGAAATTCTCTGATATTTTTGAAAAATTAGACATAAATTTAAATTATATTAAAATTCTTTATATATAATTTCAATATATTTTAATTAAGATTATTTATAGATATATTTTTATTACTTTGGCTATATGCTACTTAGATAATATTAAAATACTTTAAATATAATTTGATTATTTTTTAATTAGGATTTATTATAGATATGTGTTTAGAGCGTTGGATATAAGTTTAGTTGGTACTCTAGCTAGATTTTAGAATTTTATACATTTTTGTTAAGGTGAATTTCTTAATTAAGATTTTTCTTAATTATACACTGATATGTATACGGATTAGACGACTCATTTTTAGCCATTTTTGTCACGGTCCGCATCCGGAATAAGGGCACGAGTAGTGAACAACGTCCAGCCTACGCAGCAGCATCGGCAGTTGAACGCTGTCTGGGTCAACCATACTATCTAAACATCTCATACAATATATATAAGTTACCTGTCAATATTATTTCAACTCCAAACGGAGGAACAATATGGTATATGAAAATGGTAAACAACACTTAATCATAATATAAAACTAAAGGAGGATGAAAACACGATATAGAATAAAAGAGAGGAAAAAAATAAAAGACAAAAAACATCCACAAGTCCAAATCCATAAGTCTAGACATAGCCACTCCCAAAATAATATATACATACCATGTGTCTAGAATGAGACAAATACAATGTTGAAAAATATATATCTAGGCCACCTCGGTCACTGGCACTAGGTCCTCCTGCTCTAGGGAAGAATCCTCTAATGGCTCGTCGTCCTGCGGCCCGTAATAAGTGGGACATTGATCCACAAGCCAATCATTTAAAAAAAAAAATCCAATCAGGATTGGAACGGAGTACATATCTCTTAAAGCAGTTCTAAATATATGGTAGAGAATATATGACAAGCAATAGAAAAGAATAAAAGATAACTAGCAATAGAAAATGATAATGAATAGAGTGAACATGTAATGTACTGGAAAGTAAAGAATAGGTAATAGAGAATAACTGTAAGTAAAGAAAATATAACACTAGCTAATGTGCCTTAGAGTACAAGTTCATTATGTGATCGGTTTGGGTTGAACACGACTACAATATAGTAATTCGATTACATGTGTGATATGTAATCGACATGTACGCGAATACACTGGGCTTGATCAAATAACCAACTCCTACTCCCCCATCCCCAACCAATACTCATGGATCCAATCACGACACGTTATGAACATGAATATAAGCACACTGAACACGAGCAGTGTGTGAACACAAAGTACACGATAATCAATACCCGATACACATGATGAAATACATGTGAAGGAGTACCCGCTAAACACGGTAGGGGATAACATCCCGTGACATGATCCATATAGTACCAGTCCGTGTAGCCACTGTGTCGGAATCAAGTAAACACTTCTAGAACATGTGATATATACACTATCATGACTGAAAACTAACAAAGAGATGTACTCGTCTCGGGTCATGAGAAAAATGTCTTTCGATGTCCGAGCTGGTGTCACACACACGTAGATATGAATGACATATCAATTTGGTGTAATAAGAGTGAGAAATGAGCTAAAATGCTAATATGATGCTTTTCTAGGTCATTTATAGCTAACTAGGTCCATACAAAGTCTACACTAAGGTAATCAATCTATAATGTTACTAACTAGTTAATATTAATTTATACTAACTATACTAGGTCATTAACTTGGTTTCTAAGTTAGTACTATCTAGTTCTAGTAAATACCTTAGCTATTAACTTACATTACAATCACTCACTGATACTAACAGTTAACTAGTACCCTTAACTAATACTAACAGAAACCAACTGCTATGTTAACTTAAATTACCTAACTGACAGTTAACTATTTAATAACATACAAATCACTTAGCATAATATATAGCTAAAATACACTACTAACTCACTCACTAACTAATACATATATTCCTTAACTAATGATGGTAACATAACTTGCCAACTACTATCTAATTAATATATACTAATTAACACTAACTTACTAACCAATACCTATATCAGTACACATCCTGACACCATCAGTGTAGGACTGATATCCACTTCATTGTGTGCAAGGCTCTAGTACATCCACCTGGGTCATTTCTTCCTCAAACTTCCTGCATTTAACTCCCCCAATACCTTAACTGAACCTACCTTCACTGACATGCCCAACCGAAACAACTGATACTTACCTTACTACTCCTGGCCTGTGCTCGAGTTTTCCCCAACCTAGTACAGTCACTGTTATGACTCCAAGATAGTACACGGGTGGCTTACCTCCCTTTCTAATCTTGTACTCGAGTTATGCTCTAATGCACAAGTGTGCATCAACCTGCACACTTCCCATCTGCTGCTGGTTGCTAAGGATTGCTACTGCATGGTATCAGTTATTGATTGATACCAAGCTATCAATCTACTCTTCACACGCTCAACAGAAATATCTTCCCTCTCTTCCTAGCTGGAGCACTGCTACTCTGCAATATCTGTATATATATAAATAGGTATTAAGCTAACTGCTAACCATCAAGCCTTAAGCACAACTGATACTCGTATATCAGTTAAAGAGTTGTGCTTAAGATATGAATACACATATCACTAACAATACATGGATGCATCTTAATCCCTGAACCCCTCAATAGGAAACAATTGTTGCTACTAAAGTCCAGGTTCTAATCCAACAGTCCCTACTGTTTTCCCAGTCACACACATATATGAATACACATATCACTAACAACATACCTACCACACAGTCATCTGATACCATCATATGTGATACACCAAGTGTATCACACTACTGCTATCCTGTCATTCCTACATACCCTTAATATGAATTGCCACTGACCTGAGCTGTGATTTCCCCTCTTAACTGTTACTCGAGCACTCAGATTCAACACAAACAAACTGCACACTTCTTAAACTGTGAACACAACCCTCCTCATTCTTCAATTACCTGGACACTCAACCGAACATCATTGCAACCTATATGGCCATAGTCACTGCTGCTAATAACCTGGCACTACTCCAGGTATTCCAGTATACCCCATCTCCCTCACTAACATTTAACACACACACACTCACACACTCACTTATATATACCCATATATATATATATATATATATATATATATATTCATAGAATTCTTATACTCATGACCATATGCTACATAGAGACATTTAATCAAACACTTAGAGTATACAATTAAAGAACTCATGATGCTCACCTAATATGAATACCAAAAACCCCAATTGCCACAATAAACACTAATACACATCAAATACACTATTATATAACTAATGCAACTTGCTATAGTAAGAATTGAAGAGAAATAGTACAAATTATCTAAAATTGAGCTCCATATCGCAAAGTATCATACGGCCTACTCGTGTCCAATTATGGATACGTAGCTAGTTCACAACCCCGATCTAAGTCTAATTAGACTAATTTAATCTCATGACGCACATTTGATGTGTCAATTTCGTAATTTCTCCAAAATGGACATAATTTATCATATAGAAATCATAATACACAACCAAAGAGCCTAGAACTTTTTCTTATATGTAGCCCTATGCCATGAGAGGGTTCCTAATGGTCAAATGCATGATTTTAAACTCAAATTAGAAGGAAATTCTGATCTATACCTATTGGGAGATGGATTCCCAATGTATTGTTCCCACATACATGATTTGGACACGATCTCCTTATCAAAGCTTCTCCTCCTAGTGCTCCTTGGAATTTTAAACTCCAATGCTCCTTGAGTGATGAGAATGAGAGGGAATGTGAATGAATTGAGAGGGATTGATGAAGGAATGAATGAATTCGGGATCTAAAAAATTGGGGATCTCAAAATGAATGCAAATGAAGAGGAGAGAGAGGAGACCTCTCTTAATGTGTCTGGCCCTTTCCCTCTTCCTCAAGTCACATCCAATTGTCTAGTTTTCCCCTACATGATGAATTATAGAAAAATAATTAGGGAGGCTATTTTGGAAAATTCTACACTAATATAAATTAGTCTAATCCTCCTAATTAATTAGTGGGAATGGGTCTATTAGGCTTAGTCCAAGTTGGGCTCACAAGATTTTATGACAATTCTAATTGTGTTCACATGGGTCAAGTCTAACTATTTGCTTGCCTACTAACTATAATTAAAATATAGCACAACCACAAATATTAATATAGCATACTAATTAATTATTAAATCACTAAAATAATATAACTATGTCAAATGACTAAATTATCCCTATTTGAAAAAGTGAGGGTGACAATCCTAACCACCTTAGAAAACTTTTGTCATCGAAATTAAGGAAGAAACTAGCTACAAAAATAATCATATCAAACGAGAAAGAATTATACCTCACGGCTCAAACATATAAGGATATCGCTCGCGCATCTCGGCCTCTCGCTCCCAGGTAGACTCTCCTGGAGAGTGATGCATGCCTCCATGCGACACATACCAAAGGAATCTTCTGGTTTCGTAAAACCTTCTCCCTACGATCCAGAATCTCCATAGGATGCTCTGGGTAGCTGAGAGTCGGACCCACCTCGATCTCCGAGTGATTAAATAAATGGCTAGGGTCTGCCACGTACCCTCTCAGCTGTGATACGTGGAACACGTTGTGGACTCCCTCTAGTGCAGGCGACAAGTCTAGTCTGTAGGCCACTACACCGACCCTCTCAAGAACACCGAAGGGTCCGATGTACCGTGGACTAAGATTTCTGCCTCCACCAAAGCGAATCGTGCCACGTGTCGGAGAAATCCTCAAGAACACTAGATTGCTAACCTAGCATAAAACACAGCCTTAGCACTCTAACTATAACAAAAAATCACAAACAATACAAAACAAAACAAAACCTATACCTCAAACTCCAATGATCTCCGGTGGCTATCGGCCCAATGCCGCTGTCTGTCCTGTGCCACCCGCAGTCTATCTATGATGAGCTTCACCTTCTCAGCTACATCCACGACCATCTCTGGTCCCAATAAAGCTCGCTTACCAACAGCTTCCCATGATAACGAAGTGCGGCATCTTCGACCATACAACGCCTCAAATGGTGACATCTTTATATCGGTCTGGTAGCTGTTGTTATAAGAAAACTCTACCAAGTGAAGGTGATCCTTCCAAGAGCCTCCAAAATCCAAAACACAGGTGCCTAACATATCCTCGAGAGTCTAGACACACATACATCTCCACGATCGGTATGAGGGTGATATGCGGTACTAAACTTGAGCTGGGTGCCCAAGCTAGCCTGCAAACTCCTCCAGAAATAGGATATAAAATGACTATCCCGATCTGAGGCTATGCTCACAAGAACTCCATGCAATCTGACTATTTGTCGCACATACATCTCCACGAGCTTCTGTAGTGCCCCATTTCCCCTATTCGGGGAGCGCGGCTAAGAAATACTTGATATCGTTCGATCGGGACAGATTGAATCAAGATCCTTTCCTTGTTATGGATTGGTTTCTTCGGAATCAGGTCACACATTCAACAGATCGTGCCTCAAGGAAGGAATCAGTGGTAGAGTCGAGAGGGGCCTTTCCGTTGCGCCAGTTTCTTTGCTCGTTTTTTATTCCGCTTGGTTGCTTTCTCGTTGGTTTTGTGACTTGCATTTTCTTGAACGATTTTGATGGATTTCTTTGTCTTCGTTCTTTGGATTTCGTATTTCGTATCGAACCCTTGGAGACCGAAGCAGGAGATATTGATCATCTGTTGGTGCGTGCAGGTGATCGTGTACTCGCAAGCGGAGTCTTGAAGATCTCCCTTTTTTCTCTCCTGATTCACCAACTTGTGAGTGGCCTTATTCCCGAATTATGCCCTTCTTCCAAGTCTTCATTCCTAATAAATTGACTCGTTTGTGCATTCCGATCAACGATACCAAAAGAATAAAATTAAGTCAAGATAAAAGAAGAAGTAGACTTGAAACACTTATAATGCTTGTCACATAAAATTCTCAACGGTCACATTGTTGCATGCTTGTTCGCTATACATGTAGCTATTTTGTGTTCAGTTGTAGTTAGAACTTATTCATCTATAACCGTTCAATGGGTAGTACATAACATTATGAATTGATCATATCAGCTAGTAGACTATGCCATCGCACTGTGCTAAAGTAGTCTTGTTCATGTTGATGTCTTGAAATGCTTCGTATGTTAAGTTCGTGTTAGATCATCAATGATCATGGACAACTTATGCACAAGGTATATGATTCTTGCGAACGGTCATTGGGGCACCGGGGCTAATTCGTCCCAGGCGGAACAATAGTTAGTCATGCTAGCAACTTAGCACGGGTGAGGCGGAAGTTTGTAGCGGGGCTCGGTACCTGCGCTGCAAGCATCGCCGTCTACCCAGACTATACTCCATGACGGCTAGTCAAGACAGTGATCCTTATGTATATTTAAACTGTGCAGACTAACTATGTCTTCATGGCAGGGAAGGTCATAGTAAGTTTTTTACATGTGGTTCAGACGGTACAGGTAAAGTCACCGAACGGTTGCACATTTTGTTATGTCATTCCCTTCTATCGTATATAAAGAATTGAATTAAGGCAAGATAGAAAGATCACATAATACTAATTTTGCATGTTCACATGAATACGATATCGATTTTGGTATGTTGGGTTAGCTCGCCCTCACAGGTACTTTTTGAAGTACTGACCCTCGTTGCAGCAGGTTCCCCGAGCCGAGGCGACGCAGCAAGGAGCTGAAGCTTCCCCCAACCTTTCACTGATCTGGCATGTTCGTATTTGTGACTTTTGGAGCTCAAGTACATAATCACAAGGAGCCCACACATACCTTATGAAGCTCCTAGGCGATGGTGCTAACTCGTACCCAAGGTGGTTTACGCTTTTGAAATATTAGTAAGGGATGTAATGTATGGATCGGCTATCTCATTTTGCGTCCAAGTTGTAAGCCCGTGCAGTGTCCTTATTACTTTTGGGTCAATAGTCTATAACCAGATGTTCATTATCAATAAAGAGAACTTTTTTATATCCCAATGTGTGATATCTTATTTGCGTACTCTGTTGCATGTGTTCTAAAATATATTATTATGTCTAGGCCTTGTGCACGCGTGCGTTACGCGTGCACGACATCACGCCCGGGGGACGATTATCGATTTAGCAAAAAATGGGGTGTGACAGCTTCGCGTAGACGTACCCACATTGAATGGCAAGGAGTTGGCCGATTTGGTCAAACTGTCAACGATGACCCAAATCACGTCTTTACCTCCTGGAGAACGCGGAAGCCCTAATACAAAGTCCATCGTCATATCCTCTTATTTCTACTCTGGAATGGGTAAAGGCTGAAGCTGTAAACCCCCAGAAAATTTTTCAGATTTAAAAAATGAATTTTCTAGAATTTTCTGTGATTTTTAACTAATTAAATAAATTGTTTTCTGGTATTAAGTATTTTTAAATGTGTTTATTAAATATTAAAATATTATAAAAATAATATTTTTGATTGTAAAATCAAATATTAGACATAGGGTAATTTTTCTGGATTTTATTGGACCCCGGAAACATTTTTAAAGACCTAAAAACACTAAATTTTAATTAAACCCTAAAATAAACCCGGTTTATTACTGAACCAACCGGTTTAGTGAACCAAACCAAACCAAACCCATCCTAAACCAACCCAGACCGGACCCAATTCCCTAGTGGGTCGGGTCGGACCCGAAACCCGGATCTGAAACCCGAACCCGAAACCCGACCCTACCTCCTAGCGGATCGGGTCGGATTCAGATTGAACCCGACCCAGCAACCCATAACCCGACCCGTTTCAACAGTTACTCCTACAGTAACCGTCCCCCCCCGACCTCGTCGGCCGTTACGAATCCGACAGCCGCCCGTAACCGCCGCCGCCTTCCCCGCGGCCGTTTTCGCCCTCTCTCCGCCCGTTAAACCCCCGCCTCCTCCGCCCGTAACCGCCCAGCTCCTCGCCCTATATAAACCCGCCTCTCCCCGCCGTCTCCACCACCAACACCCACCAATTTTCCCCTGACTTCCTCCTCCTGCTCTCCTCCGCCGCCGGAGCCGACGAACCCTCAGCCACCGCTCGATCCCCCTACCCCGCAGTCACCGTCTCCCCGCAGCCGCCAACTTCCTCCTCCAGATCCGCCTCTGCGCCTCAGCCACCCGAGAGCCGACGACCCCCACCCGCTCGAGATCCGCCGTCCCCGGCCGCCACCAGCTCACCTCCGGCCGCCTTCGACTGAGCCGCTTGACGAGAAGCCGCCACCTCCGCAGCCGTGCCTAGCAGCCACGGCGAAGTCTCCGGCCATCGAACCCTAACCCTAGGACACTGTGCAGTATTGTGTCGTGTCGCCTCACGGACACGAGGAATCCTAATCTGCGTAGCCCTGTTCAGGTACCCTTTTCTCTCTCCTCGTTGCCCCGTTTCTCGTTCCGTCTATTGTGACGCGAACCCTGCGTGACCCTCTCGATGCCCGTGCAACCCGCTCGGTGTGTCGCGTCCTGTGGTGATCGCGAACTGCGATCCAAAAACAGGAAAATAAATACCCCGTTTTCCCCCGGAACTGAGTGCGCCCCTCCAAACGGGACGACTTGGTCGAGTGCGGTCTTCACCGAAAGGTGCGCGCCGTTAATACGAACGTGTAGGATTTCGCAGAAGTTGATTTGGATGTACGTGCACACCGGAATCAACGCGTATCCGCCGACAATGCCCCGTATCGGCCCTGTTCTCGAACTCGTTGTAACTTCGTGTACGTACGTCGGATCGAAACGAAACTTGCGCCATCGGACTCTCGTAGCAATACGCTGGTCCTGTGACCCAAGTTTGGTTCGAATCTGAGAACGTTGACAAAATCGCGTATCGTGGGCCCCACGGCTCCACTTGACGGACGATTTTGTGATCGGCTCATCGGAATCCCGTTCTGGAAGTTCCGTTGGGTTCGTATCGTCGTTCTGGACTTGTTGATACTAAGTTTGACGAATTTGGAGAACATTGTCTCTGACACATTTTTCGGTGCGAAGCGGGCCACATGTGGACCCCGCTTTGACCAAGAACTGTCATTTTTGCCCCTGTGTCCAAATTGGACTCAAGGACAGGCGTTTCTAGCTATTTGATGTCTTCTGAATCTGATGGTGATGTCTATTTCAGCAACCGGAGGAGTACCTGCAGAACCCGCTGATACCAGAGCCGCAATTGGTAACCAAAACCCAGGCAAGTGTACCTTGCCCTACTTGCAGCAACTGTTTATACTATTTTCTTGATTTATGACTGTAAGATCTCTGTTCAACCTAGGGCCGTGTGACATTACTTAGCGTCCGACTAATATTCGGGTGCCAACACTGTATGCAGAGTTGGATAATGTCACCTAGACATGGATATCCAGACACTATACATTTTGTACTTGTCTTATCAAGTACGTCATACCCCAGGACACCTGACACTATTCATGAGACAGAATCTTCCTGAGATATTCATGGTGATTCTTTATAGGACAGGTTTATGACATATACTTTATACATGCTTAGATCTCATTATGACTTGCTGCATTAGATATGATCTTGCGTGACATGGACATGAGACATCGTGAACCTGTGACGTGTGATTACATTGGGTGGGGAGAGTTTTACCATACAAAAGGCTGATTATATATATATTACTTTACTGGAAGTGCCTTAGACTCTGACACAGAGCTTTGGCACATTTACTGGCCCTTCGAGAAAATACTGCTATGGGTTTCCCCGACACAGAGCCTGTAGTAGTCTCAGCCTGAGTATGAATAATGCTCTCACTTGCATATCACATAGCTGGTTACATAGTTTACCCTATTGCTTCATTTATTGCTGCACTGCATTTATTTTGGCATGAGTTATTTTGTACCTTGCTATGTCCCCTGAGGACCTGGATCTGGATTATGTCCCCAGGTTTAGCGGAGGAGATCTATCCCGAGGTGTACGGGACAGGTGCAGTCTTTGGAGCAGTACCAGAATCTGAGGACGAGGTGATCGCTGAGGATTTCTCCTGAGTATATGCATATTCTATACTCAGTTATTTCTATTGTTAGACTCTTTATTTCCAGTATTTTTGAGTTGATGTATCAAACTCATTATCGGGTTGTTCCCCGACTTATGTTTTATTGTGACTTGATATTGCTTTATATTCTGATATTGTGTATTCATTTCTGTGGATGAGATTAGTAGACCCTTATTGTTGTATTACAGCTTAAGTACATCCTGATGGGTCCATTAAATTGGGTTTGCCCATCGGTGTGTGCTGCTGGCCATTGCCACGTGGCTAGTCCCTCGATATTTTGGGACTGGGGCGTGACAGAAGCTATCTACCTGGCCTCTGTCTCTCCGCCTTTACCTGCTGACATATCAAGCATCTGGATACGAAGTTTGCCACCTCCCGCTTCATACCATACCACTAAACATGCTTTCTCATATCTCTATACATCTTGTAGCACCTGGATGTATAGAGTATTGATATCGATGCACCTTCTGAAGAACCTCCTCGTGCAATGCTCCACTCGACACACACAATCTGGTACCGTGCCACAATGATCGATTCTTTGCAATATTGACGTCCTCTGACAATCCCATCCAGACATGCGCTTTGATGCTCCTTAGAGACTCATCCTCGAACTGTGCGGCTTTGATCCGGTCCATCAACTCTGACTATACCTGAAGTCCCCACATCTGTTTTGCAACTCCAGGAACTAACACCTCAATACCCAAACTATCAAGATTGGCCAATAAATGTCTGTCCCTCGTCAAGTACATAGCCATTGGATACCTGCTCATGGCATCAGCGACTATGTTGGCCTTCCCTGGATGATACTGCAACAAGATATCAAAGTCCTTCATCAACTCCAACCATCGCCGCTGCTCATATTGAGCTCCTTTCCTGTAAACACATATTTCAATCTCTTATGGTCTGTAAAGATCTCTACCCGCTCTCTATACAAGTAGTGCTTCTACAGCCTGAGAGCAAAAGTGACCGCTGCCAACTCCAAGTCGTGGGTAGGATAATTCTTCTCATGAGGGCACAATTTCCTGGAAGCGTAGGCAATCACCTTCTCGTTCTGCTGTAACACAACCAAAACCCTTATCCGAAGTATCGCTGTATATGAAAAATCCTCCCGTCCCCGATGGCAACGTCAACACTGGGGCTGTAGTCAACTTCTTCTTCAGCTCCTCAAATGCGGACTGACACTCCTCCGTCCAAATGAACTCCACGTCCTTCCTTGTCAGCCTAGTAATCAACTCTGCAATCCTGGAGAAGTCCTGTAGCTTGCACCGAAAGAGCAAAGAGAGCTCACTTGCTAAGAAAGAAAGCAGCGAAATCGATTCAAGAACTTGCTCCTAACAAATATTCGATAATAGCCCACTAATCCAAGAAAGCTCCTGATCTCTGCCACTGAGCTTGGGGTAGACCACGATTCAACTGCTAAAATCTTCTTCGAGTCTACTGAGATCCTATCTCTTGTAATCACATGCCCGAGGAATTCAATATTATCAAGGAAGAACTCACACTTCGAAAGCTTTCTATAAAGCTTCTCCTTCCTGAGGGTTTCCAAAACTATCCTCAGGTGCTTCTTATGCTCCTTCGGGGTCTTCGAATATATCAATATATCATCAATGAAGACCACAACAAACTGATCTAGGTACTGATAAAACACCTTATTCATCAGGTTCATGAATATCGCCGGGCATTGGTCAACCCAAACGGCATCACCAAGAATTCGAACTGCCCATTTCGAGTCCTGAAAGCTGTCTTCGGAATATCTTCCTTCTTCACTTTCATCTGGTGGTAACCCGACCTCAAGTCTATCTTCGAGAATACCTTTGCTCCGCTCAACTGATCAAACAGATCGTAAATCCACGTCAATGGAATTTATTCTTGATAGTGAGGTTATTGAGAGCCATGTAGTCGATACACATACGTACCGACCTATCCTTCTTCGGTACAAATAATACCGGAGCACCCCACGGTGATGAACTGGAGCAGATGAAGCCCTTGTCCTGCAACTCATCCATCTGCTTCTTCAACTCCGCCAGTTCGCTGTTGTTCACCCTATAGACGTGCTGTGATATTGGCTCTGCGACTGGTACCAAGTCTATAGAAAACTCTACATCACGGTCTGGTGGCAACCCTGGCAACTCCTCCGAAAAAACGTCCATATACTCTGCAATCAATGGATGTGACGGCTCCTGCTCTTCCACTATAGCTCCAAAGAAGTCTTCCTCGCTCTGCTCTGCTGCTCCTCTGACGAACTCAAACTCTGGCTCTCCTGGTGTCTGAAACAGAACTCCGCCTCCACGATAATCGATACTAGCATGGTGCCTACTCAACCAATCCATCCCGAATACTATTTCATAGCCTGGAAGTGGCATTACGAGTAGACACGCTCTCAACTCTCGGCTCCAAGGAAACTCGTAATGCCACTTCCAGGATGGAGGGGATGAAGCCCTTGTCGTGAGCTTCATGAGCTTGCAAGTCCTCGCCAACGGTTCAGTCTCAAGATGATGCTTCAAAGCAAAAGATACATATACGAAAGTATATGAAGCACCATAAGCAAATAAAGCATGAGCTAAAAAAGAAATAAGATAGACTAAACCTGAAATGACATCTCCAACTGGCTCCTCCTTCTCGATGGTCGCCCCTGCTGCATACCTCTCTGCTGCTGCTGGTGTTATACGAACCTTTGTTGCTGTGTCGACAACGAAGGTCCTCTCTACTTTTCTGCTGGTGGTCTCGCGGGTGCTCTCTGTGCCTGGGCTCCGCTCTGAGCTGTACGAGCTGAAGCCCGAGGACAAGCCCTCAATTGGTGGTCTCCTGATCCGCAGAACAAACACTGGCCCAATCTCATCCTGCATGCATCCCATCTATGTCTCGGCTTCTTACAGAATGGACAAGGAATAACTGGTTGAGATAGCCTCTGAATCTAGTGCGTCGGCTGTACTGGCGCTTTAGCTGGTACGGGGAACTGCTGCCTCGGTTGCTGGAAGTGTCTCTGATGCTGCTGCTAAAAGTAAGGCCGCTTTGCTGGCCCCGCACTACTGCTAGCTCTTGAGGGATCCCTCATCCTCTTAGAGCCAAGCTCCAAATAATCCTTCGCCTGCTGTGCCTGCGCCAGGATCTCCTTAAATGTAGTAGTGTGATGTCCGCTAGTATGGGATTTGATCTCCCTGTTCATACCCTTTCTGAACTTTCGGGCCTTTCTCTGGGGATTATGTCCCTCCACAAAGTGACCCAATCTATAAAACTCTGTCGCATACTCGTCCACTATCATACTCCCCTGGACGAGGTATTGAAACTGGCTCTCTAGAGATGTCAGAGCTACATACGGGAAGAATTTTTTCTTGAAAAGCTCCTTAAAAGCTTCTCAAGTAAGTCCCGACACTAAGATCCTAGGGTCCGTCCTGAACCAAGTCAATGTGATGTCAAACATCATGCTCCCTGCTGTCTCTACCTGTAGGCTATCTGGAATCTGCACCAACCGTAGGTTCCTCTCAATGTCTTTTATCCAATCATCAGCATAAATAATCCCCTCGGTGCCTTTAAAGTCCTTGGGCCCCATCCTCTTGAAGTCTATGATATTTTCCGGCCTCGTCTGCTGCAGGGTGAACTGAGGTAGAGCTACATGTGGTTGGACCAAGGCAACTCTCTCGACGGCGGTGAGTGCAAGCTGGTGGGCATTCTCAATGCCCTGCCTCATAACCTCTGACTGGCGCTGTTGAGCCTCTATCATCTACTGAAAGAGCGCAAACACCTGCGTCAGATCAACTGCTGGTGATGGGGGTGTAAGCTCCTTTGAAGCTGTAGACACTGCCCTCTGTACCGGGGTGGAGCACCCCCGAAAGATACTGCAGAAACGCCCACCTGGAATTGTGAAACGCACCTCTGAACTAAAGTTGCTGGAGCAGTGTCTGCTGGTGCTGCCCTCAGAGACGACGAAGTCACCGACATTGCTGACACTGCGCCTGAGCGCTGGGATCGCGTCTTTGGCGGCATCCTGAAGACAGATTGAAACAAAGGAATCAATATTGAGTAAGATACGATATCATCAAAGAAGGACAAAATTATTCAAAGTAAAGCAAGCATTCAAGTAGATAAGGATAGCAACTGAATGAATTAAAAGTGTTCCTAGCTGTGATTGAGTATACTCTCATCATATACCCTATATCCTATGGCAGGCTCGTAGTAGTATCTCAGACTTAGAGTACTAATACGATATCGCACTTGTTGCGACTCTGACTTGCATGGGCCACAACTAAAAATGTGTCACGACCCGCACCCCGAATAAGGGCACGAGTAGTGAACAACGTCCAGCCTACACCGCAGCATCGGCGGTAGAATGCTGTCTGGGTCACATACTATCTAACAATCTCATACAATATATATAAGGTACCTGTCAATGTCATCTCAACTCCAAACGGAGGAACAATATGGTATATGAAAATGGTAAACAATACTCAATCACAATATAAAACTAAAGGAGGATGAAAGCACAATATGGAATAAAAGAGAAAAGAATAAGAGACACAAAATATCCACAAGTCCAAATCCATAAGTTAGACATAGCCACTCCCAAAATAATATATACATACCATGAGTCTAGAATAAGACTAATACAATGTCCAAAAATATATATCTAGGTCTCCTTGGTCACTGGCACTAGGTCCTCCTGCTCTAGGGGAGAATCCTCTATTGGCTCGCCGTCCTGCGGCTCGTAATAAGTGGGACACTGATCCACAAGCCAATCGTCTAAAAAAATATATCCAATCAGGATTGGAGCAAAGTACATACCTCTTAAAGCAGTTCCAAATACATGGTAGAGAATATATAACAAGCAATAGAAAAGAATATAAGATAACTAGCAATAGAAAATGATAATGAACTAGAGTGAACATGTAATGTACTGGAAAGTAAAGAACATGTAATAGAGAATAATTGTAAGTAAAGAAAAGATAACACTACCCAATGTTCCTTGGAGTGTAAGTTTATTATGTGATCGGTTTGGGTTGAACACGAATACAATATGGTAACTCGATTACACGTGTGATATGTAATCGACATATACACGAATACACTTGGCTTGATCACATAACCAACTCCTACTCCCCCATCCCAAACCAATACTCATGGATCCAATCACGACACGTTACGGAAACGAATATAAGCACACTGAACACGAGCAGCGTGTGAACACGAGTAGTGTTTGAACACGAAGTACACGATAATCAATACCCGATACACACGATAAAATACATGTGAAGGAGTATCTGCTGAACATAGTCGGGGATAACATCCTATGACATGATGCATATAGTACCAGCCCGCTGAACACGGTAGGGGATAACATCCCACAGCAGGTCCAAAGTATTGTCCACATATGAAGAATAAATGCTTGCCATTTTGTTTGCTGTTAAAAAGTGGAATCACTAATTATGGGGGAGGGAATTCATATTTAAAACTGATCACAAATCTCAGAAGGTGTACACAGATGCCCAGTATAAATGGGTGCTCAAATTACATGGGTATCATTACAAAATTGAGTATAAAAAAGGGAAGGAGAACCAGGCAGCTGATAGCCTCTCTAGAAGAGAAGAATTACTTGCCATATCCATAGTAAATTCAGATTGGATGCAACAATTCACGAGTCAAATGGTCACTTCATAATATTACCAAAAGAAGAAGAAGAAATGAGAGGAAGGGAAACTGAACACTCAAAAGAACTTAGTCAAGGGGGGAGTTATATATTAATAAAATAGATTGCTAATTGATCCTAAATCTCCTTTTGTGATGGCTATGCTTCAAGAACACCATGATGTACCTAGTAGAGGATACTCGGGCTATTTGAAAACTCTACAAAGACTGAGGGTATGATATTGGAAAGGATTAAAAAGAACTGTGAGAGAGTATGTGCAAAACTGTACAGTTTGTCAGGAGAATAAGCATGAGACATGTTCCCCTACAGGCCTCTGGCAGCCATTACCCATTCCTGAGAGGATATGGGAGGATGTGTCTATGGACTTTATTGAGGGACTTCCCCTTAGGTATCACAAATCTACAATTTTTGTAGTGGTGGATAGACTAACAAAGTACATACATGTGTTTTCACTTACCCATCCATACATTGCAGAAACTGTAGCTCAAAGTGTTTCTAGATGGAGTGGTTAAACTACTTGGGTTTCCTAGAACCATTGTGTCAGATAGAGACCCTCTCTTTACTAGCCTTTTCTGGAAAGAGTTATTCAAGTTGCAGGGAACTAATTTAGCCTATAGCACTGCATATCACCCACAGTCAGATGGACATACTGAGCTCACCAATAGGTGCATAGAGGGCTATCTCAGGTGCTTTTGTAGCCATAAGCCAAAACATTGGAGCCAGTTCTTAGCATGGGCAAAGTACTGGTACAATACAAATTGGCACACTGCTACCAAAGTGACACCATTTGAAGCTGTATATGGCAGGCACCTCCCAACCTACTCACTTTCTTACTTGACAGTGTTAAAGACAAGGCTGTAGCTGAAACCATAGCTTTAAGGGATAGTGCTCTGCATTTTCTTAAGGATAATCTCATTCTAGCTCAGGACAGAATGAAGAGGTATGCAGACTTGCATAGGTCTGAAAGGGAGTTTGAAGTATAGGGGAATGGGTGTACTTAAGAGTCCAACATTATAGGCAAATCTCTTTGGCACATGGGAGGCCTAAAAAACTCTCTCGTAGATACTATGGTCCTTACAAAATTCTGGCTAAAGTAGGTTCAGTGGCTTATAAGTTGGAATTACCTGATGAAGCCCAATTGCATCCAGTTTTTCATGTATCTCAGTTGAAGAAAAAACTTGGAGTTGGTACCAATGTACATGAGGGTAATCCAGATTAGACTGTAGAGACACTTTTGAAACCATATTGGATTCTTGAGAGGAGATTGGCCCAAAGAAGAGGCAAGGTTGCTGTTGATTTGCTAGTTCAATGGAAAGGTAGTGATACAAGTACTGCTACTTGGGTACCATATGAGAAGTTCTTACAAGATTTTCCTTACTTTGACCTTGAGGCAAGGTCAAAATAAGGAGGGGGTATTGATAGGTACCTGGCCTGGCACTTGTTATTGTTGCTTTGTGGTTGAACATTTGCTTGCAGTGGTTAGTTGTGGCTCAGTATGAATGTATCAGTAACAGCTCATTATGAAAGAAGCTCAGTGGCAATATATGTTCAGTTCAGTTCCTTAGTATCAGAGGATACAGCTCCTATCAGAAGGGATTTACACGAGCATATTACAGAGCCTTCCCCATTCTTCATTGCTATTTTTGGGTCACTCCACATCATCATTGCCAGCTATTATTTCAGTTGCAAGCAGTTATCCAGCTCAGCATCAGTGGCAGTTGCCAGTACCCAATGATACACATGGTCTCTTCCTATAAATAAGACTGAGGAGAGGAGGAGGATTAGCTATTAAGAAGTATTGTAATTTCCAGTTTCTTCTTTAGTTCTCTTCTTAGAATGTATCCTCTCCTACTTCCTCTTCCTCTTCTTGATCAATAAAACCCTAATTCCTAAATCCCTAATTATTCTCTCTTGATTTCAATATCTATGTTCTAATGGTGAATTCTCAAGCATCAGTCACTGCTTCTGGCTTACTGGGAACCAGACCCCATCACTTCTTCTTCTTCTTCTTCTTCTTCATCACCATCCATTATCATCCTCTTCTTCATCATTTACCACAAAAAAATACTAATTGAACAAGATGATGATGAAGAAGAAGAAGAAGAAGATGGAGAAATTTGAGAAGAGCAAACCCTAGCCCCAATTCCAATCCTTAATTTTTCAAGGCAAGCCCTCTCCCATCTTCTTCCTTTGATTCAATTTTGTTTATTACCATGTTCATCTATAATTATTTCTTTCAAAATATAAATCTAGAACATATATATGATACAGACACGTAGACACAATTTATCAAGAGTTATAGGTTGGACACGTGAACTGAATACGATTTGGACACATCGATGTTGTCAATTTGATATTATGACACAAACACCCATATCAAAAAAATATTCGGACACATTAACAAAAAAAACTAGTATACAGTAGGACACCGTTATAGATTTGAATTGATAAAATTGGTATAGATATGTTTTTTATAAATACAAAATTTGATTTGATAAAAAAACTAGAATTACTTAATTTGATATTAAGTAATTTTTATAAAAAAAGTCTCTTTTTTATGCAATACGAACGACACCAAAATGAAATCCTTTGATATTTTTGAGAATTAGACATAAATTTAAATTATATTAAAATAGTTTGTATATAATTTAAATATATTTTAATTAAGATTTGTTATAGATATGTTTTTTTTATTACTTTGGCTATATGCTACTTAGATAATATTAAAATTCTTTAAATATAATTTGATTATTTTTTAAATAGGATTTATTATAGATATGTTTTTAGAGATTTGGATATAAGTTTAGTTGGATACTCTAGCTGGATTTTAGAATTTTATACATTTTTTAAGGTGTATTTCTTAATTAAGATTTTTTCTTAGTTACACAATGATATGTATACGGATTAGACGACTTAATCTTAACCGTTTTGAAACCTCTATATAATATATAATAGTATAGAAGTTGAATGAAACAACGTGTATTATTTTGGATAGGAATCAAAGAAAGTGAAAAAAGAAAAAAAAATGGTATCCATATGTAAAAGATAGATATTCATATATGTTAAGCTATATTTTTTATTTTGGTTACATTATACTAAAAACTCAATATTAGACGGGAATTTTTTTTTTCCATTTTCATAATTTCCACAATTCCAATTATCCTACTCATTAATTAGTTTTAATATAATAATTGGGTTCAATGTATATTAGGTCAGCTAAATAAGTTTAATAGTTAATGGTTTGAAAATATTGAAAGAACAAATGATTATTATGGAAAATTATCAAGTGTAATACAATTTACTAAACAAAATATAAATACAAAATTACCAAATAATATTAATGCTAGCTGTACAATATTCATGCAGACTTAATGACAATTGTTGTATTCCAAAAATGCGTCTATCAATTCATTTAATCATGAATGAAGAAATGAATACTTCAAATGCTACCGAACATGTAAAAATCTATATAAATTAGCTTTTGGAGAGATTTAGTAGTGAAAATGGCATCTCTAAGCTTTTGCATGATAGTTGGCATATTGTTTTACGTTGTCTTCATTGAGGTAGTAAAAGGAAGGGTGCTTCCAAATAATAACAACAAGGTAAATTGTTCAATTCATATATGTTTTGAAATTTAAATACATTATTTTAATAATAGAGGGCGTTTTGTTCGTGCAAAATTTTTTTTTTCCCGAATTTTTTTTGGGTGGGAATCTATACCATGTTTTTTTAGGCTATAAAAAATTTATTACCGGTAATTACGAATATCCGGATAATAATTTACCCACAAAACATATCCTATCCCTTAAGAATAAGTGGGTATATTTCTTTTACCCGAGCAAAAAAAAAATTTGGTTCAATTTGTTTCTTCTGTTTTGATCGTTTTGTTTTGTTTTCGATCGTTTTTGACCATTTTTGATCATTTTTTTTATCAAAAAAAAAGGCACTCTTAGGTTTTCTTGACAATAGACCAATTAGCAAACACTTATTGTTTGTAACTAATAAACAAAATCAAGAAATTATGAGACATGATCCACTCTATTATTCATTTTTTTCTTCTTCTTTTAGCATGTATAATTTGTAAGGACTAAAATTTGAATGTCTTATATAGTTTCCTACATCAAAACCTCTGGAGCTTTATGATCAAGAATAGATATTTTTATAAGATTCTAATATTTAAATATGGGTTGTTCTAAATTTCTAATAGAACGTTAAAAGTAAATGAGCTGTAATTTTTTTTATAAGAACTTTTTATTATATTACTTCAACAGTGCCATCATAGAATAATATAAAGTGGCTTCAATAGTGTTAATACTGAAGAAATTTACTATCTCAGAGCACTAAGCTTGTTGTATTAAACATTACACTTGTATTAAACAGTACACTTTTATTGAGGTTTTAATCATTCAACATGATTCTATCTAATGGATCCAATATAAATTAAGAAATTCTTTGATATTCTAGTAGTTTTGATCTTTATAACATTAAAATATAGATTTATTTTTGGTAATCACTTTCCCGTTTGAGCTTAAGAAAAAAAAATTATTTTTAATATTCCATGAAAAAGCTGACAGTGTAATTAAAATAAGATAATTGAAATTGTCTTTTGGATGTTTATAGTGCAATACAAATTTTAAAAGGATGAGTTCCTCGAGTTCAAATTTTTGTAGTTACATATAAAGTATAAACTTTATACTTTATTTCAATCTCTAGGAGTATTCTTCTAGAAGATAAAACTAAATTCTTCATTCTTTTTGAACCTTACAAAAAAAATGACATGCCAATGGGATTATGATTCTTATCTTTTAATTATATATTTCCAACAATATAAAACCACAAATTAATGATAAACTAAATATTGTTAAAATGCCAATGAACTGTATATTGAATCATTATATTAGTTGATTAAGTGTCTACTTTATCATGTGATGGTAGACTTATTTATTAACTTGATTGGAGCATAGTCATAAGTTCTAATTTTTATCATTTAGTTCTATAATACAATGTATTTGCTTAATTGATAATTTATTCAGTAACATGAAGTATCTTACAATTCCTTTCTAAAATAATATTTGTTGTGCAGAATGATTCGACTAAATATATAGATGGTTTACCAATGAAAACTGGAGGCATTCACAAAGAAGTAGTTTTTCATGAAGACTTTAATACAAGAGGATTATCGGAAAATATATCACTTTCAAATATTCATCCTTTTGGCCAAGAAGATAATTTTATCAATCATGTAAGTTTCGTCAAATTTTTGTTGTTGTTGATTATACTACTTGTGTTTAGTTATGGATACTGAACTTTTCTTTCCACAATCACTAAGCCCTATGAACATGAGACATAATTTATCCATTGGGAGTTTAATCTTTTTAGACTCTTATAATAATTTTATAATGTATTCTTAGTAAAAATTACAAGGATATTTTCTTGTAATCATCTGATATTCAAGATATTAGTTCACCATCTAATCTAAAATAGATATAAATTATTATTATCTATTCAAGTTAAATGATTGAAATTTCTAGGACGATAATTAGTTCTACTTTTTTTTTATATGATCTTCTCTCTTTATATGTTTAACTTTCTGTAAATGATATATTTGAATGGGCAGTGGGCAACAATAAGACAGACAGAAATAAGGAAAGATTACTATGGTGCTAAGGCTACTATAAATGTTTACGGTTTGTCACAAGTGGGTGATAATCAATACACAGAGGCTAAATTTTGGGTTGCAAATGACGGGCAAGATACCTTCAATTCTATTTCAGCTGGATGGCATGTAAGTTTCATCAAAATGTTTGTACCTTTTCTCTATATTATTTATGAATACATTTACTATAGTATAAACAATTAGATTTATCCTTGTATAAATAAAAAACGTATGGTATATAAGCATTCAATATATTATGCATATATATAAAAATAGAATGTGCACCAGTTTCTTTAGTACCAACTTCATATATATCATTTGTATACTAATTGAAGTTGAACTTGATAATGTTGCTACAATTAGTCCATAAAGTTGATCGCTAGCTACATCTTGATATAGTAATCCTCACCATACTTGGACACTGCAAAAGTGAGAAAACACAATAGAAGAACTCTTCATTGCATCTTATGTTGAAGCAGACACAGTAAAGTGATATATGTGTCCATTTCTATGTCGGATCCATATTCGTGCAACATAAATTGCATGTAAAGAATATTGACAATTTGGTCCATTAAACAAAGCATTTCATTGTGATGCACTATTGACAAAAAAGAAGAAGATTAATAAGACGAATAAAAAGGATTAAGATATATTATATCAGAATTGCAAAAGGCATAAATATTATGGAATTTCATATAAAACATAAATTATTTCCTTTTATATTAAAGAAAGCTTTGTCATTGTATTTAGTTTTTTTTCCTCTTGAAAATGACATTCTTCTCTTTTTTTTTCTTTTAACAAAATAGTGGATTAAACACATAACAAACTAGTAAACTTTAGCTCCATGTCAAGTTTTCACCAAAAGTTTAGTTTTCACAACAAACTGGTCAAATATAGTATAAGATTATGTTGAGTATCCTAGTTTATAGTAGTACACATATTTTTAAGGAACATGTTTGTTTCTTAAATAAAAAATTTAATAGAATAATTCTCAACGAGAAAAAAAATCAATAAGATTTAAATGAATTGTAAATTATTATAAAATATTTACTTATTAATCTTGAATTATGCTTTAGGTACATCCCAGATTATATGGTGACCACGATACTCATCTTTTTGTACATTGGTCGGTAAGTACTCAAATATAGTTTATTTCAATATGTTATACCTAAATATCAGAAAAGAAGTTGACCATCTTATCATGTATTAGGTTAGAGAAAGGAATATATCATGTTATAACCTTCTTTGCAAAGGATTTGTACCATTCAAATCATCAAAATATATTCCGGGAGCAAAGATTCGCCCACTATCCAAGATTGATGGGAACCAATATGATATCACTCTCACAATATTTAAGGTATTTTTATTACTTATTGAAATATTTAGGTTGTGAATAAACTTTTGTGTAATTTACAATCGAAATAATTTTCTCTATGAAAGTAATTTGCATATTAGAACAATGACGTAGTAAATACTTTTCATTCAAGCAAAATTTCTTATATCATTTTTATAGTAAGTGATAGACCTTACAATCTAACTACCTTTAACTTAATTGGTGGATTATAGGATTATTTCAGTTTGTAATGTATTTTATGCTAACACACATATTTTATCATGTATGTATTTTGAATAATATGGAGAGAAAACCTTAAAATTGTTCATTTGCAAAATAATGTGTAAATGTCTCCACTAAAAGAAAAATAAAAAGCAGAAGAAACCTAAATGTGGTTGAAAATAGCTTGATCTTAATGACAAGTTTTCGATTTGTCTATCATATGTATAAATAAGTTCTTCATGACCTAGGAAATTATGCTTATAATTTTTATTATAATCTAATATTGGTTATATTCTCCATCATTATAAAAAGTATCCACTAATAAAAGTCAAACACATGTTCCAAAATGACGTTTTGTCAACGAAATATATTCCAAAATTAACTTCTACCAATACACATTCTCAGAATTACACTTTTATGATAATATAATATTGATTACGATAGCACATGTTTATTTACTATCACCTTTTCATTGTTCATTAAAACATATTGTGATATGGTTGAAACTATGTTATCATAATTTTACAAATTAAAGTCTATTAATTAAATCCTTTGAATAATTTGTTCACACACCTATAAATTCTCGTGTATATTTTCAGAATTTTCTTTAACCTAATGAAAGATTTTCTAAAATGGATAGAGTGGTTACGTAACAAGCCCTTAAGCATTTCAATATCATCTTTCAGCCAAAAAAATATATTATATCCTAGTTTTACATACTAAGCCCTTAAACAACCAACTTTAGAAGTTTCAGTTATGTTGATAAAATGCAATGGTGTAGAGATTTTTGCATTGATATTGCTCTGGTCCGGTCATGAGATTAGAAGAGCTCTCTCAAAAACAAAAAATAAGACTCTATTTTATGTAAACATAAAAAAATTGCCGATGTTATATATTAATGACGATGTCATATATTAATGACGATGTCATATATTAATGACACAAGTTTAATTTAATTTTCATAAAGAAAAATGACATATGCATATAAGTAAAAGAAATTAATAAAATAATATCGCTTAACTTTTATGTATGATAAAAATTGTATTAAATGAACGACTATAATGCCTAAATATTAGAAAAATTCTATTAAAATTGAAAATCTTAACTCATTTACAGAAGAAGCTTGTTAGCAAAGATAAGGCAAAGCATATTGATCAAATTGTTCAATATAAATACTAGCATAATTTTTTTTGTGCGAAAATATTTTGGTTTAAAGCATCATTTATTTTTCAAAAACTTTTGTCTTACTTGCTACAATTTTGTTCAAAAATATACCAATTTATTTCTTCCAAGTTCCAACATTGTATTTCTTTTCCGTAAAGGCTAGATGTTTATGTCATGTAAAAGATATTTTAACAAAAATTTAAATAATATGCTTACAAAAATTAATACCAAATCCCCCCCCCCCTCTCAAAGAATTGTATTTTACTAGCTAGCTAATTAAATTTTTGTTCAACAATATATTGAGCTATTTCTTGCAACCTTGTATTTTTTTCGATATAAACTAGAGATTTGTAGATATAAAAGCAATTTTTAAAAAATAAATTAAAAGATTACTATATAACAAATTATTCGTTCAAATTTTATTTTTAGATTGAATACATCTTAGTCCCACATTTCACAAGGTAAAAAAAAAATTACATATGTTAAAAACGAGAAAAATAAATTTATTATAACAAATAAGAATGGACGTACAAGGGATTGAACCTTATCGGATCCAAATCCTTGAAAGACTATTTTCAAAAAGAGATCAAGAAATTCGACAATTGTGTAAATCCAATGTCATCATTTTCGAATTCTTGAACAAGTTCAAGAAATTAGACAATTGTTTATATTATAACATGATCTGAATTCTTTAAATAAAATAAAAAATTCGACAATTGTTTATATTATGTGTTATCACATTAAATGTGATTCAATGGCTATTGTTAAGTATTAATATATTAGTCAAGTGGACTTTAGTCCCACATCGGGTAGAATAATTCTTTCTAATCCCCTTCCTACATGGTATCAGAGCTAAAACTCTGAATCCCTTTCTCCACATATAAACAAATTCTTTCGAATCCCCTCCCCCCTCTCCCACCCTCCCCCCCTCCCTCTGCCCGAGTGGCAACCCCCTACCACCCCCCTCAGACTCCCCCCTGCCCGAGTGGCAAACCCACCCCCCCACCCGAGTGGCACCCCCCTGCCTCCCCCTTGCCTGAGTGGTAGCCACCCTCATGTCCGAGTGGCAACCCTCCCCCCCCTCCGTTGGGATCTTCAGAGGGTAGACAATTGTTTGTTTGCATGAACCTCTGACTCTCGACGAGGGTATCAAGAGTTAACAGAGAGTAAACCTGGGTTTGCGTGAATCTTTGTTCCTGACCCGGTATGTATATTAGGATCTAACATAAAGTTACCTGGGTTGCTTCTCTCTCCTAGCTTGTGTGATCCACTTACAATCTCTGCTTTTCTTACGCAAGCCGGTTCAGGCTACGTTGATCGCGCATTGGCAGAGTTGATATGAATATTTGGTCGGGATGACCAAACGATAGTCGAATCGAGAATATTGAAGGATGACGAACACTGAGGCGAATAACTGTGCTACTAACACCAGTGTCGAAAATATAGTTGCAGGGAAATTGAGTACTGACACGACGATTTTATCAGTTCAACTTGTCGATAGACTGTTGGATGTACCAGATGGTTACTCGACGTGGTGCAAGAAGGTCAAGAAGATGCTTCGGAGAATGCGGTTGCCAAAATATTTGACTGACAACCCCCAGCAGTGAGTGATCCCACATACGAGCAGTTGGAGACTGATGACAGTCGACTGTTCACATAGTTGATGAATTCGATGGAACAATCAATGGAGACATGGTTCAGAACACGGACTAAGTGAAGGAGTTGTGGGAGGTCCTTGCAATGGCGTTTGATGGCAAACACAATTTTTCTCACATCTATGACTCGGTCGTTGGTGTCTACCGAGTTGATCAAGGAGAAATTTAACCAAATTAAAAAATCTCATACAATCCGCCAGTATATCTCAAATTTCGCTAATCCGTCTAGCAAAATTTGACCAATTAAAATTTTGCCAGTCGAATACTTTATTGGGATTTTTTTCAAACTTCTTTCCAATGGCCAATCTCTACAAAATTCATTATTCTATAGAACTATTTTTGCTTGACAAGTATCCATGGCTTATTTTGACCAACCAACCATGTTTTGCATTTTTTGAGGGTATGAGAAAAGTAGGGTGTTTGACGGGATATTTGGAGAATGTGGGGATACATGAAGGCCATCTAAGCCCCTAGGATTTCCATATAACTCAACCCGATCCTTTCTTCCATATTTCTTGCCTCATCTTCACCTCTCCCTTATTTGTCTCATCTTCTTCTTAAGATGATCAAGGAGGAGGTTTAGGAGGTCCTTTAGAATGCTTGGAGCTTTAGGGGTGCTTTCATTATTCTACGTGTGTTACACACTACAAAATTAATAAGCCAAGTATGTAATTCTAAGTAGCGACGTCACTTGATGAAGTTGCTGATTTTGACAAATTTAGTGACTCCATTTGCAGCGTCGCATTTAGCAACTAAGCACGATGTCATAGCAACAAACATCAAAAGAATATAGACCGAGACATCTTTGCAACACGAATATATGTCGCCAAATTAGCCAGAAGATATTCTACTATTAGTAATTGGCGACACGAATAATAGTTGATCATTTATGCAAATTTTATGGTTTTTATCACAATACCGACGTCTAAATAAATGTTGCTGATGACGTTGCTTCTTTTTTATACTACCTCATTGTTGGCAAGCCCCAAATTCACTCTGGTAGGGGTAATATTTGTGGTATTAGTACTTTTAATAGTGTGGTAAGCAAGAATGCTTAGTTTCTTCGATGCGACTTGTAGGGAGGGGTGACAAAAGATGTATATACGATAGGGATGTGTATGGATGGACTTGGTCACTTTCAAATATTTGTGTGCGGCTATCCAAGCCGATAACTATGATGCATGAACACGTGGACCTTGATTTGTTGGCTTAAGATGCTAGTGATATTAGGACTTGTAACATCTTTCTAGGTGAATTTGATATGCACATATTTAACCTCTACAAATATGGGTATCTCACATGTAGTGGTTTGAGGAGGCCTTCCATGGAAAGGTGTTAAGCCTTCAGTGATGGCATTGATAGTCTTTTGCATCCCTTTCCAATATATGTAAGTTTGGATATTCGGATTATTCCTCATGTCATTTTATGAATTCTTTTAATCAATATTGTATGAATTATTGTGGTTATACACACAATTAACGAACAAAGATAATGGTCTAAAATGAACTTCGATGACAAATAGTGTACTGGGTAAGTCTACCCTTTTACCACAAACCATGGTGAACCATGACCCACCCAGGTAACATAGGGTGGAGTAGATGGCAGATGGACGCCCTTCTCTCCAGACATTACAGGGCTATACAATAGTTCGTAGAATATATGCAAAGCTAATACAGCAGACATTATAAAACTAGGTTATAGCTAAGTCAAAGTTCAAATATGGGGCTCCCATTACTTATCCTTTATCCAAACTTTGCTTGACAAACATGTAATTTCTATTTGATAACTGAACACAAAATTAACATGGAATCGTTAAGTTGAATATAATGTGTGAGCATCGTGAGGTTTTCTCTATGCATGGTGTGCATGTCCAGTACTGTTATGTGGAAACAAGTCTAATCTATGTGAGGTGGGTGAATAGGCCGAACCTCTTCTCCAGATCAACAAAATGGGAAGTGTTATTTGAGGGATAAGTTTCTGATATCATAGTTGGTACAGATCTCCAAGGGGGTTAAGCATGTGGATGAATTCAAATTCCCTAGTTTTTCTTCTGTGTGACTACATTATTATTGGTTTGTCTCCAGTCTCCAGCCTGCTATGATAAGCGGCAAGTTTGTTCATGCTTTTAGTTCCCAGTACAATAATTTGAGCCGCAAGATGTAAAAGGATCTACTCCATCCTACTATGCTATAGTGACAAGTGAGTCTGATGCATTTTTGTCCAGGTACAACAGTATAACAACATGAGGCACAAGGTATAAGGGAATCACTGAGGTAATTACAATGATATGAGCCAAGAGAGGGTTAAGGGTCGACTGGAAGGCAAAGGAGAATTCTTGTGGTAAGGGAATGGTGAATACTTAACCAGCTTTATATCTACTTGGTTTAGGTACAAGGCAATGGGTAAAATTGACTTGAGGTTTTAGTTTACTTTAAATGGTAACAACAACTACTAAATAGGTTTAAGGATGTAGGCATGGGCGTCATTCCTAGAGGTTAGAGATTCAAGCTTATCTGTGTCTTTGGTCATGGTGCCATGGTGTAAACAGTTCCAAGTATCCAAATAAGTACAATATTTGGTCCCTAAAATTCAGAGTTGGCAAGTATCCTTTGCCACTGTTGATTGAGTTGATGCCAGTAACTAGATCAATGTTCTTCTGAATTCAGACATTAGTATAAAGTGATCTATTTTGGTAGCCTAGAGAAGTTATGTTTTACAGGAGCCATAAAACTAAATGTGGACATGAAAGTACATTGATAATATGACTGGTACTTATAATAATAAATTATGACTATAACTGGTGGTTATAATATATAGAGAATTTTGCTTTTTTCCAATATTCCACTTTTGAGGGAAATTAAGCATATGCATGATGTTCTAGATTTGAAAGATATAGTTGCATGATATCAATGCTGGAAATCTAAGCCCCACCCTCTGGTCTCCTCTACGGGCAATAGCTTATTAAGAGTCTCACATACAACTATATGAAACTAGAATTATTGCTAATTCGCTATGGCTTGTACTGCATGGAAACTTGTTTCTTGAGAAAGGTCATGCCTTTCATGGTTGTATAATTTATAAAAGCTTACCAATCATGATTAAGATTTGTGTATCTTTTTGTTCTTCAATTTATACCTTCTGAGATATTGGCTAAACATGCACTTTATGAGCTAGCTTACCAGATGAGATTATGAGATGGACTGTGGGAAGTAAGTTAAAAAATTTCTCCTCATATCAACAAATATAACAACTGACAACTATGCTTTATGAAGTTCGTAACAATTATACTAGGAAATCTTGGGCTGTCAGCAAAATAGACTCTCTGCTATCATTCTCTAGGTTGAGTGTTGTCTGGAGGTTATTCGTTATCTTCCAAGATTTGAGATTATACTTATGATCATGAAAATTGGATATTTTGTAGTATTTTCAATTTGACTGATGATCATGAAAGGGTTAGGGGCATCTTATGATCGATTGTAATAGTTCTTTGAGGTGAGTGAAGTTTTAAGTCTTCAGTAGTCACTGAGGACCCCTTGTGGTATTTTACTTGCTAAGATGTCCTGCATGAATGCATATTGGTCTGTTTTTGGACCTAGGCTCGCTAGCTTGGAACTTCCGAAAGTTAAAACTATGATGTCTTGGTGAAGAGGGTATTCTAAAGGATTACGGTTGATCTAACTAGTTTAGTTGTTAGGTATTATGACTAATGAGTGAGAGCCTCTACTATATAACTAAGTTTTTGGAGACTACTAGTCTGAAGGAGTGGGTCCATTTTTGGTAGCATTGAAGTGAGTTGAAGGCCATCTAGTCCATCGATCTCTTGATGGGTTAGAATTTCCTACTGTATGTCTGCAAATATTCTAAATTTTAGATTTCATGCATGTTAAGCTCTAGGATTTGTGCATGTTGAAAGAAACTCGAGTCCTGTACAATATATTGGAATAGTCTCTCGAGTGGTAAGCTTCGAATATTTAGACTATTGGAAGATAATTTCCTAAATGAAAAGCTTTATATTCGAGCATGGTAAAAGTAAACTTGGAACTTGAAATGGTCTTAGGTGCAAGGCCGGCCATGGCCCAGGGCCCATGAACCATGAGGGCCCCACAAATGTGTTTATATATATAAACTTATATCTAAAATAGAACTAGTATATGCCATGACCTTTCTTAACAAAAGCAATTGTGGTATAGTGGTTATTATGTTAGACTTGCTTTCTAGAGGTGTTCTAGGTTCAATCCTCGGTGAAGCATATTTTTTAGTAATTTTCTCTCAGTTAAAATTTTTTTGTACATTATATATGGGGCCATATTTTGATATTTCGTCTAGGGCTTCCATAAACTCAGGGCGGCCCTGCTTAGGTGACCTTGGATTTTCATTCATCATTTAAGCATACAAGCGGTGAATTTTTTACTTGTCACGCAACACACTAAACTGTGAAATATTTATTTATTCCTTTTCATACTATGCTTTTTCTTTTTCGTTTGGATTATTGTTTCTGATAGACTGATTTTTTTTTTTTAGGTTTCTTTATGGCTTGCTAATCCACTCTTTTCGGTTTCCAGGTGTTGCCTTATGCTGCCACAAGTTATTTTGTATAAAAATTTACGAAGATATTTTTGAAAGTGGAATGAATAGAAAAAAAACTTTCCTTCCTGAATTGTACCATATGGGGGGCTCCCAACACATGTTATGAAGCTGCTAACATTTCTTTTGTTATGAGTAATTTTGATTTTAGGGGCTGATAGCGCACAACTATTGTAGTTCATTGTGGACAACCAATTTACTCTATTTTGAGAGCCTATTCTAGTGCTATTGCAAACTCTCTTTAGTCTGTCATGTTCTGATAAATGATATTGGCTGACAAGAAAATGTTGAAATTTATTGTGCATTTGTGCTGAACTATTAATACATTGATCTGATATTTGTACAACCACTACGAGTCCTTTTAGTGTGACCAATATTTGATTTTATGGGATGCTACCGAGAACTAACAATATGTCATTTTCTTTACGATCTTGTAATTGTCTTTCAAAATCCTTATCGTAATATCTTAGAACGTAATATCTTAGAACATATTAACGGGACTTTTCATTTTTCTCATATTCTTCATAAATAATCATCAACAAATTTCAGTCAAAAAAAAATCCCTAGCTAAAAGCAAAGACAAGGATAGTGATTAGTGCATTTATGTTTTACTTGTAAGCTTTACTTTCCAATATTTATTTATGAAGGACAATGTCAACATGTTAATCTAAACAAATTATAGCTGACAAGGTTACCATGTAAGACTCTTATGAAAACCACTTCAATTTTTCCCCCTATCATAACTACATAATATACTCTGACAAAAACTATAAGAAGTTACAAATGTGGATATTATTTAAAAAGGCCAATGCTAGGAGCACTACACAAAGTATTAGTGCATGTCACCATTTTTCCAGTCACGATCCACGTGCGATGTACGAGTCCTTTATGCAAGTAATTTTTATCAAAAAAAGTCTCTTTTTTATGCAATACGAACGACACCAAAAAGAAATTCTCTGATATTTTTGAAAAATTAGACATAAATTTAAATTATATTAAAATTCTTTATATATAATTTCAATATATTTTAATTAAGATTATTTATAGATATATTTTTATTACTTTGGCTATATGCTACTTAGATAATATTAAAATACTTTAAATATAATTTGATTATTTTTTAATTAGGATTTATTATAGATATGTGTTTAGAGTGTTGGATATAAGTTTAGTTGGTACTCTAGCTAGATTTTAGAATTTTATACATTTTTGTTAAGGTGAATTTCTTAATTAAGATTTTTCTTAATTATACACTGATATGTATACGGATTAGACGACTCATTTTTAGCCATTTTTGTCACGGCCCGCATCCGGAATAAGGGCACGAGTAGTGAACAACGTCCAGCCTACGCAGCAGCATCGGCAGTTGAACGCTGTCTGGGTCAACCATACAATCTAAACATCTCATACAATATATATAAGTTACCTGTCAATATCATTTCAACTCCAAACGGAGGAACAATATGGTATATGAAAATGGTAAACAACACTTAATCATAATATAAAACTAAAGGAGGATGAAAACACGATATGGAATAAAAGAGAGGAAAAAAATAAAAGACAAAAAACATCCACAAGTCCAAATCCATAAGTCTAGACATAGCCACTCCCAAAATAATATATACATACCATGTGTCTAGAATGAGACAAATACAATGTTGAAAAATATATATCTAGGCCACCTCGGTCACTGGCACTAGGTCCTCCTGCTCTAGGGAAGAATCCTCTAATGGCTCGTCGTCCTGCGGCCCGTAATAAGTGGGACATTGATCCACAAGCCAATCATTTAAAAAAAATCCAATCAGGATTGGAACGAAGTACATATCTCTTAAAGCAGTTCCAAATATATGGTAGAGAATATATGACAAGCAATAGAAAAGAATAAAAGATAACTAGCAATAGAAAATGATAATGAATAGAGTGAACATGTAATGTACTGGAAAGTAAAGAATAGGTAATAGAGAATAACTGTAAGTAAAGAAAATATAACACTAGCTAATGTGCCTTAGAGTACAAGTTCATTATGTGATCGGTTTGGGTTGAACACGACTACAATATAGTAACTCGATTACATGTGTGATATGTAATCGACATGTACGCGAATACACTGGGCTTGATCAAATAACCAACTCCTAGTCCCCCATCCCCAACCAATACTCATGGATCCAATTACGACACGTTATGAACATGAATATAAGCACACTGAACACGAGCAGTGTGTGAACACAAAGTACACGATAATCAATACCCGATACACATGATGAAATACATGTGAAGGAGTACCCGCTAAACACGGTAGGGGATAACATCCCGTGACATGATCCATATAGTACCAGTCCGTGTAGCCACTGTGTCAGAATCAAGTAAACACTTCTAGAACATGTGAGATATACACTATCATGACTGAAAACTAACAGAGAGATGTACTCGTCTCGGGTCATGAGAAAAATGTCTTTCGATGTCCGAGCTGGTGTCACACACACGTAGATATGAATGGCATATCAATTTGGAGTAATAAGAGTGAGAAATGAGCTAAAATGCTAATATGATGCTTTTCTAGGTCATTTATAGCTAACTAGGTCCATACCAAGTCTACACTAAGGTAATCAATCTATAATGTTACTAACTAGTTAATATTAATTTATACTAACTATACTAGGTCATTAACTTGGTTTCTAAGTTAGTACTATCTAGTTCTAGTAAATACCTTAGCTATTAACTTACATTACAATCACTCACTGATACTAACAGTTAACTAGTACCCTTAACTAATACTAACAGAAACCAACTGCTATGTTAACTTAAATTACCCAACTGACAGTTAACTATTTAATAACATACAAATCACTTAGCATAATATATAGCTAAAATACACTACTAACTCACTCACTAACTAATACATATATTCCTTAACTAATGATGGTAACATAACTTGCCAACTACTATCTAATTAATATATACTAATTAACACTAACTTACTAACCAATACCTATATCAGTACACATCCTGACACCATCAGTGTAGGACTGATATACACTTCATTGTGTGCAAGGCTCTAGTACATCCACCTGGGTCATTTCTTCCTCAAACTTCCTGCATTTAACTCCCCCAATACCTTAACTGAACCTACCTTCACTGACATGCCCAACCGAAACAACTGATACTTACCTTACTACTCCTGGCCTTTGCTCGAGTTTTCCCCAACCTAGTACAGTCACTGTTATGACTCCAAGATAGTACACGGGTGGCTTACCTCCCTTTCTAATCTTGTACTCGAGTTATGCTCTAATGCACAAGTGTGCATCAACCTGCACACTTCCCATCTGCTGCTGGTTGCTAAGGATTGCTACTGCATGGTATCAGTTATTGATTGATACCAAGCTATCAATCTACTCTTAACACACTCAACAGAAATATCTTCCCTCTCTTCCTAGCTGGAGCACTGCTACTCTGCAATATCTGTATATATATAAATAGGTATTAAGCTAACTGCTAACCATCAAGCCTTAAGCACAACTGATACTCGTATATCAGTTAAAGAGTTGTGCTTAAGATATGAATACACATATCACTAACAATACATGGATGCATCTTAATCCCTGAACCCCTCAATAGGGAACAATTGTTGCTACTAAAGTCCAGGTTCTAATCCAACAGTCCCTACTGTTTTCCCAGTCACACACATATATGAATACACATATCACTAACAACATACCTACCACACAGTCATCTGATACCATCATATATGATACACCAAGTGTATCACACTACTGCTATCCTGTCATTCCTACATACCCTTAATATGAATTGCCACTGACCTGAGCTGTGATTTCCCCTCTTAACTGTTACTCGAGCACTCAGATTCAACACAAACAAACTGCACACTTCTTAAACTGTGAACACAACCCTCCTCATTCTTCAATTACCTGGACACCCAACTGAACATCATTGCAACCTATATGGCCATAGTCACTGCTGCTAATAACCTGCACAGTTAACACACACACACTCACACACTCACTTATATATATATATATATATATATATATATATATATATATATATATATATATAATATTCATAGAATTCTTATACTCATGACCATATGCTACATAGAGACATTTAATCAAACACTTAGAGTATACAATTAAAGAACTCATGATGCTCACCTAATATGAATACCAAAAACCCCAATTGCCACAATAAACACTAATACACATCAAATACACTATTATATAACTAATGCAACTTGCTATAGTAAGAATTGAAGAGAAATAGTACAAATTATCTAAAATTGAGCTCCATATCGCAAAGTATCATACGGCCTACTCGTGTCCAATTATGGATACGTAGCTAGTTCACAACCCCGATCTAAGTCTAATTAGACTAATTTAATCTCATGACGCACATTTGATGTGTCAATTTCGTAATTTCTCCAAAATGGACATAATTTATCATATAGAAATCATAATACACAACCAAAGATCTTAGAACTTTTTCCTATATGTAGCCCTATGCCATGAGAGGGTTCATAATGGTCAAATGCATGATTTTAAACTCAAATTAGAAGGAAATTCTGATCTATACCTATTGGAAGATGGATTCTCAATGTATTGTTCCCACAGACATGATTCGGACACGATCTCCTTATCAAAGCTTCTCCTCCTAGTGCTCCTTGGAATTTTAAACTCCAATGCTCCTTGAGTGATGAGAATGAGAGGGAATGTGAATGAATTAAGAGGGATTGATGAAGGAATGAATGAATTCGGGATCTAAAAAATTGGGGATCTCAAAATGAATGCAAATGAAGAGGAGAGAGAGGAGACCTCTCTTAATGTGTCTGGCCCTTTCCCTCTTTCTCAAGTCACATCCAATTGTCTAGTTTTCCCCTACATGATGAATTATAGAAAAATAATTAGGGAGGCTATTTTGGAAAATTCTACACTAATATAAATTAGTCTAATCCTCCTAATTAATTAGTGGGAATGGGTCTATTGGGCTTAGTCCAAGTTGGGCTCACAAGATTTTATGACAATTCTAATTGTGTTCACATGGGTCAAGTCTAACTATTTGCTTGCCTACTAACTATAATTAAAATATAGCACAACCACAAATATTAATATAGCATACTAATTAATTATTAAATCACTAAAATAATATAACTATGTCAAATGACTAAATTATCCCTATTTGAAAAAGTGAGGGTGACAATCCTAACCACCTTAGAAAACTTTTGTCATCGAAATTAAGGAAGAAACTAGCTACAAAAATAATCATATCAAACGAGAAAGAATTATACCTCACGGCTCAAACATATAAGGATATCGCTCGCGCATCTCGGCCTCTCGCTCCCAGGTAGACTCTCTTGGAGAGTGATGCATGCCTCCATGCGACACATACCAAAGGAATCTTCTGATTTCGTAAAACCTTCTCCCTACGATCCAGAATCTCTATAGGATGCTCTGGGTAGCTGAGAGTCGGACCCACCTCGATCTCCGAGTGATTAAATAAATGGCTAGGGTCTGCCACGTACCGTCTCAGCTGTGATACGTGGAACACGTTGTTGACTCCCTCTAGTGCAGGCGACAAGTCTAGTCTGTAGGCCACTACACCGACCCTCTCAAGAACACCAAAGGGTCCGATGTACCGTGGACTAAGATTTCTGCCTCCACCAAAGCGAATCGTGCCACGTGTCAGAGAAATCCTCAAGAACACTAGATTGCTAACCTAGCATAAAATACAGCCTTAGCACTCTAACTATAACAAAAAATCAAAAACAATACAAAACAAAACCTATACCTCAAACTCCAATGGTCTCCGGTGGCTATCGGCCCAATGCCGTTGTCTGTCCTGTGCCACCCGCAGTCTATCTATGATGAGCTTCACCTTTTCAGCTACATCCACGACCATCTCTGGTCCCAATAAAGCTCGCTTACCAACATCTTCCCATGATAACGAAGTGCGGCATCTTCGACCATACAACGCCTCAAATGGTGACATCTTTATACCGGTCTGGTAGCTGCTGTTATAAGAAAACTCTACCAAGTGAAGGTGATCCTTCCAAGAGCCTCCAAAATCCAAAACACAGGTGCCTAACATATCCTCGAGAGTCTAGACACACATACATCTCCACGATCGGTATGAGGGTGATATGCGGTACTAAACTTGAGCTGGGTGCCCAAGCTAGCCTGCAAACTCCTCCAGAAATAGGATATAAAATGACTATCCCGATCTGAGGCTATGCTCACAAGAACTCCATGAAATCTGACTATTTGTCGCACATACATCTCCACGAGCTTCTGTAGTGCCCCATTCCCCCTATTCGGGGAGCGCGGCTAAGAAATACTTGATATCGTTCGATCGGGACAGATTGAATCAAGATCCTTTCCTTGTTATGGATTGGTTTCTTCGGAATCAGGTCACACATTCAACGGATCGTGCCTCAAGGAAGGAATCAGTGGTAGAGTCGAGAGGGGCCTTTCCGTTGCGCCAGTTTCTTTGCTCGTTTTTTATTCCGCTTGGTTGCTTTCTCGTTGGTTTTGTGACTTGCATTTTCTTGAACGATTTTGATGGATTTCTTTGTCTTCGTTCTTTGGATTTCGTATTTCGTATCGAACCCTTGGAGACCGAAGCAGGAGATATTGATCATCTGTTGGTGCGTGCAGGTGATCGTGTAGGCGACGCGCAAGCGGAGTCTTGAAGATCTCCCTTTTTTCTCTCCTGATTCACCAACTTGTGAGTGGCCATACTCCCGAATTATGCCCTTCTTCCAAGTCTTCATTCCTAATAAATTGACTCGTTTGTGCATTCCGATCAACGATACCAAAAGAATAAAATTAAGTCAAGATAAAAGAAGTAGACTTGAAACACTTATAATGCTTGTCACATAAAATTCTCAACGGTCACATTGTTGCATGCTTGTTCGCTATACATGTAGCTATTTTGTGTTCAGTTGTAGTTAGAACTTATTCATCTATAACCGTTCAATGGGTAGTACATAACATTATGAATTGATCATATCAGCTAGTAGACTATGCCATCGCACTGTGCTAAAGTAGTCTTGTTCATGTTGATGTCTTGAAATGCTTCGTATGTTAAGTTCGTGTTAGATCATCAATGATCATGGACAACTTATGCATAAGGTATATGATTCTTGTGAACGGTCATTGGGGCACCGGGGCTAATTCGTCCAGGCGGAACAATAGTTAGTTATGCTAGCAACTTAGCACGGGTGAGGCGGAAGTTTGTAGCGGGGCTCGGTACCTGCGCTGCAAGCATCGCCGTCTACCCAGACTATACTCCATGACGGCTAGTCAAGACAGTGATCCTTATGTATATTTAAACTATGCAGACTAACTATGTCTTCATGGCAGGGAAGGTCATAGTAAGTTTTTTACATGTGGTTCAGACGGTACAGGTAAAGTCACCGAACGGTGGCACATTTTGTTATGTCATTCCCTTCTATCGTATATAAAGAATTGAATTAAGGCAAGATAGAAAGATCACATAATACTAATTTTGCATGTTCACATGAATACGATATCGATTTTGGTATGTTGGGTTAGCTCGCCCTCACAGGTACTTTTTGAAGTACTGACCCTCGTTGCAGCAGGTTCCCTGAGCCGAGGCGACGCAGCAAGGAGCTGAAGCTTCCCCCAACCTTTCACTGATCTGGCATGTTCGTATGTGTGACTTTTGGAGCTCAAGTACATAATCACAAGGAGCCCGCACATACCTTTTGAAGCTCATAGGCGATGGTGCTAACTCGCACCCAAGGTGGTTTACGCTTTTGAAATATTAGTAAGGGATGTAATGTATGGATCGGCTATCTCATTTTGCGTCCAAGTTGTAAGCCCGTGCAGTGTCCTTATTAATTTTGGGTCAATAGTCTATAACCAGATGTTCATTATCAATAAAGAGAACTTTTTTATATCCCAATGTGTGATATCTTATTTGCGTACTCTGTTGCATGTGTTCTAAAATATATTATTATGTCTAGGCCTTGTGCACGCGTGCGTTACGCGTGCACGACATCACGCCCGGGGACGATTATCGATTTAGCAAAAATTGGGGTGTGACAGCTTCTCGTAGACGTACCCACCTTGAATGGCAAGGAGTTGGCCGATTTGGTCAAACTGTCAACGATGACCCAAATCACGTCTTTACCTCCTGGAGAACGCGGAAGCCCTAATACAAAGTCCATCGTCATATCCTCTCATTTCTACTCTGGAATGGGTAAAGGCTGAAGCTGTAAACCCCCATAAATTTTTTCAGATTTTAAAAATGAATTTTCTAGAATTTTCTGTGATCTTTAACTAATTAAATAAATTGTTTTCTGGTATTAAGTATTTTTAAATGTGTTTATTAAATATTAAAATATTATAAAAATAATATTTTTTGGTGTAAAATCAAATATTAGACATAGGGTAATTTTTCTGGATTTTATTGGACCCCGGAAACATTTTTAAAGACCTAAAAACACTAAATTTTAATTAAACCCTAAAATAAACCCGTTTATTACTGAACCAACCGGTTTAGTGAACCAAACCGAACCCATCCTAAACTAACCCAGACCGGACCCAATTCCCTAGCCGGTCGGGTCGGACCCGAAACCCGGATCTGAAACCCGAACCCGAAACCCGACCCCACCTCCTAGCGGATCGGGTCGGATTCAGATTGAACCCGACCCAGCAACTCATAACCCGACCCGTTTCAACAGTTACTGCTACAGTAACCGTCCCCCCCGACCTCGTCGGCCGTTACGAATTCGACCGCCGTCGCCTTCCTCGCGGCCGTTTTTGCCCTCTCTCCGCCCGTTAAACCCCCGCCTCCTCCGCCCGTAACCGCCCAGCTCCTCGCCCTATATAAACCCGCCTCTCCCCGCCGTCTCCACCACCAACACCCACCAATTTTCCCCTGACTTCCTCCTCCTGCTCTCCTCCGCCGCCGGAGCCGACGAACCCTCAGCCACCGCTCGATCTCCCCTACCCTGCAGTCACCGTATCCCCGCAGCCGCCAACTTCCTCCTCCAGATCCGCCTCTGCGCTTCAGCCACCCGAGAGCCGACGACCCCCACCCGCTCGAGATCCGCCGTCCCCGGCCGCCACCAGCTCAGCTCCGGCCGCCTTCAACTGAGCCGCCCTACTAGAAGCCGCCAGCGCCGCCACCTCCACAGCCGTGCCTAGCAGCCCCGACGAAGTCTCCGGCCATCGAACCCTAACCCTAGGATACTGTGCAGTATTGTGTCGGGTCGCCTCACGGACACGAGGAATCCTAATCTGCGTAGCCCAGTTCAGGTAACCTTTTCTCTCTCCTCGTTGTCCCATTTCTCGTTCCGTCTGTTGTGACGCGAACCCTGCGTGACCCTCTCGATGTCCGTGCAACCCGCTCGGTGTGTCGCGTCCTGTGGTGATCGCGAACTGCGATCCAAAAACAGGAAAACAAACACCCCATTTTTCCCCGGAACTGAGTGCGCCCCGCCAAACGGGACGACTTGGTCGGGTGCGGTCTTCACCGAAAGGTGCGCGCCGTTAATACGGACGTGTGAGATTTCGCAGAAGTTGATTTGGATGTGCGTGCATACCGGAATCAACGCGTATCCGTCGACAATGCCCCGTATCGGCCATGTTCCCGAACTCGTTGTAAATTCGTGTACGCACGTCGGATCGAAACAAAACTTGCGTCATCGGACTCGTAGCAATACGCTGGTCCTGTGACCCAAGTTTGGTTCGAATTTGAGAACGTTGACAAAATCGCGTATCGTGGGCCCCACGGCTCCACTTGACGGACGATTTTGTGATCGGCTCATCGGAATTTAGTTCTGGAAGTTCCGTTGGGTTCGTATCGTCATTCTGGACTTATTGACACTAAGTTTGACGAATTTGGAGAACATTGTCTCTGAAACATTTTTCGGTACGAAGCGGGCCACTTGTGGACCCCGCTTTGACCAAGAACTGTCATTTTTACCCCTGTGTCCAAATTGGACTCAAGGACAGGCGTTTCTAGCTATTTGATGTCTTCTGAATCTGATGGTGATGTCTATTTCAGCAATCGGAGGAGTACATGCAGAACCCGCTGATACCAGAGCCGCAATTGGTAACTAAAACCTAGGCAAGTGTACCTTGCCCTACTTACTGCAACTGTTTATACTATTTTCTTGATTTATGACTGTAAGATCTCTGTTCAACCTAGGGCCATGTGACATTACTTAGCGTCCGACTAATATTCGGGTACCAACACTGTATGCAGAGTTGGGTAATGTCACCTAGGCATGGATATCGAGACACTATACATTTTGTACTTGTCTTATAAAGTACGTCATACCCCAGGACACCTGACACTATTCATGAGACAGCATCTTCCTGAGATATTCATGGTGATTCTTTATAGGACAGGTTTATGACATATACTTTATACATGCTTAGATCTCATTATGACTTGCTGTATTAGATATGATCTTGCGTGACATGGACATGAGACATCGTGAACCTGTGACGTGTGATTACATTGGGTGGGGAGAGTTTTACCATACAAAAGGCTGATTATATATATATTACTTTCCTGGAAGTGCCTTAGACTCTGACACAGAGCTTTGCCACATTTACTGGCCCTTCGAGAAAATACTGCTATGGGTTTCCCCGACATAGATCCTGTAGTAGTCTCAGCCTGAGTATGAATAATGCTCTCACTTGCATATCACATAGCTGGTTACATAGTTTACCCTATTGCTTCATTTATTGCTGCACTGCATTTATTTTGGCATGAGTTATTTTGTACCTTGCTATGTCCCCTGAGGACCTGGATCTGGATTATGTCCCCAGGTTTAGCGGAGGAGATATATCCCGAGGTGTACGGGACAGGTGCAGTCTTTGGAGCAGTACCAGAATCTGAGGACGAGGTGATCACTGAGGATTTCTCCTGAGTATATGCATATTCTATACTCAGTTATTTTTATTGTTAGACTCTTTATTTCCAGTATTTTTGAGTTGATGTATCAAACTCATTATCGGGTTGTTCCCCGACTTATGTTTTATTGTGACTTGATATTGCTTTATATTCTGATATTGTGTATTCATTTCTGTGGATGAGATTAGTAGACCCTTATTGTTGTATTACAGCTTAAGTACATCTTGATGGGTCCATTAAATTGGGTTTGCCCATCGGTGTGTGCTGCTGGTCATTGCCACGTGGCTAGTCCCTCGATATTTTGGGACTGGGGCGTGACAGAAGCTATCCACCTGGCCTCTGTCTCTCCGCCTTTACCTGCTGACATATCAAGCATCTGGATACGAAGTTTGCCACCTCCCGCTTCATACCATACCACTAAACATGCTTTCTCATATCTCTATACATCTTGTAGCATCTGGATGTATAGAGTATTGATAACGATGCACGTTCTGAAGAACCTCCTCGCGCAATGCTCCACTCGACACACACAATCTGGTACCGTGCCACAATGATCCATTCTTTGCAATATTGAAGTCCTCTGACAATCCCATCCAGACATGCGCTTTGATGCTCCTTAGAGACTCATCCTCGAACTGTGCGGCTTTGATCCGGTCCATCAAATCTGACTATACATGAAGTCCCCACATCTGTTTTGCAACTCCAGGAACTAACACCTCAATACCCAAACTATCAAGATTGGCCAATAAATGTCTGTCCCTCGTCAAGTACATAGCCATTGGATACCTGCTCATGGCATCAGCGACTACGTTGGCCTTCCCTGGATGATACTGCACCAAGATATCAAATTCCTTCATCAACTCCAACCATCACCGCTGCTCATATTGAGCTCCTTTCCTGTAAACACACATTTCAATCTCTTATGGTCTGTAAAGATCTCTACCCGCTCTCTATACAAGTAGTGCTTCTACATCCTGAGAGCAAAAGTGACCGCTGCCAACTCCAAGTCGTGGGTAGGATAATTCTTCTCATGAGGGCATAATTTCCTGGAAGCGTAGGCAATCACCTTCTCGTTCTGCTGTAACACACAACCAAAACCCTTATCCGAAGTATCGCTGTATATGAAATATCCTCCCGTCCCCGATGGCAACGTCAACACTGGGGCTGTAGTCAACTTCTTCTTCAGCTCCTCAAATGCGGACTGACACTCCTCCGTCCAAATGAACTCCACGTCCTTCCTTGTCAGCCTAGTAATCAACTCTGCAATCCTGGAGAAGTCCTGTAGCTTGCACCGAAAGAGCAAAGAGAGCTCACTTGCTAAGAAAGAAAGCAGCGAAATCGATTCAAGAACTTGCTCCTAACAAATATTCGATAATAGCCCACTAATCCAAGACAGCTCATGATCTCTGCCACTGAGCTTGGGGTAGACCACGATTCAACTGCTAAAATCTTCTTCGAGTCTACTGAGATCCTATCTCTTATAATCACATGCCCGAGGAATTCAATATTATCAAGGAAGAACTCACACTTCGAAAGCTTTCTATAAAGCTTCTCCTTCCTGAGGGTTTCCAAAAATATCCTCAGGTGCTTCTTATGCTCCTTCGGCGTCTTCGAATATATCAATATATCATCAATGAAGACCACAACAAACTGATCTAGGTACTGATGAAACACCTTATTCATCAGGTTCATGAATATCGTCGGGCATTGGTCAACCCCAACGGCATCACCAAGAATTTGAACTGCCCATTCCGAGTCCTGAAACCTGTCTTCGGAATATCTTCCTTCTTCACTTTCACCTGGTGGTAACCCGACCTCAAGTCTATCTTCGAGAATACCTTTGCTCCGCTCAACTGATCAAACAGATCGTAAATCCACGTCAACGGAATTTATTCTTGATAGTGAGGTTATTGAGAGCCATGTAGTCGATACACATACGTACCGAACTATCCTTCTTCGGTACAAATAATACCGGAGCACCCCACGGTGATGAACTGGAGCAGATGAAGTCCTTGTCCTGCAACTCATCCACCTGCTTCTTCAACTCCGCCAGTTCGTTGTTGTTCACCCTATAGACGTGCTGTGATATTGGCTCTGCGACTGGTACCAAGTCTATAGAAAACTCTACATCACGGTCTGGTGGCAACCCTGGCAACTCCTCTGAAAAAATGTCCATATACTCTACAATCAATGGATGTGGCAGCTCCTGCTCTTCCACTATAGCTCCAAAGAAGTCTTCCTCGCTCTGCTCTGCTGCTCCTCTGACGAACTCAAACTCTGGCTCTCCTGGTGTCTGAAACAGAACTCTGCCTCTACGATAATCGATACTAGCATAGTGCCTACTCAACCAATCCATCCCGAATACTATTTCATAGCCTGGAAGTGGCATTACGAGTAGACACGCTCTCAACTCTCGGCTCCCAAGGAAACTCGTAATGCCACTTCCAGGATGGAGGGGATGAAGCCCTTGTCGTGAGCTTCAAGAGCTTGCAAGTCCTCGCCAACGGTTCAGTCTCAAGATGATGCTTCAAAGCAAAAGATACATATACGAAAGTATATAAAGCACCAGAATCAAATAAAGCATGAGCTAAAAAAGAAATAAGATAGACTAAACCTGAAATGACATCTCCAACTGGCTCCTCCTTCTCGACGGTCAAGGCGAAAGCTCGCCCCTGCTGCATACCTCTCTGCTGCTGCTGGTGTTATACGAACCTTTGTTGCTGTGTCGACACCGAAGGTCCTCTCTACTTTTTCGCTGGTGGTCTCGCGGGTGCTCTCTGTGCCTGGGCTCCGCTCTAAGCTGTACGAGCTGAAGCCCGAGGACAAGCCCTCAACTGCTGGTCTCCTGATCCGCAGAACAAACACTGGCCCAATATCATCCTGCATGCATCCCATCTATGTCTCGGCTTCTTACATAATGGACAAGGAATAACTGGTTGAGCTAGCCTCTGAATCTAGTGCGTCGGATGTACTGGCGCTCTAGCTGGTATGGGGAACTGCTGCCTCGGTTGCTGGAAGTGTCTCTGATGCTGCTGCTGAAAGTAAGGCCGCTTTGCTGGCCCCGCACTACTGCTAGCTCTTGAGGGATCCCTCATCCTCTTAGAGCCAAGCTCCAAATAATCCTTCGCCTGCTGTGCCTGCGCCAGGATCTCCTTAAATGTAGTAGTGTGATGTCCGCTAGTATGGGATTTGATCTCCCTGTTCATACCCTTTCTGAACTTTCGGGCCTTTCTCCGGGGATTATGTCCCTCCACAAAGTGACCCAATCTATAAAACTCTGTCGCATACTCGTCCACTATCATACTCCCCTTGACGAGGTATTGAAACTGGCTCTCTAGAGATGTCAGAGCCACATACGGGAAGAATTTTTTCTTGAAAAGCTCCTTAAAAGCTTCTCAAGTAAGTCCCGACACTAAGATCCTGGGGTCCGTCCTGAACCAAGTCAATGTGATGTCAAACATCATGCTCCCTGCTGTCTCTACCTGTAGGCTATCTGGAATATGCACCAACCGTAGGTTCCTCTCAATGTCTTTTATCCAATCATCAGCATAAATAATCCCCTCGGTGCCTTTAAAGTCCTTGGGCCCCATCCTCTAGAAGTCTATGATATTCTCCGGCCTCGTCTGCTGCAGGGTGAACTGAGGTAGATGTAAACCCCCTCGACCAGATTTCAGTATTTTTAGGATTATTTTAGCAATTTAGGATTTATTGCAATATTTTAATTTATTTTGTCTACATATCCTGTTGACTTGTGCACCTGTCCGTCACCCGAATTATTTGGAGCTTTACCCAGACTGTTATTCCCAAACAAAGTTCACATACCTGTCCTAGACATGTCAGACTATTTTCCTGAACTTTGTGCAACTCACAGATGTGCTAAAATGAGCCTCGGTTGAGACGCACAAATATCGTTACAAAAGTTCGTAATTATTTCCTATTTAATTTCCTGCTCTTTACCCACCTCTGTACCAATAGAGATTTGAGGCCCAACATGCACCTGTTTTGCCCAAACAAAAATACGTTAATTTTCTACACTGAGTATACTACATTTAGTGTATTGACACCGTAGAAAAATTATGACCCTACCTGCCTCTAAATAATTAGAGAACACCGTGCGCAGTATTTATTAATTAATTAAATACGGTGACCCGTATCACCCAGAAACCAGGCCCAGTCCCTGCCCAGACTCACCCCCATTTCCCCGGGACATTCACACAACTTTACCCTTCAATTCTGTGAATTTTAGAATTTTTAGGAATCGGGTGTTTTTCCAGACAATTTCGTAATTGCGCAATTTCCCAAAAATAGGACAATTCTGCAATTTATGAAATTACAGGGACTTTCCTGCAAATTTCAGTGCGAGGTGTCACCCCCTCATTGGCCGGTGAACCTGCACCGTCCATTTGGACGCGGGACCCACCCGAAAAGATCCCGAAAATATCCCAAAAATATCCGTAAATATCTCTAGATATTTACTTATTTAATTAATATTTTCTTTTATAAAAGAAAAGAAAAATAAATAAAAAGAAAATAAACTAAAAAAATCCCAAACCCAGCCCCTAGCCCGCAGCCAACGAACCCCCCCCTTTCCCCGCCGGCGGCGAGCAGCGCGCCGCCGGAGCCCCCCCCTCCCGCCCGCGGCGGAGCCAACCCCCCCGCCCCGGCCGCTCTCTCCTCCTCCTTCCTCTTCCCGCGAACCCGCAGCCCCTACGGCCTGCTGCCCAGCCGCGGCCGCCTGCGCTGCCTCCCAACGCGCCGCCGAGCACCGCCCGACGACCGGCGACGCTCCCCCGGGCTTCCCCCTTTCCTCCTTCCCCTCTCTCCTCCCAGCCAACTCCGGTCAGCCCCCGAAGCCGCCTCCGGCCGTCCGAGCCTGCGCCGCCTCCGGCCGCCCTCCTCCAGTGAGCCGCCCCGGCCAGTCTCCAGCAACCCTAGGGCCGCCGTGGACGCGGACAGGGCACAGGACACGGACACAGCCCTCGGACTCGTGTCGGACACGTGTCGGACACGGAGAAGTTTTGTTTTTCAAGCTCTGTTCAGGTAACGATTACTCTCACCTCGCTGTTCCGTTTTTAATTCCGTTAGTTGTGACACGTAGACTATGTGACCCTCTCGGTGCCCGTGCAACCCGCTCGGAGCATCGCGTCCTATGGTGATCGCACACCGCGATCCAAAAACAGGAAAAACAACGACCCGATTCACCTCGGAACTGGGTACGCCTCGCCAAACGGGACGACTTGGTCGCACGCGGTCTTTACCGAAATGTGCGCGACGTTGATACGGACGTGTAGGAATTCGGAGAAGTTGATTTGGATGTGCGTGCACACCGGAATCAACGCGTATCCGCCGACACCGCCCCGTATCTGTCAGTTCTGGAACACGCTGTAACTTTGTGTACACACGTCGGATCGAAACGAAACTTGCGCCATCGGACTCGTAGCAATACGCTGGTCCTGTGAGCCAAGTTTGGTTCGATTCTGAGAACGTTGACAAAATCCCGTATCGTGGGCCCCACAAGCTCTACTTGACGGACGATTTTGTGATCGGCTCATCGGAATCCAGTTCTGGACATTCCGTTGGGTTCGTATCGACGTTCTGGACTTGTTGACACTAAGTTTGGCGAACTTGGAGACCTTTCACCCTGACACGTTTTTCGGTGCAAAGTGGGCCCACATGTGGACCCCGCTTTAACCGAAAACTGTCATTTTTGCCCCTGTGTCCAAATTGGACTTAAGGACAGGCGTTTCTAGCTATTTGATATTTTCTGAGACTGTTGGTGATGTTTATTTCAGCATCCGGAGACATTTATTCTGAGGCCATAGTTTCTGACTTTTGGCATTTGACATCTGGACGTTATATTTTGCAGCTCTCTTGCCAGGCAAGTATACCTTGTCTTGTTGTACTGTTTAGATTCAGTTATTGTTTATTTATTTTTAATATTATATAAATATGCGCGTCCGAGAAGACTCGGGTGCAGTCAACGATGGCGTTGACGTTAGGACTTGTGTCTGACCTAGTGTCTAGTAGACCCACCTAAAGTTGTGAAGTTATTGATATAACTTCCCAGGCCTTGACACGTATCATTACACGTCACAGAGTGAGTACATGTAGGGACGCGTGCCTCATGCGCGACTGGCCATCAGTGTGAGCAACACGTGTAGCGGTATTTAGCTCAGTTGTTTATTTTATTGAGACTTGCATCATAGTAGGAGGTGTCCACGTCATTTTCACGACTTGTACATCTATATTGGGCAGGAAAGATACTAGTAGACGTATGGGACACCCCCTCCTTGAGTCTTTTATCCTTCGTACCATGCTCCTCGGAGATGGTCGATTGCAGAGCTACCCGTGAGTCCGGGGGCATATGACACATATACTAGCCAGTCATGACGATTGGTGAATTACGTCAGCATATGTCAAGCCTACACATTTCCATGCGTACTACCAGGTCTTTAAATTGCATTCACTTAGATGGTTAGCACACCCCATTTATTTATTCAGTATTTACATTATGGCATGTCATTTTATGTATCTTGCTATCTCCCTCTGAGGACCTGGTCCCCTGCCAGGTGTATATGTTCTTGAGTATTCGCAGGAGCACAGATCCGGACATGTTACATATATCCCGAGGAGGTCTTCTCTTCGAGCCTCGTGATTGTCAGATGTTGATCTTATATGGTGTGTATCTGGTTCATTTTTATATTCTATTTCGGCAGTAGATTTGTTTCCATTTGACTGTCATTCTTTAGATACTTATCATTGAGATCTAGTTACATGGTTATTGTTTATTCATATTTGATTCTGTGGATGAGATTTAGATATTACCCTGTGACTTATGATTAATTATACCACTGGTGAATTATTGTTCATTATACAACGTACGCACGTATATATGGTTTCCATATATTGGAGTTGCCATATATACGGGCGGCTGGCATAGTTACGTATCCTAGTCCTACGTATTTTGGGACTGGGGCGTGACAATGTTTTTAGTGGTGGCCCATGCAGGTCAGAGCATATTGTCTCGGTTACGTTACTGTACCGAGCAAGCCTGCGTCTGAGAGCATATTGTCTCGGTTACGTTACTGTACCGAGCAAGCCTGCGTCTCAGAGCATATTGTCTCGGTTACGTTACTGTGCCGAGCAAGCCTGCACCTAGGATTAGAAGATAGGATCTCATCCATAATTGACTATGACTTATCTTCCTTCCAGTCTGTCCTACTTACATAATTGCATCCTGCTTGATTCAAGTGCTTCCCTGATAATTCCTTAAGTATAGCCCCTGCTAGAATATAGGAATCCCTGTTGATAGAATGATACTCAGAGTAATATTCCTACTTAGAATACAACTAGGGCTTTAACACATCCCTAAGTTTAGGATACCCATGAACCCTAGTCTTCCATACTACCTAATAAACCCTAGCATCACTACCTATAGATTAACTTACCAATTGTCCCTTGACGTATTTTTGTATGACTGGAGAGTAGTATAAACACTACCAGGATTAGTTAGAAAATTGACCATAGTGTTGACTCTAGTCTTGAGGAACCCATAGGAATCTAAGGATTAAATACTAGGACTGAGACTTCATCCTATAGTTGGATAACTAGAGTTTTACGCCAGAGACCCTTTACCCCTGTTGGCGTAAAACCCATTTGACCGTTGTTGGCATAGGACCCAAAACAACTACCCAGTTGCCGTAAAAGCCAAATGACTTTCTTGTTGGCATAAAAAGCCAAAATTATGCAGAAGCTTGTCTCCTTTACGCCGCAGTTATAACAACTGCTACCCACATTCCCTTAGTATTCCTTATCCCACGTCCTGGAAGCCACGTAGGTAACTGTCCTACGTAAACTTGATGATTCTTGAATAAATAGATAACCAGCGTAGAGTAACCTGATTAGGCATAGAAAATAAGGATAGGATGTAAGCATAATTGTTACAGCCTTAGCTTTCCCTAGTGTTGACCCAATCTCGTGCATTAAAGGCAGAGATACGCCTCAAGCCTGTGTAAAAAGAGAAACAGCTTTCTGACAGGACATCTGATTTTGTCTCACCTCGAGCGTAAAAATGACTTGTATCCAATAAAGTCACTAAACGACAACCTGGGACTCTGTACAAATTCATCATCAAACTGTCCACTCGATCGTGGTACAATTACTTTTGTCAGATGTCAGGATTTATTAATTTTGACTGACAAACTCATGAGTTACTCGTACAATTTTACGCTGCAACGAATGTTAGACTTTACGCAGGTGATATTTTAGCGCAGATTTTAGCGCAAAACTTTTACGCTCAGGCTTTCACCCAGACTTCTACGCAGACTGTTAAGCACAGACTTTTTACGAGGACAACTCTGAAGCTCTACCTTACGCTTCTCTGTTTTACGCGGATAGTTCTGAAGCCATGCGTCACGCCAAATTATTTTATCTCTGCTTTACGCAGACAACCTCGAACCCCTACTTTACGCGGACTTTCTTAAAATCTCTGTTTTAGGCAGACAACTTATAGTGTATATTAAGATTTTAGAACTTAGAAGGCCATACCTCTTTTAGGTCAACTAGCGACTTAGACAAGGAATTAGAATAATAACTGTAGAGATTGTAGAGTCTTATCTTTTTGTGATTGTGAATTATGTTGTAATTTCTCTCATCATAATCTAGCATACTTAAATTTGCTGTCCTACTTTGACTTATGATGCTATTATAACCTAGTTTTGGCAAGCTTATTCTTTATCGAGCTTGTTCATGACACATGTGTTATTGGGGCATGATCCACTCCACTAATACAATTGTCTATTCAGAATCAGTGTATTACGGTCTGATCAACCTTAGTGCATTTTGATTCGCCCTTCGCATAACTACTTTACATGGATTGAGATATATAGTGATTAGTAGACAGATGTACTTGCCCTCTAGATATGTCTGAGCATATCGTATCAGTTACGTAACTGTACTGATACGAGCATGTGAATAGGAATTACCAAAAATAATATTTCAATCCACAACTACTTTGACAAATCCCACTGAATTCTTTAAACGCCTTGATCCTCACACTTCTAATCTATTACCTCCCCCTTGAACTCTTGATTACTGTTTTCCGTCTTCCCTTATTTCGGAAAGACGAAACCTCGTACTTAGTATAAATACGAAAGTGTATTGTTTCTGTAGCCATTTCTGTTTATTTCTTGGATAATTACTAAACCCTAATATTAGATTTGATTTCAGTATATAAACTGTGCTACCTTTAGATGACCCTTCACTACCTACTTACGTTCCTGATACGTGCGCCACTATGGCAGCATGAAATTTTTTATTTTGTCTCGTAACTTGGGTCAAGTTCAGAACTCAAGTGTTACGATAAAGAATATATCATTTTGCTGTCAGGAGTCCAAATAAATTTCACCCGGATGGACAATTGACTAAATGGATAGCAACACCTATGACTAGGTTGACTTATTAGGATTAAGAATTCCTATGGACCAACGAGTGTCAAGCCGCTTTCGAGGAGTTGAAGAAGCGACTGACCACAACACCCGTATTGACTTTACTCTGAGGCTAGGAAGACATAACTTATATATGAGACAAATCGTAAGATTGCACGACATACCAGTCAGCATTTTACCAGACAAGGATTCACGTGACCAGAGTTGGTAGTCAACACCGTAGAGATAGTTAAGTAATGCAAGGACACTGGCAAGCAGTGCAAGACAGACAGAAGCAGTAGCCAGACCGTCATCATCGTCCCTTGAAATTCGAAGAGGACAATCATGTCAACTTGAGGATATCACCTACTAGAGACACCATTCGATCCGGTGGACGCAGCAAGTTGAGTCCAAAATATATTGGACCATTGACGTGCTAGAAAGAGTAGGAAGTAGTGGCAAATCAACTTGCGCTACCACCTTCACTTGAGGAAGTACTTGATGTATTCCACGTGTCGCAACTCAGGCGATATGTGACAGACAGCAGTCAGGTTCTCAACCATTCGTAGATCGCCATTAGGCCGAGCTTGTCATATCTAGAGCAACCCGTAGAAATCCTTGTTCATTGAGGAAAGGTATTGAGGAATCAGTCTATTCCCTTAGTCCGCGTGGCATGGAAGCATGACGCGCCAGGAGAATATACTTGGAAGTGTGTCAACGACATGCGAAAATGTTTTTCGAACCTATTCGTAAACCAAGATATAAATTACTTTATGAAATTATATCTATTGCCATCTTTGACTTCTTCCGTGGCTTAGTTTTAAATTTTGAGGACGAAATTTTTATAAGTTGGGTAGATTGTAAACCCCCTCGACCAGATTTCAGTATTTTTAGGATTATTTTAGCAATTTAGGATTTATTGCAATATTTTAATTTATTTTGCCTACATATCCTGTTGACTTGTGCACCTGTCCGTCACCGAATTATTTGGAGCTTTACCCAGACTGTTATTCCCAAACAAAGTTCACATACCTGTCCTAGACATGTCAGACTATTTTCCTGAACTTTGTGCAACTCACAGATGTGCTAAAATGAGCCTCGGTTGAGACGCACAAATATCGTTACAAAAGTCCATAATTATTTCCTATTTAATTTCCTGCTCTATACCCACCTCTGTACCAATAGAGATTTGAGGCCCAACATGCACCTGTTTTGCCCAAACAAAAATACGTTAATTTTCTACACTGAGTATACTACATTTAGTGTATTGACACCGTAGAAAAATTATGACCCTACCTGCCTCTAAATAATTAGAGAACACCGTGCGCAGTATTTATTAATTAATTAAATACGGTGACCCGTATCACCTAGAAACCAGGCCCAGTCCCTGCCCAGACTCACCCCCATTTCCCCGGGACCTTCATACAGCTTTACCCTTCAATTCTGTGAATTTTAGAATTTTTAGGAATCGGGTATTTTTCCAGACAATTTCGTAATTGCGCAATTTCCCAAAAATAGGACAATCCTGCAATTTATGAAATTACAGGGACTTTCCTGCAAATTTCAGTGCGAGGTGTCACCCCCTCATTGGCCGGTGAACCTGCACCGTCCATTTGGACGCGGGACCCACCCGAAAAGATCCCAGAAATATCCCAAAAATATCCGTAAATATCTCTAGATATTTACTTATTTAATTAATATTTTCTTTTATAAAAGAAAACAAAAATAAATAAAAAGAAAATAAACTAAAAAAATCCCAAACCCAGCCCCTAGCCCGCAGCCAACGAACCCCCCCTTTCCCCGCCGGCAGCGAGCAGCGCGCCGCCGGAGCCCCCCCGCCCGCGGCGGAGCCGACCCCCCCGCCCCGGCCGCTCTCTCCTCCTTCTTCCTCTTCCCGCGAACCCACAGCCCCTAGCCGCTGCTCCGAACCCGCAGGCCCCTCCGGCCTGCTGCCCAGCCGCGGCCGCCTGCACTGCCTCCCAGCGCGCCGCCGAGCACCGCCCGACGACCGGCGACGCTCCCCCGGGCTTCCCCCTTTCCTCCTTCCCCTCTCTCCTCCCAGCCAACTCCGGTCAGCCCCCGAAGCAGCCTCCGGCCGTCCGAGCCTGGGCCGCCTCCGGCCGCCCTCCTCCAGCGAGCCGCCCCGGCCAGTCTCCAGCAACCCTAGGGCCGCCGTGGACGCGGACAGGGCACAGGACACGGACACAGCCCTCGGACTCGTGTCGGACACGTGTCGGACACGGAGAAGTTTGGTTTTTCAAGCTCTGTTCAGGTAACGATTACTCTCACCTCGCTGTTACATTTTTAATTCCGTCAGTTGTGACACGTAGACTATGTGACCCTCTCGGTGCCCGTGCAACCCGCTCGGAGCATCGCGTCCTGTGGTGATCGCACACCGCGATCCAAAAACAGGAAAAATAACGACCCGATTCACCTCGGAACTGGGTACGCCCCGCCAAACGGGACGACTTGGTCGCACGCAGTCTTTACCGAAACATGCGCGACGTTGATACGGATGTGTAGAAATTCGGAGAAGTTGATTTGGATGTGCGTGCACACCGGAATCAACGCGTATCCGCCGACACCGCCCCGTATCCGTCAGTTCTGGAACACGCTGTAACTTTGTGTACACACGTCGGATCGAAACGAAACTTGCGCCATCGGACTCGTAGCAATACGCTAGTCCTGTGAGCCAAGTTTGGTTCGATTCTGAGAACGTTGACAAAATCCCGTATCGTGGGCCCCACAGGCTCCACTTGACGGGCGATTTTGTGATCGGCTCATTGGAATCCAGTTCTGGACATTCCGTTGGGTTCGTATCGACGTTCTGGACTTGTTGACACTAAGTTTGGCGAACTTGGAGACCTTTGACCCTGACATGTTTTTCGGTGCAAAGTGGGCCCACATGTGGACCCCGCTTTAACCGAAAACTGTCATTTTTGCCCCTGTGTCCAAATTGGACTTAAGGACAGGCGTTTCTAGCTATTTGATATTTTCTGAGACTGTTGGTGATGTTTATTTCAGCATCCAGAGACATTTATTCTGAGGCCATAGTTTTTGACTTTTGGCATTTGACATCTGGACGTTATATTTTGCAGCTCTCTTGCCAGGCAAGTATACCTTGCCTTGTTGTACTGTTTAGATTCAGTTATTGTTAGTTACATGTTTATTTATTTTTAATATTATATAAATATGCGCGTCCGAGAAGACTCGGGTGCAGTCAACAATGGCGTTGACGTTAGGACTTGTGTCTGACCTAGTGTCTAGTAGACCCACCTAAAGTTGTGAAGTTATTGATATAACTTCCCAGGCCTTGACACGTATCATTACACGTCACAGAGTGAGTACATGTAGGGACGCGTGCCTCATGCGCGACTGGCCATCATTGTGAGCAACACGTGTAGCGGTATTTAGCTCAGTTGTTTATTTTATTGAGACTTGCATCATAGTAGGAGGTGTCCACGTCGTTTTCACGACTTGTACATCTATATTGGGCGGGAAAGATACTAGTAGACGTATGGGACACCCCCTCCTTGAGTCTTTTATCCTTCGTACCATGCTCCTCGAAGATGGTCGATTGTAGAGCTACCCGTGAGTCCGGGGGCATATGACACATATACTAGCCAGTCATGACGATTGGTGAATTACGTCAGCATATGTCAAGCCTACACATTCCCATGCGTACTACCAGGTCTTTAAATTGCATTCACTTAGATGGTTAGCACACCCCATTTATTTATTCAGTATTTACATTATGGCATGTCATTTTATGTATCTTGCTATGTCCCTCTGAGGACCTGGTCCCCTGCCAGGTGTATATGTTCTTGAGTATTCGCAGGAGCACAGATCCGGACATGTTACGTATATCCCGAGGAGGTCTTCTCTTCGAGCCTCGTGATTGTCAGATGTTGATCTTATATGGTGTGTATCTGGTTCATTTTTATATTCTATTTCGGCAGTAGATTTGTTTCCATCTGACTGTCATTCTTTAGATACTTATCATTGAGATCTAGTTACATGGTTATTGTTTATTCATATTTGATTCTGTGAATGAGATTTAGATATTACCCTGTGACTTGTGATTAATTATACCACTAGTGAATTATTGTTCATTATAGAGCGTACGCACGTATATATGGTTTCCATATATTGGAGTTGCCATATATACGGGCGGCTGGCATAGTTACGTATCCTAGTCCTACGTATTTTGGGACTGGGGCGTGACAGTAGAGCTACATATGGTTGGACCAAGGCAACTCTCTCGACGGCGGTGAGTGCAAGCTGGTGGGCATTCTCAATGCCCTGCCTCATAACCTCTGACTGGCGCTGTTGAGCCTCTATCATCTATTGAAAGAGCGCAAACACCTGCGTCGGATCAACTGCTGGTGATGGGGGTGTAAGCTCCTTTGAAGCTGTAGACACTGCCCTCTGTACCGGGGGTGGAGCACCCCCGAAAGATACTGCAGAAACGCCCACCTGGAATTGTGAAACGCACCTCTGAACTAAAGTTGCTGGAGCAGTGTCTGCTGGTGCTGCCCTCAGAGACGACGAAGTCACCGACATTGCTGACACTGCGCCTGAGCGCTGGGATCGCGTCTTTGGCGGCATCCTGAAGACAGATTGAAACAAAGGAATCAATATTGAGTAAGATACGATATCATCAAAGAAGGACAAAATTATTCAAAGTAAAGCAAGCATTCAAGTAGATAAGGATAGCAACTGAATGAATTAAAAGTGTTCCTAGCTGTGATTGAGTATACTCTCATCATATACCCTATATCCTACGACAGGCTCGTAGTAGTATCTCAGACTTAGAGTACTAATACGATATCGCACTTGTTGCGACTCTGACTTGCATGGGCCACAACTAAAAATGTGTCACGACCCGCACCCCGAATAAAGGCACGAGTAGTGAACAACGTCCAGCCTACACCGCAGCATCGGCGGTAGAATGCTGTCTGGGTCACATACTATCTAACAATCTCATACAATATATATAAGGTACCTGTCAATGTCATCTCAACTCCAAACGGAGGAACAATATGGTATATGAAAATGGTAAACAATACTCAATCACAATATAAAACTAAAGGAGGATGAAAGCACAATATGGAATAAAAGAGAGAAAAGAATAAGAGACACAAAATATCCACAAGTCGAAATCCATAAGTCTAGACATAGCCACTCCCAAAATAATATATACATACCATGAGTCTAGAATGAGACTAATACAATGTCCAAAAATATATATCTAGGTCTCCTTGGTCACTGGCAGTAGGTCCTCCTGCTCTAGGGGAGAATCCTCTATTGGCTCGCCGTCCTGCGGCTCGTAATAAGTGGGACACTGATCCACAAGCCAATCATCTAAAAAAATATATCCAATCCGGATTGGAGCAAAGTACATATCTCTTAAAGCAGTTCCAAATACATGGTAGAGAATATATGACAAGCAATAGAAAAGAATATAAGATAACTAGCAATAGAGAATGATAACGAACTAGAGTGAACATGTAATGTACTGGAAAGTAAAGAACATGTAATAGAGAATAACTGTAAGTAAAGAAAAGATAACACTACCCAATGTTCCTTGTAGTGTAAGTTTATTATGTGATCGGTTTGGGTTGAACACGAATACAATATGGTAACTCGATTACACGTGTGATATGTAATCAACATATACACGAATACACTTGGCTTGATCACATAACCAACTCCTACTCCCCCATCCCAAATCAATACTCATGGATCCAATCACAACACGTTACGAAAACGAATATAAGCACACTGAACACGAGCAGTGTGTGAACACGAGTAGTGTGTGAACACGAAGTACACGATAATCAATACCCGATACACACGATAAAATACATGTGAAGGAGTATCCGCTGAACATAGTAGGGGATAACATCCTATGACATGATGCATATAGTACCAGTCCGCTGAACACGGTAGGGGATAACATCCCACAGCAGGTCCAAAGTATTGTCCACATATGAAGAAGAAATGCTTGCCATTTTGTTTGCTGTTAAAAAGTGGAATCACTAATTATGGGGGAGGGAATTCATATTTAAAACTGATCACAAATCTCAGAAGGTGTACACAGATGCCCAGTATAAATGGGTGCTCAAATTACATGGGTATTATTACAAAATTGAGTATAAAAAAGGGAAGGAGAACCAGGCAGCTGATAGCCTCTCTAGAAGAGAAGAACTACTTGCCATATCCATAGTAAATTCAGATTGGATGCAACAATTCACGAGTCAAATGGCCACTTCATAATATTACCAAAAGAAGAAGAAGAAATGAGAGGAAGGAAAACTGAACACTCAAAAGTACTCAGTCAAGGGGGGAGTTATATATTATAAAAATAGATTGCTAATTGATCCTAAATCTCCTTTTGTGATGGCTATGCTTCAAGAACACCATGATGTACCTAGTAGAGGACACTCGGGCTATTTGAAAACTCTACAAAGACTGAGGAGGGTATGCTATTGGAAAGGGTTAAAAAGAAATGTGAGAGAGTATGTGCAAAACTGTACAGTTTGTCAGGAGAATAAGCATGAGACATGTTCCCCTACAGGCCTCTGGCAGCCATTACCCATTCCTGAGAGGATATGGGTGGATGTGTCTATGGACTTTATTGAGGGACTTCCTCTTAGCTATCACAAATCTACAATTTTTGTAGTGGTGGATAGACTAACAAAGTACATACATGTGTTTTCACTTACCCATCCATACATTGCAGAAACGGTAGCTCAAAGTGTTTCTAGATGGAGTGGTTAAACTACATGGGTTTCCTAGAACCATTGTGTCAGATAGAGACCCTATTTTTACTAACCTTTTCTGGAAAGAGTTATTCAAGTTGCAGGGAACTAATTTAGCCTATAGCATTGCATATCACCCACAGTCAGATGGACATACTGAGCTCACCAATAGGTGCATAGAGGGCTATCTCAGGTGCTTTTGTAGCCATAAGCCAAAACATTGGAGCCAGTTCTTAGCATGGGCAAAGTACTGGTACAATACAAATTGGCACACTGCTACCAAAGTGACACCATTTGAAGCTGTATATGGCAGACACCTCCCAACCTACTCACTTTCTTACCTGATAGTGTTAAAGACAAGGCTGTAGCTGAAACCATAGCTTTAAGGGATAGTGCTCTGCATTTTCTTAAGGATAATCTCATTCTAGCTCAGGACAGAATGAAGAGGTATGCAGACTTGCATAGGTCTGAAAGGGAGTTTGAAGTATAGGGGAATGGGTGTATTTAAGAGTCCAACCTTATAGGCAAATCTCTTTGGCACATAAGAGGCCTCAAAAAATCTCTCGTAGATACTATGGGTTGGTTTTGTTTCCTTGCAAAAGTTCAAATTTCTCTTCCTTTCTTTAGTCCCACATCGGATGCACCAAAGCCTTCTTGTGTACATATATTAGTTTCTCTCCTTTGCTCTATTAAGTTGTTGTGTGGGGAACCCCTTGGGCCACACGTGCGCGCCGCAGCCGCCGCCCGGCCCGGCTCGGCTCGGTTCGGTTCGGTTCGGTGCGCGTAACGGGTGCGGGTACGCGCCCACATCTGTGGGCGCCGAATGCCGATCCGATTTCCTCTTCGGGTTCGGGCTGGGACCCTAAAATTCTTTTTGCTCCTCTTCATTCTTTCATTTATTTTTTCTGAACGTTGGAATTAATTTCTGAACGTTACAAATATTTTGAACCGTTACAACTTTCAGTGTCCAGATTCATTCTTTTAATTCTCCTGTGTAACGGCTGAATTAATTGGAAATTAATTCAGACCGTTACACATCAGTCTTTATATTCGTCTGTGTTTCTTTGTAAACGACTGAGAAAAAATTCTTTACGAAAAATCTCTGTCAACATTCTGTTCGATCTTCATAGTCTCCAAGCTCTGGGCAGAGCTAAGTTCTGGTCGTTCTCTCCAAGTCGTGTGCGGCAACGAGATACCGGTAGTGCGGGGGTTTTACCACTAGGAGCTTCGGGAACGTCTGCACACAGATCCCGAATAAACTCTTAGGGCAGTGCTTCGTGCACGACTTCCCAAGAGGCCGGTAACATCTGTTTAATTTTATTTTTGTATTCTAAAATTTTACAAAGAAAAATACAATATTTCTAACAATCTAAGAGTTTATTCTATTTGTTAGCAATTTGTTATTTGTTACAATTCATTTCTCTAACATACTGTACAAATTTGTTAGAATTGATTTCTCGTGTTAGAATTGATTTCTAACATACTGTACCAAATTTTTAATACTGTAGCAATTTATTTGTTACAATTGATTTCTAAAAATTTGTTAGAATTAATTTCTAAACATACTGTAGCAACATACTGTAGCAATTTATTTGTTACAATTGATTTCTTGAAATATGTTAGAATTGATTTCTAAACTTACTGTAGCAACATACTAATTTATTTGTTAGAATTGATTTCTAGAAATTTGTTACTGTAGCAATTTGTCTTCTATAATTTTTTTTTTATAGCTACTTCTAAAAATTTGTTAATAGTTACTCTAGCAAATTTTCTACAAAATTCAAGTTAACAGTCACTGTAGCAATTTGTTTCAATTCCTCAATTGATTTATTTGTTTACTTATCAAATTGCTTACTATACTGTCAATTGCTTACTATACTGTCAATTGCTTACTATAATTTTGTCAATTGCTCACAAAATTTTCTTTCAGTTGTAACATACAATTTGTTTAATTTTTAATCACTTAGTATTTTTTGAATGCAATCTAGGACCAAAAGGAAAATAGTTTAGTAAAAGGAAATTGCAAATAAAATCTTCAAATCTAAAGTTTCAAAGTAGAGACAAACTCGGGCACAAGCCGAAAGGGTCCTTCTGTCAACCGGGTGTAAATAGCCCTAAGCGACACGGTACTTAAGAGTCTTCGGACCACCGCTAGCTGGGAATCGGCCCCTACAGCTAACCTGAGTTGATCAACACTTGAAAAACTAAAGATTTTAAGATTGATTAGCAAAAGACCACCTAAACTATTATCTTAGACATTGTTATTAAATAATTTTATATTTTTTCAGACTGCAATCATGACTGGTAAGGAGGAATCCTCTACTGCAAAACCTGCTAAGTTTGATGGTTCATACTTCAAGAGATGGCAGAGCCAAATAAAATTTTGGCTCACGACCTTAGGACTTATTTCTGCCATTGATGGGTCCACACCCATCACAAATGATTCTGATGAAACTGAGTCTGACATAGGAGTGTCCACCTCATCGAAACCAAAAACCCCAAAAGAGATAGACTTCCATTGTTTTCATAGAATTCTAAGCGCATTATCTGAATCCTTGTATGATATATTTTTTGAATACAAGAGCGCTAAAGAACTGTGGAAAGCCTTGGAAGATGAATACGGCTGTGATGATGCCGGAATAGAAAGGTTTAATTCTTCAACCTTTAATAGGTATTTTATGGTAGATAATAAACCAATGAATGACCAGCTCCATGAATTCCAAGAATACCTTAGACATATTCAAGCCAAAGGGACATCTTTCTCCAATGAACATAAAATAGCATGCCTAATAGACAAGCTACCTCCCTCTTGGTCTGATATGGCTAAGGATCTTATCCATACACAAAGAGAACTTACCTACAATCAAGTCCTAAAGAAAATTAGAACCGAAGAACAAATTAGATTGAGGTCTAAGCCTAAGACTGAATCTAAAGCTAAGGTAAACCTTGTAGAAGGCCAAGGAAAACCCAAGTCTAATTTTCCTTATAAACCCAAAAAGAATTTCTTCAAGAAGAAGAAAAACTTTCAGCCTAACCACCAAAACCAAAAACCTAGAAACTTCAGTCAGACTCAGGGTCAGAAGAGATTTTGTTTTGTGTGTGGTAAAACAAACCATATGGCCACCAACTGCTACCATAGGAAGAAGGAAGCTATTCAGACCTCCTACAATGGAAAGGGCTCAGTCAGACCAGAAGCGAACATGCTTCACAAAGGTTCTTCGAGTTCCTTCAGGTCTGTAAGCTTTCAACCCCTTATTAACCTCTCTTACCATTCTGATGATTGGTGGTTGGATTCTGGAGCTAATGTTCACATTTCGTTTGATCGCTCCTGTTTTTTAAACTATCAGGAATCAAGTGGAGGAGGTGTGACCCTAGGAGATGGCTCAACGACACAAATTATTGGAAGAGGAAAAGTTAACCTGAAGATGACATCAGGAAAAATCTTAACTCTTCTTGATGTTCTTCATGTGCCGTCTGTCAGGAGAAACCTAGTTAGTGGATCCCTTCTTGTAGCCTCAGGATACAAAATTGTAATGGAGGCTAATAAAATAGTTTTTTCTAAGCATGACTCTTTTATAGGAAAAGGCTTTGTAAAAGACGGTCTTTTCATTTTAAGTACAATGAATAAAATGTCTGATTGTTCTCTCATTGTCTCTAATATAGAATCTTCAAATGTTTGGCATGGCAGACTAGGTTATGTGAACCTAGGTTCTATTAAAAGAATGATGACCTTAGATCTTATTCCCAAGACTCCAATAGATGACAAACACAAATGTGAGATTTGTGTTCAAGCCAAACACACTAGATTACCTTTCAAATCTGTAGAAAGAAACTCTGACCTTCTAGAACTTATCCATAGTGATGTATGTGACTCAAATAGGATTTTGACCAGAGGCGGTAGAAAATACTTTGTTACGTTTATAGATGATTATTCAAAGTATTGTTACATCTACCTTCTAAAAACCAAAGATGAAGTTCTAGATAGATTTAAGGTCTACAAATCTGAAGCTGAGAATCAATTAGAAAGGAAGATTAAGATCCTTAGATCTGATCGTGGTGGAGAATATACCTCAAACGAAATGACTAACTTCTGTGAAGAACATGGAATAATTCATGAGGTAACTGCTCCATATTCACCTCAGTCTAACGGAGTTGCTGAACGCAAGAATCGCACTCTGTTAGATATGGTGAATGCCATGCTTCTTAGCTCTGGTGCTCCTGATAACTTGTGGGGAGAAGCTCTTTTAACTGCCTGTTACATTCTTAATAGGATTCCTAGTAAGACAAAAGATAAGACTCCCTATGATCTGTGGAAAGGTAGAGCACCTAGGATTAATTACCTTAAAGTTTGGGGATGCCTTGCTAAAGTCGGAATTCCCGAACCTAAAAAGAGGAAGATTGGTCCCAAGACTGTAGACGCTGTTTTCATAGGATATGCCTTAGACAGCTATGCCAATAGATTTCTAGTGACTCACTCAGAAGTAAATGAAATCTCTAACAATACCATTATAGAAGCAAGAGATGCAATTTACTTTGAAAACATATTTCCTTTTAAGGATAGAGTTTCAATCTCTTCCTCCATACCCTCTACTAGTTCTCAAGTCCAAATACCTAGCTCTCAATCTGAACAAGACTTAGAACCAAGACGGAGTAAAAGGAATAGGATTGAGAAAAATTTAGGAGAAGGATTCTTTACCTTTTTGATAGAGGGTGATCCCTCAACTTATGAAGAAGCAATGTCGTCTCCTGATGCTCCCTTCTAGAAAGAAGCTATTAACAGTGAATACAACTCCATCATGGAGAACAACACTTGGTTTCTAACAGATCTACCTTTAGGGAATAAACCAATAGGTTGTAAGTGGATTTTCAAGAAGAAACTCAGAGCCGATGGTACTATAGAGAAATACAAAGCTAGATTAGTTGCTAAGGGTTTTACCCAGAAGAAAGGGTTAGATTATTTTGATACCTACTCTCCTGTAGCTAGGATCACATCCATTAGAACTCTCTTGGCCTTAGCATCCATTCATGATATGCTAATCCATCAAATGGATGTAAAGACAGCATTTTTGAATGAAGATCTAGAGGAAGAACTTTATATGGACCAACCTGAAGGTTTCATTGCTAAAGGTCAAGAAAAGAAAGTTTACAGACTAGTAAAATCCCTCTATGGCCTGAAACAAGCTCCCAAACAATGGCACAATAAATTTGACAAAGTAATTTGTGAATATGGTTTCTTGTCAAATGAGTATGACAAATGTATATACTCTAAAGGTACATGTAAAAGTTGTATCATTTTATGCTTGTATGTAGATGACATCCTTATCCTAGGTTCATCACTGGAATTGATAAATATTACAAAGAACTATTTATCTAGCCAGTTTGATATGAAAGACCTAGGAGAAGCCAACCTAATTTTAGGAATGAAAGTGACCAAAGGCAAAGAGGGTTATACTCTATCTTTAGCACATTCAATTGAAAAAATGCTAAAAAGATTTGAGTTATTTGATAAGAAACCTGTCCTTACTCCTTATGACAGCAGTATTGTACTGAAAAAAATGAAGGACCACCTTTGGAACAACATAAATATTCACAGATGATAGGCTCCCTTATGTATATAACAAACATGACAAGACCTGATATTGCATTTGCTATTGGGAGATTAAGTAGATATACCAGTAACCCAAATCAGTCACATCGGACTGCCTTGGATAGGGTATTTAGATATCTCAAGGGCACCCTAGATTACAAACTTTATTTTGCTAGGCACCCTGATATCATAGAAGGTTATTCAGATGCAAACTGGGTAACCGACTCACATGATATAAAATCTACTACTGGATATGTATTTACTCTAGGAGGAGCTGCGATCTCCTGGAGGTCTTGTAAGCAAACTATCATAGCTAGGAGTACAATGGACTCCGAAATGATAGCTTTAGATACAACTTGCACAGAAGCTGAATGGCTTAAAAATCTTATTATGCATATACCTGTTTCTCTTAGTCCTGTTCCTGCAATTTCTATAAATTATGATAATAAATCTGTTATTGAACTACTAAAGCATGATTCTGTGAATGCTAAGATGAACAGGCACCTGCAGCTGCGCTTCAAGTCAATAAAAAGCCTACTAGGCAAATATGTGGTTCTTGACTATATAAAGTCAGAAAAGAACCTTGCAGATCACTTGACGAAGGGTCTGTCTAGGACTTTGATCCTAGAATCATCGAGGGGGATGGGGTTAAGCCCATAAATTAGTCACCAGCAGTGGCAACCCAACCGAGTCTGACTGGAGATCCCAAGAAGCCGGTTCAATGGGTAGAAACAAGCTGAACTTAGGTGACTTTATGGAATACTGACTCGAGATTAAAGTCTCATTAAAATAAAAGCCCAAGCGGCTGTACATGTGTACAATGACTCCCTATCCCTATGGTGACAGTGTTCCTGTGTGATATGGTTAGGATGAGTTTAAACTCTTAATAGGTCCAAGCTGTAATGCTGGGTTGATTGATATCACCAACCATTAAGGACTTACCTATATGAGAGGTCGTGAAGGCCGCGACTATGGGACAGGGCGATCCCAGACAACTCTCATGAATGTGGAAAGTGCGCATGGCCTTTTAAAAGCGCCACCCGATAGACCAAGGACCTCTAGCGTACTATGTGTGCTATTTTCTAAATCTGGTTCAAGAAGTCTGATTCAAGGCATAGTCCATCAAGCACTTCTTCAGATTAAGGCAATAGTCACTACGTGAGATTCAAGGCTGTAGTCCATCTCATCTATGCATAGTATTTTACTGCCCAGATGCTCTCTCTCTCTATTTACTTCACTCTTATCTCTGTTTCGGAACTTGACCTTTTGGGGGGGGGGATTGTTGGTTTTGTTTCCTTGCAAAAGTTCAAATTCCTCTTCCTTTCTTTAGTCCCACATCGGATGCACCAAAGCCTTCTTGTGTACATATATTAGTTTCTCTCCTTTGCTCTATTAAGTTGTTGTGTGGGGAACCCCTTGGGCCACACGTGCGCGCTGTCACGCCCCAGTCCCAAAATACGTAGGACCAGGATACGTAAGCATGCCAGCCGTATGAATATGGCACTCCAATATATGGAACCTATATCACACGTACGCTGAAAAATGAATAACAATTCATTAGTGGTAAACACATATGTCACAGGCATAACTAAATCTCATCCACAGAAATCATATATAAATGAATAACCAATACCTATACCAGATCTCAATGTAAAGTATCTAATGATGGTAGTCGGATGGAAACAAATCCACTACCGGACTAGAATAAAGAATAGACAAGATAAATACAATATGAATATCAACTACCAATCACGAGCTCGAAGAGAAGTCCTCATCGCAATATACGTGGCCAGTCCGGATCTGCGCTCCTGCGAACACTCAAGAACAGATACACCTGGCAGAGAACCAGGTCCTCAGAGGAAAATAACAAGAATACTTAAACACATGCCATAAAGTAAATACTGTGAAAACTCAAGGGCGACCTAACCATCTAAGTGAAATACAACTTGAGGACAACTTGAGTATATGGGAAGGTGTAGGCTAGACATATGCTGACGTAATTAACCAATCGTGACAACTGGCTAGTATATGCCACATATGCCCCCATAGGAGGGCGCTCAGTAATAACGTCCATCTCCGAAGAGCATGGCATCTGTATAATATAACGTCCATATCACCCCGAAGAGTGTGGCATCAGTGCAGTATATATCGTCCATATCACTCCGTCGAGTGTGGCATCAGGGTAAAGGAAGTGGGGTGTCCCATATGCCTACTAGTCGTCCTCCCCGCCTAATGATCTAAGCATGTTGTATCCACAACACGCGTCAGCTACTACGCCTCGGCGTCGTAACTCTGGCTCATAGTCTATCGCTAGAACAGTAGCCCATCCTTACAACCAAACAAGGACAAGGATGGGACCATCGTACCACGCTATTCTATGCTCCACCTATCAATAACTGCTAAGTCTTCTAACATGCATCACTATTAGCAGTTATACTCTACCCGTCGCACGCCTACACGTACAGGAGGCCAACCACATACGCAGGACCGTGCCCTACATGAGACTCACAACACGTGTACGAAAATGTGTCAAGGCCTGGGAGTCATACCAATAACTCCACACTTTAGGTGGGTCCACTAGACACTAGGTCAGACACTATCCTAACGTCAACGCATCCGTTGACTGCACCCGAGTCTCTCTCGGACGTGCACAATTTAAGATAATAAACATGCATCTAATGTACAGAATTTAAATAGTATAACAAAGGCAAGGTATACTTGCCTGGCAAGCGGCTGCGTAGCACCAATAATCTGCTCCTGAAGTCGTGCAGATAATCCAACAGGTCTCCGGGGGCAGTGTGCACAGGTACGGGAATCGGGGATGTCTGCTACGATTGTCTGGCAAGGGTGAGGGGTCCATGATGTCGACGATGACGAGGGTGATAGTGATGACTGGGTTGATGACGTGGATGATGATGTGTAAGGGTGTCGGTCTACGATGAACACGAGGATGAGGGTGATGTTGCTGGTGGGTGTTGTGGATGATTACGGTGAGATGATGATGATAACGATATCCAAGATGACGAGGATGATGGTGGTAATAAAGATGATAAAGATGACTAGGATGATGACGTCGATATTATTGGCGACGATATTAATGACGGTAACGATGAAGGGGCTGGTGGTGCGTGGTGGTTTAGTCGAGGGGAGGCGACCGGAGGGAGAGGAGGAGATCGGGGAGAGGTGAACGGTGGTGGCGTTAATGGTGAAGCTGTGGTCAGGGAGAAGTGGAGGACGGGTGGTGGTGTCGAGCACTGCGGAAGAAGTGCAGGCGGGTCGAGGCGATGGCCGGTGGTGGGTCTGCTCGTGGGCGGAGGAGATGGAAGTCAGGGAGTTCGTGGTGGTGTGGGAGGATTCTCAGGCGGCCGAGGTTGCTGTCAGGGTTAAGCAGCGGGTTCAGACGAGCGCCGGAGGAGAACGGCGAGTGCAGTGCAGCGGGTCGGGGTCCGCTCAGGCGAGGGTGGCGAGGTGGTGAAGTTCTGCGGGGTTGTCGCAGCGGTGATGGGGCGGCTGTAGTCGAGAGGACTCGACGTCGGCTCTGTGCACAGTCGGGTTGAGGCTCCGGCGGGTCGTGCGGCTTGGTGCAGCGGGCTCGGTGGTCGCGGAGAGTCTGGTCTACGAGGTTCAGCGGGTGAGCAGCGGGTTGGGCGGTCGTGCAGGCCGGCGGGGTCGAGCTCCAGGCGCTCGGGAATGGCCGGGATGGTGAACTCCGACGAGAGGTCGGGTACTGACTTCTCCGGTCGAAGGTAGGGTTCCGGTGGGCTATGGCTGCGGGAAGGGGAAGGAGAAGGTGAATAGGAGTTGGGGTCGGCTGAGTTTAATTTTAGGTTTTTGGAATAAAAGAAAAGTAAAAAGGAAATGATGTATTTATATGCACATGGGGTTAGGTTGACCTAGGAATAATTGACCTTGGTCAACACTCTCCTTGGGATGGGCCTTGGGCTCTCTTGGGAATGTTTGGAGGGCTAGAAATCACCTTAATTAAATGCAAGGGTAGTTTAATATACGGGACGATGTGCGCGCGTTGCACATCCCGAAAAATTACGAAAAAATCCACGTGAAGGAAAAATTGGGTTTCTTCACGTATTATTCAATGGTGGGGATATCTCAACGTATTTTTGCATAAAAGCGCCCAACAATTGGGAAATTGCGCAAAGATGGAAATTAGATTTAATTAATTAAATTGAATGCGCATGATGTTATGGAATTAATTAGGAGTTCCTGGGAATAAAATTAGGTCGGACACTAGTGTCTGGGGCATAGAGGATACAGTGTAGAATATTAATAAAATTCGGGTGGTACGAAACGGTCAAGGTTGGGTTCCCGATTTCGATTGGGACGCACATGGGTACAAGGATGTAATTTATTTAGAATTACGAAATAACGTCCGCGACGTTTATTGTGCGACTAAAATGTCGCACAAGAAAGCAATATTATAAGTTACACAAAGGTCAGAAAGGTAGGCGGGCACGTCTAGGGCAATGTTGTGAAACTTGTAGGAAGGCAATGGCTAGTGTAGTGCTCCAATTATCGAAGCAACGGCAAGGCGTGCTACGTGTCATAAACAATACAAAATTTAAATAAACACTGTGTCCTATTTCTATTTGGATTCAAACTAGCTCTAGTTTCTCTATTTATGCCAAGTAAACCTAATTTCAGGTGAGGGGGTTTACAATCTACCCAACTTAAAAATAATTTCGTCCTCAAAATTAAAATAAGACATAATTGGTTTAACTCCTTCACTTGCGTACGTAAGGCAAGTTAAATCGCAATCTCTTTCGAAATTTAACTTATTCAACTCCATCGAAATCCTTTTCAAATTTAACCATTGTTTAAATCGAACGTCAACACATCGCGCTGTCTTCTCGATTTCTTAATTTAAATAATCCACATCCAATCTAATTCAAATCTCCATGACATCCCACATCAGAATTTATATCATAATCTTCAACTGTTAAAATTCTCTAGTAAACAATTTTAATCAATTATTATTTCCATCTTCGACTTGTGAATTCTGTACTCTTAAAATTTTAAATTCAATTTATATCCTCAATATTTCAAATAGGTAATTCTGAAGTCAACATTTACCCTTTTAATTTAAGGCCTCGATTTGAAATTTGAATTCTAATTCACCCATCTAGGTTTCTATATTCATCCTCAAAGCTTAAATCGATGATTCAACCTTCAGTACTCCAAATTTAAGTCAAGTGCTCAAAGTATAAATATTTAGTTCATGATATCGCTGTTTTTGGAAATTCATTGATCCTTATCATCTTACTCATTCTTCCCAAAATTCTAAAAATTAAAAAATGACTTGAACCTCTCAAACAAATTTTTTTACTCGATCACAATTTAAAAGAATTTCCTCCCAAGTTGACAATGCAACTGCTACCCAACTTAGATTTTACCCATCTGTCCCATAAGGCTCCTACATTTAAGAAATCTTATTCCTCAAATTTACTTAATTATGATACTCAATCCTCAAAAATTTAAACATCCCATATAGCACCTATGATATACCCTTATTCAGCTATAAGAGGCAGGCATCTAGTAATATGATTTGCCTACGGTGTATATCTAGTACTCTCTGCGTGTCAAACTTATACTAAGCGCGATGTTCGTCTTTCCGAAATAAGGGAAGACGGAGATCAATAATAAAGAGTTCAAGGGAGTGGTAATATGGCACAAGTACGAGGTTCAAGGAGATTAAAGAATTCAAAAATAGAAGAGTTGTCAGGGCAGTTTGTGGATTAAAATCCTATTGGTAACTTCCTATTCGCATGTTCATATTGGAACAGTTATGTGCCCGATACGACATGCTCTGATATGTCTAGAGGTAGATATACTAGCCAACTATATATCTCAATCCACGTAAAGTAATCATGCGAAGAGCGAATCAAACGCACTAAGGTTGTCCAGACCCTAATACGCTGATTCTGATTTCGACAATGTATTAGTAGGCGTCCCTAATAACACATATGTCATGAACAAGCTTGCTAAAAGAATAAGCTTGCAAAACTAGGCTATAAAATAGCAACATAAGTCACGGTAGTTTAGAAAATACAAATACGCTAGATTTTGATGAAAGGAAGTACAAAAATAATTCAAGTTCACAAAACAAAATAAAACAACAACAAGCAAGACTCCACAATCTCTACAGTCGTCAAACTAACTCCATGTCTAAGTCGCTAGTCGACCAATTAGGGGTATGGGCCTCTAAGTTCTACAGTCTGAATAAACATTGTCTTCTCATGCAAGTCTACAGTTTATGTCATTCAGTTATACTACATTAATGAGGACTATGTGTTACTAGGTTGTGGGGCACACTACCCAACTTAAAACATTAACTAATACTGTGACAATCTTAGGGGATCCTACAAATTAATAAATTTCTGGTAAATAAAGTACAATTCTTATTGGGCTATACGAGGAACGGATCTTAGTACTTATTAGGGTCTCCTATTGAATCATATAGGTAATGGTCATCTTTTATATTAATCATAGTGCTTATAGTACAAGTATCAATAGTATGAATGGAGAAGTTACTGGTCTTCAAGGGAAAGAGGATATAATCTATATGGAGGTGGGGTACATATTACGTGATTTAAAACTAAGAATAGTCAGATCACAATCCAAGGGAACCACTCAAACTATCAAATTCTAACTACCACGCACAAAATTCAAAGTTTAAATTACCAAACTATAGCCCTAGCAAACTATATATCCTAACATAGAATAAGATCACTTGGCCTTCAATCATAAGAGTTATGCGGCATGAGTTGAAAGATGAAGAAAAGAAGAACGTAATTTAGTCGTCGCACAAATAGCGAGTATCAAGGTTGCAAAGGAACAAGATAGGAAATTACCATAGAGGGACTCTAGATAACATCATGGTTTTCTAAGGGAAGGTGGTGAGCAAATCTTCGTATTTGAGGTATGATCAAGGAGAATGTCATACTCGTTGCTCTGGGCTTCCTGAGGTACTGTCTGCTAATATCACGACAAGAATCTACATCCTAACACTATCTCACTATGCACATTAGGTTCAGTCCCTACATTCGATCTCAGATTTCTATTGGTTCCTCAATACTAGGGTCAGACATTAGGGTCACATCTCTAACTAGCTCTAGTAATGCCTATACTACTCTTAAGTCATTTATAATTATGTCAAGGAATAATGGTAAGCCATTCTGTAGATAAGGGATGCTAGGGTTTACTTAAATATTCTAAACTTAGTAATATATCAGTGTTCTAGTTATATTCTTAATAGGAAGGTTACCCTACTTATTATATAACAACAGGGACTTCTATATTCTAGGGGAAGGCTACACTCAAGGAACTAAGAGGGAAGCACATGAATCAAGCAGGATGCATTCGTTCAATTAGAATGGATTGGAAAGGAGATGCGTCTTAGTCAGATGTGGATGAGATCCTATACTCTAATCCTATTTGCAGGCTTGCTCGGTACAGTAACGTAACCGAGACAATATGCTCTGACCTGCATGGGCCACCACAAAAACATGTCACGCCCCAGTCCCAAAATACGTAGGACCAGGATACGTAAGCATGCCAGCCGTATGAATATGGCACTCCAATATATGGAACCCATATCACACGTACGCTGAAAAATGAATAACAATTCATTAGTGGTAAACACATATGTCACAGGCATAACTAAATCTCATCCACAGAAATCATATATAAATGAATAACCAATACCTATACCAGATCTCAATGTAAAGTATCTAATGATGGTAGTCGGATGGAAACAAATCCACTACCGGACTAGAATAAAGAATAGACAAGATAAATACAATATGAATATCAACTACCAATCACGAGCTCGAAGAGAAGTCCTCATCGCAATATACGTGGCCAGTCCGGATCTGCGCTTCTGCGAACGCTCAAGAACAGATACACCTAGCAGAGAACCAGGTCCTCAGAGGGACATAACAAGAATACTTAAACACATGCCATAAAGTAAATACTGTGAAAACTCAAGGGCGACCTAACCATCTAAGTGAAATGCAACTTGAGGATAACTTGAGTATATGGGAAGGTGTAGGCTAGACATATGCTGACGTAATTCACCAATCGTGACAACTGCCTAGTATATGCCACATATGCCCCCATAGGAGGGCGCTCAGTAATAACGTCCATCTCCGAAGAGCATGGCATCTGTATAATATAACGTCCATATCACCCCGAAGAGTGTGGCATCAGTGCAGTATATATCGTCCATATCACTCCGTCGAGTGTGGCATCAGTGTAAAGGAAATGGGGTATCCCATATGCCTACTAGTCGTCCTCCCCGCCCAATGATCTAAGCATGTTGTATCCACAACACGCGTCAGCTACTACGCCTCGGCGTCGTAACTCTGGCTCATAGTCTATCATTAGAACAGTAGCCCATCCTTACAACCAAACAAGGACAAGGATGGGACCATCGTACCACGCTAGTCTATGCTCCACCTATCAATAACTGCTAAGTCTTCTAACATGCATCACTATTAGCAGTTATACCCTACCCGTCGCACGCCTACACGTACAGGAGGCCAACCACATACGCAGGACCGTGCCCTACATGAGACTCACAACACGTGTACGGAAATGTGTCAAGGCCTGGGAGTCATACCAATAACTCCACACTTTAGGTGGGTCCACTAGACACTAGGTCAGACACTATCCTAACGTCAACGCATCCGTTGACTGCACCCGAGTCTCTCTCGGACGCGCACAATTTAAGATAATAAATATGCATCTAATGTACAGAATTTAAATAGTATAACAAAGGCAAGGTATACTTGCCTGGCAAGCGGCTGCGTAGCACCAATAATCTGCTCCTGAAGTCGTACAGATAATCCAACAGGTCTCCGGGGGCAGTGTGCACAGGTACGGGAATCGGGGATGTCTGCTACGATTGTCTGGCAAGGGTGAGGGGTCCATGATGTCGACGATGACGAGGGTGATAGTGATGACTGGGTTGATGACGTGGATGATGATGTGTAAGGGTGTCGGTCTACGATGAACACGAGGATGAGGGTGATGTTGCTGGTGGGTGTTGTGGATGATTACGGTGAGATGATGATGATAACGATATCCAAGATGACGAGGATGATGGTGGTAATGAAGATGATAAAGATGACTAGGATGATGACGTCGATGTTATTGGCGACGATATTAATGACGGTAACGATGAAGGGGCTGGTGGTGCGTGGTGGTTTAGTCGAGGGGACGCGACCGGAGGGAGAGGAGGAGATCGGGGAGAGGTGAACGGTGGTGGCGTTAATGGTGAAGCTGTGGTCAGGGAGAAGTGGAGGACGGGTGGTGGTGTCGAGCACTGCGGAAGAAGTGCAGGCGGGTCGAGGCGATGGCCGGTGGTGGGTCTGCTCGTGGGCGGAGGAGATGGAAGTCAGGGAGTTTGTGGTGGTGTGGGAGGATTCTCAGGCGGCCGAGGTTGCTGTCGGGGTTAAGCAGCGAGTTCAGACGAGCGCCGGAGGAGAACGGCGAGTGCAGTGCAGCGGGTCGGGGTCCGCTCAAGCGAGGGTGGCGAGGTGGTGAAGTTCTGCGGGGTTGTCGCAGCGGTGATGGGGCGGCTGTAGTCGAGAGGACTCGACGTCGGCTCTGTGCACAGTCGGGTTGAGGCTCCGGCGGGTCGTGCGGCTTGGTGCAGCGGGCTCGGTGGTCGCGGAGAGTCTGGTCGACGAGGTTCAGCGGGTGAGCAGCGGGTTGGGCGGTCGTGCAGGCCGGCGGGGTCGAGCTCCAGGCGCTCGGGAATGGCCGGGATGGTGAACTCCGACGAGAGGTCGGGTACTGACTTCTCCGGTCGAAGGTAGGGTTCCGGTGGGCTATGGCTGCGGGAAGGGGAAGGAGAAGGTGAATAGGAGTTGGGGTCGGCTGAGTTTAATTTTAGGTTTTTGGAATAAAAGAAAAGTAAAAAGGAAATGATGTATTTATATGCACATGGGGTTAGGTTGACCTAGGAATAATTGACCTTGGTCAACACTCTCCTTGGGATGGGCCTTGGGCTCTCTTGGGAATGTTTGGAGGGCTAGAAATCACCTTAATTAAATGCAAGGGTAGTTTAATATACGGGACGATGTGCACGCGTTGCACATCCCAAAAAATTACAGAAAAATCCACGTGAAGGAAAAATTGGGTTTCTTCACGTATTATTCAATGGTGGGGATATCTCAACGTATTTTTGCATAAAAGCGCCCAACAATTGGGAAATTGCACAAAGATGGAAATTAGATTTAATTAATTAAATTGAATGCGCACGATGTTCTGGAATTAATTAGGAGTTCCTGGGAATAAAATTAGGTCGGACACTAGTGTCTGGGGCATAGAGGATACAATGTAGAATATTAATAAAATTCGGGTGGTACAAAACGGTCAAGGTTGGGTTCCCGATTTCGATTGGGACGCACATAGGTACAAGGATGTGATTTATTTAGAATTACGAAATAACGTCCACGACGTTTATTGTGCGACTAAAATATCGCACAAGAAAGCAATATTATAAGTTATACAAAGGTCAGAAAGGTAGGCGGGTACGTCTAGGGCAATGTTGTGAAGCTTGTAGGAAGGCAATGGCTAGTGTAGTGCTCCAATTATCGAAGCAACGGCAAGCCGTGCTACGTGTCATAAACAATACAAAATTTAAATAAACACTGTGTCCTATTTCTATTTGGATTCAAACTAGCTCTAGTTTCTCTATTTATGCCAAGTAAACCTAATTTCAGGTGAGGGGGTTTACACGCGCAGCCGCCGCCGCCCGGCCAGGCTCGGCTCGGTTCGGTTCGGCGCGCGTAACGGGTGCGGGTACGCGCCCACATCTGCGGGCGCCGAATGCCGATCCGATTTCCTCTTCGGGTTCGGGCTGGGACCCTAAAATTCTTTTTGCTCCTCTTCATTCTTTCATTTATTTTTTCTGAACGTTGGAATTAATTTCTGAACGTTACAAATGTTTTGAACCGTTACAACTTTTAGTGTCCAGATTCATTCTTTTAATTCTCCTGTGTAACGGCTGAATTAATCGGAAATTAATTCAGACCGTTACACATCAGTCTTTATATTCGTCTGTGTTTCTTTGTAAACGACTGAGAAAAAATTCTTTACGAAAAACCTCTGTCAACATTCTGTTCGATCTTCATCGTCTCCAAGCTCTGGATAGAGCTAAGTTCTGGTCGTTCTCTCCAAGTCGTGTGCGGCAACGAGATACCGGTAGTGCGGGGGTTTTACCACTAGGAGCTTCGGGAACGTCTGCACACAGATCCCGAATAAACTCTTAGGGCAGTGCTTCGTGCACGACTTCCCCAGAGGCCGGTAACATCTGTTTAATTTTATTTTTGTATTCTGAAATTTTACAAAGAAAAATACAATATTTCTAACACTATGGTCCTTACAAAATTTTGGCTAAAGTAGGTTCAGTGGCTTATAAGTTGGAATTACCTGATGAAGCTCAATTGCATCCAGTTTTTCATGTATCACAGTTGAAGAAAAAACTTGGAGTTGGTACCAATGTACATGAGGGTAATCCAGATTAGACTGTAGAGACACTTTTGAAACCATATTGGATTCTTGAGAGGAGATTGGCCCAAAGAAGAGGCAAGGTTGCTGTTGATTTGCTAGTTCAATGGAAAGGTAGTGATACAAGTACTGCTACTTGGGTACCATATGAGAAGTTCTTACAAGATTTTCCTTACTTTGACCTTGAGGCAATGTCAAAATAAGGAGAGGGTATTGATAGGTACCTGGCCTGGCACTTGTTATTGTTGCTTTGTGGTTGAACATTTGCTTGCAGTGGTTAGTTGTGGCTCAGTATGAATGTATCAGTAACAGCTCATTATGAAAGAAGCTCAGTGGCAATATATGTTCAGTTCAGTTCCTTAGTATCAGAGGTTAGTATCAGAGGATACAGCTCCTATCAGAAGGGATTTACACGAGCATATTACAGAGCCTTCCCCATTCTTCATTGCTATTTTTGGGTCACTCCACATCATCATTGCCAGCTATTATTTCAGTTGCAAGCAGTTATCCAGCTCAGCATCAGTGGCAGTTGCCAGTACCCAATGATACACATGGTCTCTTCCTATAAATAAGACTGAGGAGAGGAGGAGGATTAGCTATTAAGAAGTATTGTAATTTCCAGTTTCTTCTTTAGTTCTCTTCTTAGAATGTATCCTCTCCTACTTCCTCTTCCTCTTCTTGATCAATAAAACCCTAATTCCTAAATCCCTAATTATTCTCTCTTGATTTCAATATCTATGTTCTAATGGTGAATTCTCAAGCATCAGTCACTGCTTCTGGCTTACTGGGAACCAGACCCCATCACTTCTTCTTCTTCTTCTTCTTCATCACCATCCATTATCATCCTCTTCTTCATCATTTACCACAAAAAAATACTAATTGAACAAGATGATGATGAAGAAGAAGAAGAAGAAGAAGATGGAGAAATTTGAGAAGAGCAAACCCTAGCCCCAATTCCAATCCTTAATTTTTCAAGGCAAGCCCTCTCCCATCTTCTTCCTTTGATTCAATTTTGTTTATTACCATGTTCATCTATAATTATTTCTTTCAAAATATAAATCTAGAACAAAGTTATATATATGATACAGACACGTAGACACAATTTATCAAGAGTTATAGGTTGGACACGTGAACTGAATACGATTTGGACACATCGATGTTGTCAATTTGATATTATGACACAAACACCCATATCAAAAAAATATTCGGACACATTAACAAAAAAAAACTAGTATACAGTAGGACACCGTTATAGATTTGAATTGATAAAATTGGTATAGATATGTTTTTTATAAATACAAAATTTGATTTGATAAAAAAACTAGAATTACTTAATTTGATATTAAGTAATTTTTATAAAAAAAGTCTCTTTTTTATGCAATACGAACGACACCAAAATGAAATCCTTTGATATTTTTGAGAAATTAGACATAAATTTAAATTATATTAAAATAGTTTGTATATAATTTAAATATATTTTAATTAAGATTTGTTATAGATATGTTTTTTATTACTTTGGCTATATGCTACTTAGATAATATTAAAATTCTTTAAATATAATTTGATTATTTTTTAAATAGGATTTATTATAGATATGTTTTTAGAGATTTGGATATAAGTTTAGTTGGATACTCTAGCTGGATTTTAGAATTTTATACATTTTTTAAGGTGTATTTCTTAATTAAGATTTTTTCTTAGTTACACAATGATATGTATACGGATTAGACGACTTAATCTTAACCGTTTTGAAACCTCTATATAATATATAATAGTATAGAAGTTGAATGAAACAACGTGTATTATTTTGGATAGGAATCAAAGAAAGTGAAAAAAGAAAAAAAAAATGGTATCCATATGTAAAAGATAGATATTCATATATGTTAAGCTATATTTTTTATTTTGGTTACATTATACTAAAAACTCAATATTAGACGGGAATTTTTTTTTCCATTTTCATAATTTCTACAATTCCAATTATCCTACTCATTAATTAGTTTTAATATAATAATTGGGTTCAATGTATATTAGGTCAGCTAAATAAGTTTAATAGTTAATGGTTTGAAAATATTGAAAGAACAAATGATTATTATGGAAAATTATCAAGTGTAATACAATTTACTAAACAAAATATAAATACAAAATTACCAAATAATATTAATGCTAGCTGTACAATATTCATGCAGACTTAATGGCAATTGTTGTATTCCAAAAATGCGTCTATCAATTCATTTAATCATGAATGAAGAAATGAATACTTCAAATGCTACCGAACATGTAAAAATCTATATAAATTAGCTTTTGGAGAGATTTAGTAGTGAAAATGGCATCTCTAAGCTTTTGCATGATAGTTGGCATATTGTTTTACGTTGTCTTCATTGAGGTAGTAAAAGGAAGGGTGCTTCCAAATAATAACAACAAGGTAAATTGTTCAATTCATATATGTTTTGAAATTTAAATACATTATTTTAATAATAGAGGGCGTTTTGTTCGTGCAAAATTTTTTTTTCCCGAATTTTTTTTGGGTGGGAATCTATACCATGTTTTTTTAGGCTATAAAAAATTTATTACCGGTAATTACGAATATCCGGATAATAATTTACCCACAAAACATATCCTATCCCTTAAGAATAAGTGGGTATATTTCTTTTACTCGAGCAAAAAAAAAATTTGGTTCAATTTGTTTCTTCTGTTTTGATCGTTTTGTTTTGTTTTCGATCGTTTTTGACCATTTTTGATCATTTTTTTTTATCAAAAAAAGGCACTCTTAGGTTTTCTTGACAATAGACCAATTAGCAAACACTTATTGTTTGTAACTAATAAACAAAATCAAGAAATTATGAGACATGATCCACTTTATTATTCATGTTTTTCTTCTTCTTTTAGCATGTATAATTTGTAAGGACTAAAATTTGAATGTCTTATATAGTTTCCTACATCAAAACCTCTGGAGCTTTATGATCAAGAATAGATATTTTTATAAGATTCTAATATTTAAATATGGGTTGTTCTAAATTTCTAATAGAACGTTAAAAGTAAATGAGCTGTAATTTTTTTATAAGAACTTTTTAATATATTACTTCAACAGTGCCATCATAGAATAATATAAAGTGGCTTCAATAGTGTTAATACTGAAGAAATTTACTATCTCAGAGCACTAAGCTTGTTGTATTAAACATTACACTTGTATTAAACAATACACACTTTTATTGAGGTTTTAATCATTCAACATGATTCTATCTAATGGATCCAATATAAATTAAGAAATTCTTTGATATTCTAGTAGTTTTGATCTTTATAACATTAAAATATAGATTTATTTTTGGTAATCACTTTCCCGTTTGAGCTTAAGAAAAAAAAATCATTTTTAATATTCCATGAAAAAGCTGACAGTGTAATTAAAATAAGATAATTGAAATTGTCTTTGGATGTTTATAGTGCAATACAAATTTAAAAAGGATGAGTTCCTCGAGTTCAAATTTTTGTAGTTACATATAAAGTATAAACTTTATACTTTATTTCAATCTCTAGGAGTATTCTTCTAGAAGATAAAACTAAATTCTTCATTCTTTTTGAACCTTACAAAAAAAATGACATGCCAATGGGATTATGATTCTTATCTTTTAATTATATATTTCCAACAATATAAAACCACAAATTAATGATAAACTAAATATTGTTAAAATGCCAATGAACTGTATATTGAATCATTATATTAGTTGATTAAGTGTCTACTTTATCATGTGATGGTAGACTTATTTATTAACTTCATTGGAGCATAGTCATAAGTTCTAATTTTTATCATTTAGTTCTATAATACAATGTATTTGCTTAATTGATAATTTATTCAGTAACATGAAGTATCTTACAATTCCTTTCGAAAATAATATTTGTTGTGCAGAATGATTCGACTAAATATATAGATGGTTTACCAATGAAAACTGGAGGCATTCACAAAGAAGTAGTTTTTCATGAAGACTTTAATACAAGAGGATTATCGGAAAATATATCACTTTCAAATATTCATCCTTTTGGCCAAGAAGATAATTTTATCAATCATGTAAGTTTCGTCAAATTTTTGTTGTTGTTGATTATACTGCTTGTGTTTAGTTATGGATACTGAACTTTTCTTTCCACAATCACTAAGCCCTATGAACATGAGACATAATTTATCCATTGGGAGTTTAATCTTTTTAGACTCTTATAATAATTTTATAATGTATTCTTAGTAAAAATTACAGGGATATTTTCTTGTAATCATCTGATATTCAAGATATTAGTTCACCATCTAATCTAAAATAGATATAAATTATTATCATCTATTCAAGTTAAATGATTGAAATTTCTAGGACGATAATTAGTTCTACTTTTTTTTTTATATGATCTTCTCTCTCTTTATATGTTTAACTTTCTGTAAATGATATATTTGAATGGGCAGTGGGCAACAATAAGACAGACAGAAATAAGGAAAGATTACTATGGTGCTAAGGCTACTATAAATGTTTACGGTTTATCACAAGTGGGTGATAATCAATACACTGAGGCTAAATTTTGGGTTGCAAATGACGGGCAAGATACCTTCAATTCTATTTCAGCTGGATGGCATGTAAGTTTCATCAAAATGTTTGTACCTTTTCTCTATATTATTTATGAATACATTTACTATAGTATAAACAATTAGATTTATCCTAGTATAAATAAAAAACGTATGGTATATAAGCATTCAATATATTATGCATATATATAAAAATAGAATGTGCACCAGTTTCTTTAGTACCAACTTCATATATATCATTTGTATACTAATTGAAGTTGAACTTGATAATTTTGCTACAATTAGTCCATAAAGTTGATCGCTAGCTACATCTTGATATAGTAATCCTCACCATACTTGGACACTGCAAAAGTGAGAAAACACAATAGAAGAACTCTTCATTGCATCTTATGTTGAAGCAGACACAGTAAAGTGATATATGTGTCCATTTCTATGTCGGATCCATATTCGTGCAACATAAATTGCATGTAAAGAATATTGACAATTTGGTCCATTAAACAAAGCATTTCATTGTGATGCACTATTGACAAAAAAGAAGAAGATTAATAAGACGAATAAAAAGGATTAAGATATATTATATCAGAATTGCAAAAGGCATAAATATTATGGAATTTCATATAAAACATAAATTATTTCCTTTTATATTAAAGAAAGCTTTGTCATTGTATTTAGTTTTTTTTCCTCTTGAAAATGACATTCTTCTCTTTTTTTTTTCTTTTTTTTAACAAAATAGTGAATTAAACACATAACAAACTAGTAAACTTTAGCTCCATGTCAAGTGTTCACCAAAAGTTTAGTTTTCACAACAAACTGGTCAAATATAGTATAAGATTATGTTGAGTATCCTAGTTTATAGTAGTACAAATATTTTTAAGGAACATGTTTGTTTCTTAAATAAAAAATGTAATAGAATAATTCTCAACGAGAAAAAAAAATCAATAAGATTTAAATAAATTGTAAATTATTATAAAATATTTACTTATTAATCTTGAATTATGCTTTAGGTACATCCCAGATTATATGGTGACCACGATACTCATCTTTTTGTACATTGGTCGGTAAGTACTCAAATATAGTTTATTTCAATATGTTATACCTAAATATCAGAAAAGAAGTTGACCATCTTATCATGTATTAGGTTAGAGAAAGGAATATATCATGTTATAACCTTCTTTGCAAAGGATTTGTACCATTCAAATCATCAAAATATATTCCGGGAGCAAAGATTCGGCCACTATCCAAGATTGATGGGAACCAATATGATATCACTCTCACAATATTTAAGGTATTTTTATTACTTATTGAAATATTTAGGTTGTGAATAAACTTTTGTGTGATTTACAATCGAAATAAATTTCTCTATGAAAGTAATTTGCATATTAATTTTGCATATTAGAACAATGACGTAGTAAATACTTTTCATTCAAGCAAAATTTCTTATATCATTTTTATTGTAAGTGATAGACCTTACAATCTAACTACCTTTAACTTAATTGGTGGATTATAGGATTATTTCAGTTTGTAATGTATTTTATGCTAACACACATATTTTATCATGTATGTATTTTGAATAATATGGAGAGAAAACCTTAAAATTGTTCATTTGCAAAATAATGTGTAAATGTCTCCACTAAAAGAAAAATAAAAAGCAGAAGAAACCTAAATGTGGTTGAAAATAGCTTGATCTTAATGACAAGTTTTCGATTTGTCTATCATATGTATAAATAAGTTCTTCATGACCTAGGAAATTATGCTTATAATTTTTATTATAATCTAATATTGGTTATATTCTCCATCATTATAAAAAGTATCCACTAATAAAAGTCAAACACATGTTCCAAAATGACCTTTTGTCAACGAAATATATTCCAAAATTAACTTCTACCAATACACATTCTCAGAATTACACTTTTATGATAATATAATATTGATTACGATAGCACATGTTTATTTACTATCACCTTTTCATTGTTCATTAAAACATATTGTGATATGGTTGAAACTATGTTATCATAATTTTACAAATTAAAGACTATTAATTAAATCCTTTGAATAATTTGTTCACACACCTATAAATTCTCGTGTATATTTTCAGAATTTTCTTTAACCTAATGAAAGATTTTCTAAAAAGGATAGAGTGGTTACGTAACAAGCCCTTAAGCATTTCAATATCATCTTTCAGCCAAAAATATATATTATATCCTAGTTTTACATACTAAGCCCTTAAACAACCAACTTTAGAAGTTTCAGTTATGTTGATAAAATGCAATAGTGTAGAGATTTTTGCATTGATATTGCTCTGGTCCGGTCATGATATTAGAAGAGCTCTCTCAAAAACAAAAAATAAGACTCTATTTTATGTAAACATAAAAAAATTGCCGATGTTATATATTAATGACGATGTCATATATTAATGACACAAGTTTAATTTAATTTTCATAAAGAAAAATGACATATGCATATAAGTAAAAGAAATTAATAAAATAATATCGCTTAACTTTTATATATGATAAAAATTGTATTAAATGAACGACTATAATGCCTAAATTTTAGAAAAATTCTATTAAAATTGAAAAATCTTAACTCATTTACAGAAGAAGCTTGTTAGCAAAGATAAGGCAAAGCATATTGATCAAATTGTTCAATATAAATACTAGCATAATTTTTTTTGTGCGAAAATATTTTGGCTTAAAGCATCATTTATTTTTCAAAAACTTTTGTCTTACTTGCTACAATTTTGTTCAAAAATATACCAATTTATTTCTTCCAAGTTCCAACATTGTATTTCTTTTCCGTAAAGGCTAGATGTTTATGTCATGTAAAAGATATTTTAACAAAAAATTCAATAATATGCTTACAAAAATTAATACCAAATCCCCCCCCCCCCTCAAAGAATTGTATTTTACTAGCTAGCTAATTAAATTTTTGTTCAACAATATATTGAGCTATTTCTTGCAACCTTGTATTTTTTTCGATATAAACTAGAGATTTGTAGATATAAAAGCAATTTTTAAAAAATAAATTAAAAGATTACTATATAACAAATTATTCGTTCAAATTTTATTTTTAGATTGAATACATCTTAGTCCCACATTTCACAAGGTAAAAAAAAATTACATATGTTAAAAACGAGAAAAAATTATTTATTATAACAAATAAGAATGGACGTACAAGGGATTGAACCTTGTACCTCTCACATGCAAAACAAACATTCTACCATTTGAGCTCCATTACCATGTCTTATTTAATTATTCATTATAAAAAATTCCAAAATCAAGGACCCTCTATGTTGGAGGGCTTTGTTTGGTCGCTTCGGACGAACATGCTCAAGACCGGACCTGATATTGCTAGCAAACCAAAAATTTTGGATAACAAGTTTATCATAGTGTTTTTTTGTCATACATGACTTTTTGTTTTTTCCCCGATTAGAATATAGTAGTTTAAAAGTTTTGAATTGTTGTTGTTACTGTTGACTACTTATGTTAAGGATTCAAAATTCGGAGATTGGTGGTTACATGCTGGACGCAATATGGATCAACCCGTTGGTTATTGGCCGAAGTCACTTTTTACTAGTTTAGCGGAAAGTGCTAATCGTATTCAATGGGGTGGAGTAGTAGGATTTTTCAAGGGCCAGGAGAGTCCTCCAATGGGCAATGGTCGCTATCCTCATGAAGGAAAAGCAGCATTCTTCAAAGATGTTCGAACTGTTGAATGGGACGGTAGCCTTGCTCATACCGAAACTAGGCGATTTGAGGACAAAACAGATTGTTACCAGCTTGATGGCGATGAAAACATATTCTACTTTGGTGGTCCTGGTGGTTGTTTGGATTAATTGCAGAATAACTTGCCCACAGTCGTTAAAGTTTTTGACTTTTCGATGAACAATAATAATAATAATTTCATTGTTTCTTGATTATATATAAGTGGATCTACTAAGGCTTCTTCTGATGTCATAAAGATGGTTTGAAATTTTTTGGGCCTAAGGCCATCTCCAATGGTGATTTCTAAAATTGAGTTTCTATCCTACTTGACATTATATTTTAAGAAATTTTATATCCTAATTGACAGAGTTTCTCCATAGAAGTTGCACCAATATGGTTCACCATTTCTATCCTATGTGTTAGAAAATAAAAGAGATATGGTTTGAAAGTAGGGTCCACTATTATTTGAGTTGAGAGAGAGAATTTTTTTAATGAAAGTTTCTATATATAGAAACCCTCATAATTTTTTTTCTCCAAAGTTAGGGCCACATAGTATGAAAATGAGATTAGAAACTATTGTTGGAAGAAGTTTTTCCTAAAAATAGTTTCTACTATAGAAATAATGAAGATAGAAACCCCTCTATCTCCGTCCTCCAATGGGGGTTTCTATCTCCTGCCTCTAATGTGGCTTTCTATCTCCCATATTTCTACGGTAGAAATTATTATTTTATAAAATCCTCTCAACCATGATCGATATCCTAATTTTATCCTATGTGGGGGTGATGGAGGATGGAGAATTTCTACGAGGCTTACTATATGTGAAAACTCTCATAGAAAGTCTTCTTATCTCGTAGCAATTATTGGACCCTATATTATTAAGTTGATCCTTTTATTTTTTGCCACATAAGATAGAAATAGAGAAACAATGAGAATACTTTTTTTTTATGTGTGCTTTCTATATAGAAACTCTACCAACTAGCATAGGATTTTTCTTAAAGTACAATGCCAACTTGGTTAGAAACTCAATTTTAGAAATTCTCATTTGAGGTGGCCTAATGGCTAGTTGCAACATTTCCTAAAGGACTGGCATAACCCCATGCGGTGTAGACAACAATGGATTGATGGTAGTGCCATTACTAGTTGAAAATTAGATTCAAAATGTAATAGTGCTTTACAACAAATTTTGTTCATAAATTTCAAATGAAGGGAAATATTTTTTTTTTTAAAAGTTCCAAACTAACAATTGAGGCTCTGTTTGGAATTTTATTTTGAAACTAAGTATTTGTTAAACAGAGTTCTGATAAAAATGAAATAGAGATAAACATATTTTTTCATTTGAAATTTGGTTTAAAAAAGAAGAAGATATGTTTGAATATGTATTGACACGTCCCTGTCTCAAAACACAAAGGAGGAGGCCACGTGCCAATAGCCATATACGTTTTAAGCGGACTCCAGACCAACTCAATATGTATATGTTATATAAGTTCATATGTTCTAACAAGAATAATCAATGATTAGTCTAAAAGTTCTATATCTCAATCCATGAGAGAAAACTCACAAAAAGAACATAACATAATAAGGTTGGTAGCCAATAATACACTTGTTCGAATATGTGCAAAAAGATTGCCATGGGCCTACAAAACTTGACTATTAAAGTAGAATAAGTACAAGAAAAGTTACATAATTAATAAGTGAGAGATAACAAGATACAATTAAGAATTTTGACAATATATTATTCCAAGAACAAGTCGTACCTGAGCTACTATGGGTAGACCCTAAGAATAATCCAGCTCACCTAACCTAAAAGAGAAATGAGACCTAAGATGGGTATAACAAAATACAATTAAAAATATCAAAATAAAATGCAAAAAAATGGCATGCTCACCTCAAAAGTCGGGTACGATTATACTGATCAGCTAAGAGAATGCTAACGAGGACAAAGTTTGCACGCGTCGGTCGTGGCTAAATGGGTAAACTTGCAAAGATCTCATCGGAAGCTAGAGACCATATGTAAAAGTACAATGTATATAGTGCTATTGGAGGCTAAAAAATTATCACATAACTCGGTAAATATATTTTAACAGGGATAGTTCGTCGCTGCGGGTCCAATGTCCACACGAAAAGATGTAAGCCCGTATTGGTACGGTCAAATTGAAAATAAACTTATATACAAATTATGAAAATATAAAAGATGTATGCGCAAGAATTTAAAAAAAAAAAATCACATACATTCCGCCAGTATATCTAAAATTCTGCGAGTCCGTCTAGTAAAATTTGACCAATTAAAATTTTGCAAGTCGAATGTTTGATTGGGAGTTTTTTCAAACTTCTTTCCAAAGGCCAATATCTACAAAGTTCATTCTTTTATAAAAAATATTTTGCTTGACAAGTCATCTATCCATGGCTTACTTTGACCAACCAACCATGTTTTACATTTTTGAGGAAGGTTATGAGAAAAGTAGGGTGTTTGACTAGATATTTGGAGAATGCGGGGACACATGAACGCTATCTAAGCCCCTAGGATTTCCATATAACTCAACCTGATCCTTTCTTCTATACTTCTTGCCTCCTCTTCACTTCTTCCTTATTTGTCTCATCTTCTTCTTCAGCTGATCAAGGAGGAGGTTTAGGAGGGTCTTTAGAATGCTTGGAGCTTTAGGGGTGCTTATATTCTTCTACATGTGTTACACACTACAAAACTAAGCCAATTCTGGAAGCTCAGTAGCGACGTTACTTGATGGAGTTTCTAATTTCGACGAATTTAGTGACTCCATGTTGCAGCATCGCATTTAGCGGCTAAACGCGATGTCATAGCAACACACATCAAAAGAATATAGACGGAGACATCTTTGCAACATGAATATATGTTGCAAAACAAGCTTGAATATCTTCTACTATTACTAATTTGCTGTCACTTGAAGAAATTGGCGCAACGACGCAGTTTTGAAGAAATTGGCTCAATGACGCATTTTTGTATAAATTCGCTCAACAGCGCATCTTTGAAAAAATTGGCACAACGGCGGACTTTTGAAGAAATTGGCCCTACGGCCCACTTTTGAAGAAATTTATACTGACGGGTTGCTAAACGATAACCTAGGTCTGCATGTTAGATATCTTCTGCAATCAATGACTTGATCTCTTCGGTTTCTGCAATCTGTCAACTGTCAGTTTGTTGCATAAAATACTGAGAACGGGGCAGGGCCTTTGTGCGACAATCTTTGTTGTATCAAAATAATGTGCCATATTAAGAAAATAAGCTATTGTGCTAGGCTCTTTATATAAAGTGTGCCATCTGTGTAGGCACACATTTTTTATGTTTCTACAAGGCCCCCTTCAATGTTTTTGAAGTCGTTCAGATGAATTCAAAATACTTTGAACTAAAAGCATAAAATGTTTGTTAAGATTTTTGTAGGCGCACTTTTATAACCATTTTTGCTAATCAGTTAGATGTGTGGATACAGGAACCCATGGATGAACACATAGAACATTATGTTTTGTATTCTGTTCTTTGCTTGAGGAACAAACCGTTGCACTCTTTTTGACTCGTGCATGGGGATCTGGACCATCTTCTTCCTTCATGAATAGTGGGGTTCTGAATCGTTACTCCTCTTTACCAATGAATTATGTGGACCAATTTAAACCGTCACTTTGCTTATTATAAATAAGAGAGTCGACTACCTAATTCAACATCCTTTATTCGAGTTGGCTGATGTCTTCCCAAAATAAGTCTCAAAAGGTGGAAAGAGAATATGATGAATTGACTATTCTCCCATCCATTACATCTAACTATGGTTGTGAATCCACTACTTCTGTACCACCTCTTGCCGAGGAAAAGAAAGAAGCCTTTACTAGGCTATGTAGGATAGGCTTTCTTCAAGACCTTGTTAGTCCTTTACGTGATGGTTCTACCCCACTCCATAATTAGATCACTAATTCCTACCATTCTTCTGCTGATTTGGGAAAACAAGAAGAACAAGCCAAAATAGAAGCTCTACGTCGACTGCTTGTATCACCAGACGTCTGTGTTTTACAAGCTCTTGCAATATTTATAAATAATTTAGAAGATTCTAACCCATCTTATTCATAAGTGTTTGTATTGTTCTTTCCTTATTTTCCATTAATAAAGAAATGATTTTTCACTTTAATGATGTTTTTAAGTTGAAATCCACTGAATATATATCTGCTCAAAGGTAATATGGACATGGCAGAATATAATCTCGTGGGGATGATGAATAGAATATGATTCAGAGATAATATGGACGTGAATCACATTATTTATATTGACAGATAAGGAAATATTTGAGATTATACCCAACCCATCTAGGGATTAGGAATAAGATATCTTTAAAACAAATAGGTTTTAAGGATGGGGGAATTTTACTAAAGAGAATCGTTTGGATGATCTCAAAGAGAATGTTTCGTTGGATCTAAGGATTATTCTACTGGGGAACTTTGAGGACCCATTACCTGAGTTTTATTCAAGAATGAATATAGGTAATAGTTTAAAATCCCATATAGGCGCTACCATTGACGTAAATGCAAACGCTGCCCATTTATGTTAGACTTGCTGGGGATCGGGTAATATGTACTTGCCGAATATCTTATTTTACCCAGCTGGAGGTAGAGGAGAATGTATCATGCATAGATATAATACTTTTTGAGAAATTTGTCATTGATGGACAATATTATCAAAACTACATTAGGCTTAGGGAGCCTATAGCCACATAAGGACCTTCCCATTTAGTTTAGAACTTCCCTTTGCTCTTGTGGGTTGTGATAATAAGTCTCATAACTATAAGGACCAGTTCACCGACTTGGAATATTCTTTCCTTCATATTTTGATTAAAAGCTCTAAAAATGCATACTTCATATAGCTCAATACATTGTTGAGCGTGTAAACACTTTTCATCCAAGGCTTCTAACTCTTGAAGTATCAAATGATCATTATTCTCTATTGTTATCTCATTAGCAATAGCTACCATAAGAAAGGTAATCTGGATCTCGAGTGGAAGGACCGCTTCACATCCGTAGACCAAGAAAAATAATGTTTAACCAGTTGGAGTTCGAACTGTTGTACGTTAAGCCCATAAGCATTCTCCGAGTTTCTTATTCCAATCACACTTGTTGGATGAGACAAACTTCTTGAGTAGCTTGATTATAGTTTTGTTGAAGGCCTATGCTAAACCCTTGGCTGCTGGGTTGTAAGCCGTATAGGCTATATTCTAGATTCGATTCTTGTCACAGAATCAAAAAAATGCTTGACTAGCAAACTGTGGTCCGTTATCTTAGATTATCCTTCGGGGAACTCCGAAACGATAAATCATATGGTGTTTGACAAAATTTATCACATTGGACGTATTCACCTCAAAAAGCGAAACTGCCTCTGTCCATTTAAAAAAGTAATCGGTTATAGCAAGTATGAACCGATGTCCCCTAGAAGAAGGTGTGTGGATGGGACCAACATTATCCATTCCCCATGCTTCAAAAGGCCAGGATGAAGCTATAGGATATAAGAATTTCGAAGGATGGTGTATAAAATTAGCATGGATCTGATATGCACTATATTTACCAGTATAATCTATCGCATCTGCCACCATAGTAGGCCAATAGTAACCCATCCTCCTAAGACGATCTTGTAACTTAGGACCTGGTTGATGTGCTCCACAAACGCTATTATGAGCTTCGCGAAGTGACTGTCTTGCTTCAATGTTAGAGAGGCAATGTAATAGTAGTCCATCGTATAAACGAGAATATAATGTCTTGGACAAGGCGTCATAATAGAAATGGAGTGAACGTTTCTTAATAGAGGTCGCTTCTTTTGGGTCTTCTGGGAGGATCCCATAAGCTGTATAATCTATACACTGATTTCTCCAATCTTTATCGATGGAGGTTGACCTTATGACGTAGCTCTGCCCAATGTGCATATTGTTCTTGACACAAAACAACTCTCGACTCGTCAACGTGATTGAATATTGTCTTTTCAGAGGGATAGCCAATGATGTTGCTAGAATGGCAAGGGCATCTGCTTCCACATTCTGAGATCGAGGTACATGCTCAATAAAGAACCCCTTGAAGGTGAAAGCTATCTCCAGTACTGCTTGATGATAAAGGATGAGGTCTTCGTGACAAACTTCATATTCTCCCCTAATTTGATTGACTATTAGCTTGGAATCTCCATAGGCTTCAAGATACTCGACGTCCAATTGTTTGGCAAGTTGGAGGCTAATGAGAAAAGTATCGTACTCTGCTATATTATTGGAACATGGTTCACTAAGAGAATATACGCGATGAATGAGTAACTTTTCAGGAGATACTAAGACTACGTATACTCCAGCTATGATATTGTCTTTGGGTCCTATTCTTACGCCCCCATCAAAGAATAATTGCCAAGTGTCATCTTCCATTTCCATTTTAGATTCTAATACTTTATATGTGATGTCATCATATAGCTTGGAGGTTTTCGGTACCGGGTGAGCTGCTAGAAAGTCGGGTAGTATTTGACCTTTCATTACTTTTTGTGGATCATATACGATGTTACAAGGTGATAACAACATTGCCCATGTAGCTAAATGAGAATTGAGTATGCTCGGCTTTGTCATCAATACTCAGAGAGGGTTTACCCTGTATATAACATGAATAATTTGTCCCATCACGTAGTGTCGCATCTTTTTATAGCAAACATCAAGGCGAGGCATTCTTTTTTAATAGGATTATATTTATGTTCAGCGTCGACCATCATATAACTGAGATAATAGATTGCCTGTTCATGGCTTTCGTTACTATTTTGTGCAAAAAGAGCTCCTAGGGAATGATCCATTGCTCGACATACAACATGAAGGGCTTCCCTATGATCGGGGATACCAGAACCGGCAGGTTTGTGAGATATCGTTTGATGTTATCGAATGCTTATTGACATGCTTCATTCCACACAAAGAACACACCTTTCTTCATTAACTGAGTGAAGGGTCGGCATCGTCCTTGTGCCAATATGTCAAAATGAATCCAATCAAAGCTATCCAACTAAATCATTCCAGATATGCCAAAAGGCTTTGCAGACCATAAAGTTCTTTTAGATTATATGGAGGCTGCATCTCAAGGATAGCTTTGATTTTATCAGGGTCAATATAAATACCCTTGGAAGTTATAACGAATCTGAAGAATTTGCCACTGGAGACTCCTAGGAAGGATTTGGTTGGATTTATTTTCAACTGATGTTGACGCATTAATTCAAAAACTGTCTTCTGGTCCTGAATATGATCGTCTTTAAGACGACTCTTGACAGTAATATCATCCACATAGCATTCTACCTTCTTTCATAAATGCTTATGGAAGATTTTACTTATGGCTCGTTGATACGTTGCTCCTGTATTTTTTAAGCCGAAGGGCATGACTGTATAGCAGTATACCCTTAATGGTGTACAAAAAGAGGTATATTTTTTGTCATCATGAGACATCTTGATTTGGTTATATCCTGAGAATCTATCCATGAAAGACATACATTCAAAGCCGCATGTATTGTCGATCATGACATCAGTGATGGGGAAAAGAAACTCGTCTTTTGGGCAGGCATAATTTAAATCTCGATAGTCTATGCAGACACGGACCTTCCCATTCTTCTTCATGACTGGGACGACATTGGCTACCCAATCAGGATGCTGCTCTTCTCGAATGAAGCCACATGCAATTAGTTTCTTGGCTTCTGCCTTGATTGCATCCATCATATTCGGGCATAATCGTCTTTTTTTTTTTGCTTCATCGGTTTAACATTTGGAAGAATATTAAACTTGTAAGTGGCTATTTGAGGATCTAAGCCAGGCATATCCTCATAACTCCAGGCAAAAATATCAATATAGTCTTTTATTAATTGAACCAAAGCTTGTTTTTCCTCTTCGGGAATAACATGTTTGAATATGTCACCCATGCTTTCATCAGAATCCCACAATGATGAGTCAAAAGAATGAGAATGAGTCTCTTCTTCTGATTTTGAACTTTCAGGAGTTATTGGTGGTGTAACGTACCCTAAACCATGACTAGTTAGCTGATAGTATGTTTTATGTTTGCCTTTTGGAGAGAAGTGACGTATATGAGTTCGTATGCCTTTTCCATAATTAAGTCCCAGACCAGACTTCAAATTATAGCCCATCTCCTACATAATGTTTTTAGTTGGTTGGCTGTAATGATAAAATTGTATTTTCTCGCTATCTTCGTCATAATCATTGGTCTATGTGCCTATTTTGCTTCTAGCCTTGCCAAAACGTATCTGACATCGCTTGTCTTATCTTGCTAGGACTATGAAGTATGCATCCTCACATAGTTCGTATGATGAACCGTGTTGATATGGAGATATTACAGATATGGATTGAGGTTCATAACTATAAAGAGCTTCTAAGATTTTTTTTTAGCAAAGGGATCAATATTAATGTTGTGCGAGTGTCTTCTTTATCCATAAAATACACAATCGTTTCTTGCTCTACACAGTCAACATGAACTTCAGCCTTGACATGAGGCTTGATAAGATTGATGACCAGGGGTTGATCTACTAACATTGGTTGCTTGTTATGACGGAGGTCAATGACAAGTGGTTTACTCTCTGATTTCATATGTTTATTGCGTCGAAGATCAATGACCAATGGAGGTGTCATTTTAGAAAGATTTATCATCAATGGCTCTTCGGCTTCCACCTCATGCGTTGGCTTACGCAAGTTAATGACTAGAGGCTCTAAAGGAATCGGACGAGTAGTACGTCCTTTGACTCGGATCATCAGAGGTTCTTCTTTCAAGGTATTCTCAGCTTCATCATTAGATTGATTAGCCTCTTCTTTCATGTACTCAGGTGTATAGAGTGCTGAGTTAGAGAAATAGGCTTCGACGCCATTGAATGGGTTGAGGTCAGCTGCCTCTATTTTGACCTTTATGTGACTGTCCATGTACTTGAAGCATTGTACATGATGGAGGGTACAATTTTGTGCTCATGTATCTATGGCCGTCCCAGCAAGACATTATAAGATACAACAGAGTTGATCACATAACATATGACCTCAGTACGCAGATCGCCTATCTGAATTTTTATTCGTATCTTCCCCAGCGGTTTACTTTTTCCAGTGTTGAAGCCTAGAATGGTAGTTTTGGTGGTAGACAGGTTATGCTTCGGTATCTTCAAACCTTTCAATAGGCTCTTAGGAATGATTCTAAGTGAGGAACTGGGGTTGATGTGAATTCAGTTCACATTGATAGATCCGATATAACCGGTATAATACAGAGGCCTGTCATGCCGGTTATCCTTGAGCAGCATATCATATTGCGTGAAGGTAATATTGGGGATCCTATCGATTATGATGTGGCATTGAGGTCATGCTAGTGACTCTTCATAAGGAGTCTTGAGCTGAGCTAAGCATGAATCTGCATGTGTCAGAGCTTCGGTCAAAGTATCACGAGCCTCCTTAGACAAACGAAGTAACTCTAAAATGGAAAGACGGGCCGGAGTATTGGCCAATTGTGCCAAGTCAAAATTATATGGCCTTTCAAGTCCTGGAGGTGCATTCTTTTTTAGGTATTTTTCGAAACGTACTTCCTTTTGCTTTCCTTTCTCTGTCGTAGTAGGCTTCGAAGGACCAGGTTCGGTTGTGACTGGAGTAACAAGAGTTGATAAAGTCGGAGGAGCGTTAGGATAATTTTTTGGGACATATTCATAAGTTTTATGATAATCTTTTCCAGACCTGGTACCAGTCATAGCTTCTTCTTCGGGCATCGGAGAAAGAAGAACCATGTTACATGTCTAAATTTTCTTCTTGGCATACCTCTTCTTGGAGAGAGCCTGTAGGCTATTCTTATCATAGCCTAATCCACTACAGACTTTGCTTGATTGCCCTTGGAGTTGTATAGGAAGGCATCGTCCTTTTTTAAAGTTTAAACCTTCGGATTTCTAGAAATTATACCCCATGTTTTGCATCAAGCATACAGATTGTTGGCTATATCGGTAAAATTGAGGTTTCTTTTTCTCAGCTACAGTGGTTGAGGTTAATGCTTTAGTTGTTGTAGGCGGGAGAGGAGTGTGTTCAGGGACTTCTTCATGCATAACGAAGATTTGTTGTGCCCTAAACAAAGGGGTGTTGCCAGTCTTGTTTTGCTGCCTATGGATCATGCTACGCTTGCGAGTAGAACTTGGTGGGGCTATGTTCAGATTTTCAAATATGATTGTCTTCTTGAGGTTGACCTCGATCCCTATGCGTGTGAAGTTCCGAAGAAATCATGTTTGATGTTTTACTTTTCTGGCTCTTTTTTGGACTTCGAATTGGAAGATGATACTCCCCGGTCCCAATCTAGCAGCAAATCGAGATAGATCCACATAATTTTATTATGATTTTTGGTAAGAGGCACCAATCCATCTGTTTGACTTTGAGTGGGTGGGAGATTCACCACTTCCATTATACCTCGAGGTATTGGGATAACGTTATTTGGGGCTTCTTGTGTTAGAAAGTCGCCGAATTGAAGTGACACCATATTGGTGGTGACCGTCTTGTCATCGTGTCACGCCCCAGTCCCAAAATATCGAGGGACCAGACACGTGGCAATGGCCAGCAGCACACACCGATGGACAAACCCAATTTAATGGATCCATCGGGGTATGCTTAAGTTGTAGTACAACAATAAATGGGTCCAATGATACAAGTCACAGTCTATACTAATCTCATCCATAACAGATAATCACAGATCCAATGCCAGAATAAATGCAAATAAATATAAACTAATAAGTCTCAATAAAAGTGTCTCGGAGAACAATCCGAGAACAAGTCTGATACATCAATGCAATAGACTGGAAATAAAGTAAATAGAAACATAAATAAATGAGTATATGAAGCCACTACTCAGGAGAAGTCCTCTGGTACGATCTCGTCCTCTGATCCCGGTTCTGCTCCAGTGCCTGCTCCTGCTAATGCTAATGCTCCGGTCCCGTATACCTCGGGATAGGACTCGTCTGTAATATCTGGGGACATAATCCGGATTCAGGTCCTCAGGGGACATGGCAAGGTACAAAATAACTCAAGCCAAAATAAATAATGCAGTGCAGCAATAAATGAATCAATAGGGTAAACTACATAACCAGCTAAGTGAAATGCAAGATGAGAGCAACACTAGAACTCAGGCTGAGACTACTACAAGCTCTGTGTTAGGGAGCCGGTAGCAGTAATATCACTAGTAGAGTGCCTAGCTCTAATATAGAGTCTGAGGCCTCACAATAAATATAACACTCGTAGAGTGCCTAGCTCTAATATAGAGTCTAAGGCCTCACCATAATAAATATATATATAAATCAGCCTGTAGCCTGTGTGTCTCTCCCCATCCAATGTAATCTCATGTCTCATGTCCATGACACGCAGGATCTTCACTAATACAGCAAGTCATAATAAGATCTAAGCATATAAAGAATATGTCATATAACCTGTATCCTATACAGAATCACCATGAATACCTCAGGAAGATTCTGTCTCATGTAAAGTGTCAAGTGTCCTGGGGTATAGTGTACTTGGTAAGACAAGTACGAGAATGTAAAAGGGTCACGAATGTCCATCTCTAGATGACAATACACAACACCGCGTACGGTGTTGGCACCCGACTAATAATCGGACGCTAAGTACGTCACACGGTCCTAGGTTAAGCATGCACAGCAATATAAATATAGCAAGGAAAATATGTAACAATACTGCATAGTTTGGCAAGGTACACTTGCCTGGGGTCCTGCTGCTGGTATGAATCAGAGTCCAAGTCACAGTCCAAATAGCCTATGTATTACAATTTACCATGTCAAAAGATAATTTATTTTAACTTATTTAATTCTGGAATAATTACTCTAAAATCCTATTTTAATCTTATTATTCTGATTTTTAGGTTAATTCCTAAATTTTGTCCAAAGGAACTGAATTTTATCAACTCGAGACTCATGGCACGCAAATCGAGGCAATCTGTTGACCAAAAAGTCAACCGACACAAACTCAACTTTCATGCATGATTTCCTGTAGATTTCATCATCAAAAATATGCTAGAATTTACGGCTCTTCCGAATTCAAATTCGTTTGAGAATTATGGCACATACAAGTTTCGTATCGTGCACCGATAGTTAAATTCTAACCTAGAAGTTCTACAGAATTAACAGTATGAAAATACATCGAATTAAATTCTGGGAAAAACATATGTCCATGATCTCGATATTAGCTTTCCTAAACTTTAAACGGTTCATGATTCTGATTCCTGGTTCTCCCGGAATCGCGAAAACGTTGAAACACGTCTATTTTCGGACATGCTGTGCTCTACGAATTTTTCAGAATTTAATACTCATAATTTCGTAAAACAAATTATATAATCAGAAATCTAACCTCAATATCGTTCTAACGCAAGAAACTAGGCCTCGTTTGGAGTCCGGAGCTATGCGCAATGGCTTCTGGAAGATGAAGGAACCCTAGATGGCAATTCTCCAAAATCTCTCTCTAAAAATAATGGGATAATTAGGGTTATAATAATATATATATATATATAGGGATGTTGAGCGGCTGAATGAAAGTTGATAGGGTGACACGTGTCATGATTTGATTGGATGGTTTTGGTTATATTAATTGTTTTTTTGATTTGCCTTTATTAAAATATTATTTAAGTCGTTTTAAATCTAAATAACTCAAAATAAACATTAAAAATTATCATAAAAATCTGGAAAAATTACAGAAAATATATTTTGAACCTAAAAACCCTAAAAAAATATTTGGGATAATTATATATTCATATATTTCCTACTATAATTAGGAGAAGCTCTAAAAATTAGTTTTACCATAAAACTAAAAATAAATACTAACATTATTCCAAAAATTTTGAAATAATTCCAGAAAATATATAATAATGTTATAAACCTTAGAAAATAAAATGGGTCCATTCTATATTCCTGGACTTGCACAATAAATTCTACAAGTCCTAAAAATTAGTTATTAGCCTAAATAACTCCCAATAAATACTAAAATACTCAGAAAATTTCCAAAAACTTCTAGAAAATATATTTTATTATTTAGAACCTAAAATAAAAGTTTGGAATATTTTTAATTATATTTGAATCTAAAATAAATTCTTGAAAATCCTAGAAAATTACAGAAAATTGTGAAAAATCCAAATTAAAAATTTCTAAAAAATCAGGGGGGTTACACATCGTTATGAAGAGTGATAGACTTAGCATCTATCAACTGTTGTATCTTCCTTTTCAGGACATAACAAACCTTAGTAGGATGATGTATATATCGGTGGTACAAGCAGTACTTCAGGTCATCTATTTTACTGGCCTTCTTCGTTTACATGATGTCAGACAGCTGCAACCTGTTGCTTTTCATCAGGCATTCAAAAATGCTGTTGATATCACTCTCATCAAAAGAATATTCTTCCTTTGGCTTGGAAGACTCGGGAAGCTTTTGTGTTAGAGGAGAAGTGGGTCACTTTGACAACTTTATTGCCAAAGCCTCTTTTCCTTTGTTGTTGCGATTATTCGCATTGTTGTTATTGGTGGAGAGGTGCTTCACTTTATCTTCTATATTGGACATTTTTAATCCTAAACTATGTGCCATCTTTGTGCTAACTTCAGCGGCTTCCACTCCTATGATGAATGTCGTCCAATCTTGAAATTGGGTTAGACTCATCCAGAGCCCTACATAGGCAATAGGTTCTTTTTGTAATTATCGATCAATGCAGAGCCTGGAATTCCTGGGGGGCAACTTCAAAGTTGCTTGCCCGAAATACTCTATGAATTCACGAGCAAATTTATTCTCTTTTTGTTTGATTTTGATGAGCGAAGACATAGTCATGTCCATGCCTCCTTCGTAAAAATATAAAAGGAAGGAAATTTTATGTTATTCGATGATGATATGCAGTTATCAAGCAGACTACGGTACCAATCGTAGGCTATGCCAGCCTAGCATCCCATAAACATCCTGGTAAGGAGAGCGTCATCTTTCTGTATGTGAGCCATCATCATATTGAAGTAGTTGATATATTGGCTTGGCGATGTCTTGCCCTCAAACATGACTATCGATTGAGGTTTATATTTAGGAGAAAAGGAAACGTCATCCCAATGAGGGGGATAAGGCTGGTTCACTCCCAACTTGTGGAGTTGGTCTTTTTTCTTCAAATTATTGAATTATGCCCTCAATCATCGGATATTCTCAATAGGATCTTCGGTTCTAGTGGTATAACTGACTGGAAATATGCTGGTTGAACAGGTATTACTACCGGTAGAGGTCTACCCCTAATATTGGGAGGGTTAAGATTCGGTGCTATTGACTCTTGATGTGGAACCGCCTTTGGATTTGTATTGCCTTGAGGAAGCATTGCTCTAGGAGAAGGTTGTGCGGGCATGAATGCAGCCACTTGGGATAGAGTTGGTGTCGAAGAATGTTGGACTGCCATCATTTGATACATGTTTTGCATTATGGCGTCAATGTCTTTGAGTGCAGCTTCTAATGAGTCGAGACGTTGCTCAGTGCTTCCGGACGGAGAAGCGTCTTGTTCGTGGCCGATGGTGTAGATGCTGACCTCTCTGTATACAAGAGAAGGGATGGTAGAAATAACTGTTATTGGAGTCTACACTGTCTGTTTCAGACTCAGGGGGATCGCTACCCCTAACATCAGATTCGGGAAGAGAACACTTCTGTCTTCGAGAGCGGGTATTTTGATATACCCCTTCAAAGGAGTCAACGAGTTGGTCAAACCTCCTCTGACTAGGTGTCCTTGAAGAACTTTGTCTCGGATGCCTTCTACGATTGGGAAGATCTGAGGCCATGTAGATTGGATCAAAGAGTAGTTCATTATCTTCATGCTTCTGGATGTCGGTTTGTCACGATCCACACCCAAAAAATCGGGCATGAGTCATGGGTATGTTCAGCCTACGCCGCAGCATCGGTGGTAGAACGCTGTCTAGGTCTACTATCTGGCTAAAAATCTCACATAATCAATATAAGTACCTGTCAAGATCTCAACTCCAAACGGAGGAGCAATATGATAAAGATAATCACAAGTACTCAATCACGAATCTAAGCACGATAAGATAACACAAAAGTCTAACAACTACAAAGTCTAAACAACAACAACTACTAAAGAAAACAACAATAATAATAATAATACAACAATATCCATAATCAAATACAATACAAGTCTCAAACCAAAAGCCGGGGACAAATTCGGTACCAAAAGCTAATAAATACAACAACTGAGCTCCTAGTGATCCTGGCTACCAACCCAAAAATTGCTCCTGAACTAGTGGGTCCCTGTCTGCACCATCGACAGGCTGAGGTCCATAAAATGTCGGACACCAATCCTCTGGATCCTCTGAAAAATATATCCAGTCAGGATTAGAGCAAGTACACCTCTAACATTAGTTCCAGTTAAATGATAAAAACTATAAAGCAGTTGTAGCAAGTAGCAAGGTGAAGGAAATAAAGTAAGAACAAGGAAATATACATATATATCAACTGGTGCATAAAGGTAAAGATGCATGAAAATCAGAAGCAAGATAGTAATAACTGCAGGATACAAGAAATCTAAACTAAGAGCAAGTATGTGCACAAGAACGTGTAGTGACTCCAGCAAGAGTAAATGCAATGAGTCAAGTCCAGAAAGTATAAGTGAGACCAATCAAGAATGCAAGAGAGTCCAGACTAGAAAGAATGAACTCGTGTCTTTGAAATACCTGTTTCGACATGTAAACGGCTAGGGGTAAGTACGACTCACCGCACACTGGGTGTCCGGCTGCTATCATTCCAGATTAGACTAGAGGGGGTGATTCCAGTGATTCCAGTGATTCCAGTTAGGAATGTTTACATGTCTACTCGAGTATTTCCCCATCCCGATTAGTACAAGTAAATCCAAGACCCAACACATAAATCAAGTATGAGTCTAGCCAGAAACATGAGTGATGCCTGTAGTGAGTCCTAATATGATGCCAGTTGGTGATTCCAGAAATAGAGGCCAGAAACATAAAATATACGTGTCGCAAGTAAATAAATCCAGAAATACTAGTCCATGTCATGCCAGAAAATTAGATAATACTATTCTAGAAGCTGAATCATAATAATCATCAGATAATGAAAACTATCAGAGAATTTAGTCGCCTGACGTCCTGAGCAACTAGCGATCCGAACTGGCGTCGCAAGGACCTATTGCGAAAAGCAAGGTTAAACAGGGTTCTAAAGAGTTAAAAAAATATAAAATAACTAAAAACAAGCTTCTAAGGTTGTTCTTGGTCAAACGGGTCAAATCGGTGAAATCTGGATTAAAAAGTTAACTCTGGCTCCAAAAAGTCAACTCTAGGTCAAATCTAGGTCAAAAGTTGACTTTGGCGGTCAACCGGGGCAACTACGGTCAACTCTAGGTCAAACTAGGGTGCCCCTAAAATTTTAGGTCAAAACTAGGTCATTAAGCTAATAAACCCTCTAACTCGCCTCCTTGAGATACCGGGATACCCTCGGTATCCGATACCTCAACCTATGCTATACGCCCCGCCTATGCCCACTAATATATATACTAACGCGTATATATATATATATATATATATATATATATATATATATATATATATATATATATAAGCATCTCTAACCTCATTCCTAGGATAAAATCCAATACCTCGCCCCGATGCCCAATACCTTGAGTATCTCAAGGTATTCAGATACTCAAGCCTTACCCCTCACTAACACTAGCTAACTAACTAACTACCTATATATATACTACCATATGCTACTATATATATATATATATATATATATATATATATATATATAACCTAGTGTATAGGCAAATACCTCATCTCCGATACCCAACTTACCTCAATACCTTGGTATCTCAAGGTATTGAGATACCTTACCCTCTAACTCTAACTAACTAGCTAACTATATATATATATATAACCTAGTATTAGGCTATACCTCAATCACTTGGTATCTCAAGGTATTGAGATCCAATACCTTGGTCTCTCATCTCACCAACTAACTTAGCTAGCTATACCTATATATATATATATATATATATATATATATATATATATATATATATATATATATATATATATATATATATATATATATATATATATATATATATACATACTAATCTGATACCTATTTAACTATTACCTATCTATCTATATATATCTATATACACATACCTCTAACTATCTATATATATATCTATATGTATATACATATACCTATCTATATATACTTATATCTCTACCTATATACATTTATATATACATATATATATATAAAAAGAAAGGGGGGGGAGGTTAACTGCTGCTGCTGTCGATACCGTGCTGCTGCTGCCTCTGCCTGCGCTTGCTGCCTACAGCTGCTGCTGCTGCCGCTGCTGGCATGTTGCTGCTGCAGCTGCTGCCCATTCTGCTGCTGCAGCTCCGCATCTCCCTCACTGCCTCTCACTCTCTCTACCTCTCTCCCTCACACTCTATCTCACTCTCCCCCTATCTCACTCTTCCCCACTCTCTCTCGCTCTAGCTCTCTATCTCTATTTCAATCTCTCTCGCTCTAGCTCTCTATCTCACCCTCTCTCGACACACACCAACACACACACATAAACACTTCTATACACACACATATACATATATATTCACACACTTACATATATATATATAAACACACACATATATATATACACACACACAAGTACACTCACAAACATACGCTCACACAAACACTCACTAACACACACTCACATATATATATATATATATATATATATATATATATATATATATATATATATATATACACTTATACATATCCACACTCACACACACTCTCCGAAACACACACTCACACTCACACACTCTCACACACACTAACACACACACAACTACATATATGTGTACACATATACATATCTATACACTTATATATATATATATATATATATATATATATATATATAGATATATATATATATATATATATATACACTCACACACACTACACACAAACACACAAACACCCACACAACCACACACACTACCCACACTTAACCACACCAACACACACACTCAACCACACTCACCCATACACATAAAAACATATATATATATATATATATATATATATATATATATATATATATGTATATATATATATGTATATATATATATATATGTATATATATATATATATATACTCATAAACTCTAATACACACTCCCCGAGGCTAAACCAACCCGCGCACAAGCCCAAAACCAAGAAACCAAGTCGAAATGGCCATTCGGTCATTTCGACGAACACGTGGAGTGCGGTTTGTGATACCTCGTGAAACGCACACCAAACCTACTCAAAATTAACCCAAAATTTACCCATGAGTTCTAATCGATGTCTAGAACCTAGAAAAAAAATGTTAACTCTCCGATTCTAGGTCCGTGGCAAAATTTCACATGCATGTGGAACCCACGACGACGAAAAAACCCCCAAATCGCCCGAAATGCCCAAATCTCAGTGACACGACCTCACGTGTCCGAACAGGGACACGTACTCACCCTCAAGACACCCAAGCACGTCTACCTAGGTCCGTCTAACCTAGGACAACGCCCAAAATTGGGCCAATCTCGGATTTCACCCAAAATTGACACAAAACCTAATGTCAAAGTCTCCAAACACATCCAAACAAGCTCCAACTTCCTCCCATGGGTAGCTCTAAGGTCTAGGAAGGTTCTAAACTACTAATTACACTATATTAGAGCAATCACTAAGAGAAAAGTTAGGGTTTACCTCTTGGGAGTTGGAATCTCAAGGCCAAAGTCTCCAAAAAGCCCCAAATTCACCACACCAAGCCTCCAAGCCTCCAAATCAAGCTTCTATACCAAATCTAAGCTCTACACACCTAGGTTAGAAAAAAGAAAAGGATAGGGTTAAGAGAGAAATAGATGAAAGAAGAGAAAGAAGTGGAGAAAACTTACTTAGAGAGAAGAAATTGGAAGAAGGAAAGAAGAAGAAAATGGGAAGAAGAATGAAGAAGAAGAAACGAAATGGGATGGGGGTGGGAACCGACCATGTAGGAATTAGGTTAGGGTTTGGGTTTTTATTTAGGTGAAATGACCAAAATGCCCTTATCTTAAGTCATGCAAAATAGGGTTTGGGTTTGGGGTTTCCTTAAACCATTCTAACTAATCCAAAATACTCCAATTAACTAATAAAAATATAAATAACTATTCTAAGCCAATAAATAAGTCTGACAAGGGTGTTGGTTGGCTCTGACAGGGGTCCACTAGGTTCTGAGATGGGTCCAGGCTAGCCAAAACCCTAAAATAACTAATAAAAAAATAAATACAACCAACTAATTAAATATTAATACAAATATTTATGATCAATACACAATTTATCAAATTAAAATATAAAAAAATATCTTTTGGAAATGGGATAGTGACACGGTTCGCTTCGCGAGTCGCTATTTAGGAGACATAGTATAAGTCAATCGGTCAAACACAGACCGTCTTGCTGGTGCACAACAACATTCAATTACAACTTTATGACTACTGCAATGATATTTATTAGGAAACACCATTATAAGGACGGAGGGATCTCTCTCATTACAATTTTGCACAGTAAGTTTGCGCAAGTCAAAAGGGAGAAAAGGGGAAGAAGAGGAGGGTAGACTCTGCCTCTTTACATGAGATACATTAAACCTTCTATACATCTTTTTAGCTCCTTGCATGTAAAGTGAAGTGCTAACTTGATTGGCGTATGCGCCGTCATTTCTTGCAGTCTTATGCTTCACAAAGGAGGAATAATTGTCCTGAATATTCTTCGTACGTGCACTAGCGACGCGTCATGAAGACGTTGGTCCTGTCAGGCGCACATTCTGTGGTGCAGGAACAGTTGGCGCAGTTTACCGATGTGCATTTAGTTTTGTACGTAGGTCTTGGCTTGACGCACCAATAGTAGGTTCATAACACATGGCGCATAACTTTCCCTCCATTGTGCGCAATATCATAATATTAGGGGGATGATTTTCCCGACTAACATTTTATCAGTTTGCCTGTCGTTATTTTTTTCCTATTGGCGTAGATTTTGGAGAAACTTTTGTCCATCTTTGTTGAGGGGCTTGAAGAGTGCGCCTGTACTCAGAATAGCTGGGACTACATCGTCCATGATTTGCTTGCCCCATACATTGCGACGAACGTAAGAGGATTCATAAGCTCAGGTATGGAACACCTTTTGCTTGTTATCGCACAAGTTGTGTGATTGGAGTCCCTTAGTTAAAACATGGGACTTACTGGAGCTTGGTCGACAGAGTTGACGAGGGATTTATAATCAATCAGAATGCTTTTTCCATTGTTGACAGCATCCTCAGGATATGTGTAGCGAGGCTTGGGCACCTATACCTTGCGGGTCTTCCTCGTCTTAGGCACGGATGAGTGGTAAGCATTATCCTAGAATGATACATCTTTTCATATACTTGTTGGCGAACTTCACGACTAAAGTTTTCTGCGTTGAGCCGATCAATGCAGCCTCGTGTTGAGCTATCACTTTCTCGCTGGAGGAGAAATTTGTCCCTTGCAGAGTCGCCATCTTGTTTGTGATGAACAAGTATTTATACGAAACCTTGTATTACAAACTATAAATAAAATTTGACAAAATATCCTAAATGATAATCTAAGTACAATTTGATTTTGGGAAAGTATAGCTATGAAGATATGATCTCCGGACGATCTCTTTACTCCTTGGACCACACGACGGTGAAGAAGAAATATACAAGTGCTACGAACAATTTGAAGAGTTGGACAACGAGAAAGCCTTGGTGACAACGGCACAACAAGCTTTTGTTTCTCTTCTTTTGTTCTTGAATATCCAAAGACTTGGAATCCAGCCTTTGTAAAGGATGTACTGATCCTGTATTTATAGGGTTTAGGAATGTTTATGAGTGTGTGTGCAGGCACTTTGGACAGTCTGTGTTGTTTTAACATTGTGCGCACTTTTTTGATGGACTAACATCCACATTCTTAATGAGTGGGTGCACAACTTACTGCCTGCTTGACACGTGGCTTCCTATACGAGTAGAGCATAGGTTTTGGGAGATAGTTATTTATGCACATTTTATGAGAAACATGGCATATAAGACACACACTCATCACTGCTCACTGTCAGTTATGATAATAAGCGCACTTTTGTCGAAGTAGCTGAGTTGGCGCACTTTTGGAGAAGTAAGCATACTGGTGCATGTTTAATGAAATTGGCTTAACGACACATCTTTGAAGAAATTGGCACAATGGCGCACTTTTGAAGAAAATGTGCATCTTTTAAGAAATTGGTGCAACGGCGCACTTTTGAAAAAAATGGCTCAACGACGCATCTTTGAAGAAATTGGCTTAACGGTGCTTCTGTGAAGAATTGGCAGTACAACGGCGCACTTTTGAAGAAATTGACCCAACGACCCACTTTTAAAGGAATTCATACCGACAGGTTCCTAAACGACAACATGGGTCTACGTATCAGAGATCTTCTACAATCAATGACTTGATCTCTTCCGTTTCTGTAATTTTTTGGCTGTTAGTCTATTGCATTAAATCCTGAGAACTAGGCAGGGCCTTTGGGCGCCAATCTTTGATGCATCAAAGTAATGCGCCATATTAAGAAAATACGTCATTGTGCTAGGCTCATTGTAGGGAGTGCGCCATCTGTGTAGGCACATATTTTTTTATGCTTCTACAGAGCTGTCGGAGGAGAAGGAGGAAAACCCTCCGCAATGGCCAGAATATTCCTCTGAATAGGTGGGGGAGGAGGACCCCCAAAAATTACTGAGGCCCTCACCTAAACAGGTGAAGCAACCCTCTGAACAGGTAGAGGTGGGACAGTATCAGCTGCTGCCCGAATATGGGGTCGAGAAGTCACCGACCTCTCTGAAGCTTCTATTGAACGTTGTGACCAGGTCTTCGGCGGCATTCTGAAAAAAAAAATCGAAACAAAAGAAGTCAATAATGAGCTAGATATTATATCATCAAAGAAGGACAATAATATGCATGGAAAGCAATATTCAGAATGATTAAATATAGTAAAATCAATATATTGGAAAATTTTCTAGTTGTGATTGAGTATTCTCTCATCCAATATCCTATATCCTATAACAGGCTCGTACTAATACTCTAAGTTGAACACTACTACGATATCGAACTAGTTGGGACCTCGGACCTGCATGGGCCACCACTAAAAATATGTCACGACCCGCACCTGAAAAATGGGCATAAGTCGTGGGTACGTACAGCCTACGCTGCAGCATCGACGATTGGGAGCTGTAAGGGTCGATAATACTATCTAGCAAACTAACACAATCATATATATATAACCTGTCAATGGCAACTCAATCCATGAGGAGTACAAGATGAATAAATAGTATCTGTACTCAATCACAATGAACTAGAGGCAGAAAATGGCACAATATCATAAAAAAAAGGGAAACCACAAGTCACAACAATATCAAACTCTAGAATCTATCAATAAACAAAAATGGTCTAAGATATAAACAACATGCCAAATGTCTAAGCTTGAGACATATCCAGTGCAATAAATTGATGCTAACTAAGGGTCTACAATAGCTAAGTGAGCCTACTCGACACCTGGAGACAGATCATCCTAGGCTAAAGGTGCTACCTTGACTGTCTCTCCTTCTTATGGGCCATAGTAGGTAGAACACCAGTAGTCTAGGTAATCATCTAAAAAATATATCCAGTCAGGACTAGTGCGAAGTACAAAACTCTTAAAGCTGTTCCAAATATATGGTAGGGCATATATGATAAGCAATAGAAAAGAATACAAGATGCACACGTAACTAGAAAATAAAAATATAACTAAATAAACAGATAAGAATGATAGGTAACTGGAAAGATAAATACAGGCAATATGATATGAACTATAAGTACGAGAAACCAGTTTACAGTCTATATGATTTAGAGCACAAGTTCGTTATGTGATCGGCTTGGGTTGCATATGATTATTCTAAGGTAACTCGATTATACGTGAGGTGTATAATCAACATACACATGATTACGCTAAGGGGTTGATCACATAACCAACTTCTACTCCCCCGTTCTAACTAATACTCATGGATCCAATCGCGACATGTTACGCACATGAATATAATATAAGCACACTGAGCACATAAATATAGTGTGAGCACATGAAGCACATGAATATGGCACGAGCACACGGGGCCCATGAATAGGTACATATACAAGGAATACTCGTTGTACACGATAAATTATATGTGTAAGGAGTACCCGATGTACACGATAAAATGAATAACATCTCCTGACTGGATCCATATAGTACCAGTCTGTGTACCAATGTGTCAGAATCAAGTATATCAGTCCTAGAACATGTGATATATACACTAACATGTAATAAAAATTAACAAAGAGATGTACTTGCCCGAGGTCCTGAGCAAATGATATGAAACGGTGTCCGAACTGGTGTCACACAGACCTATATATGAAACATCATGTCATTTTATTTAATGAAGGGATAAACAAGTTAAAATAAGTTAAAATATGATTACTAGGTCAAAACTAGGTCACACTAGTCAAACTAGGTCAAACTAGGTCAAACTACCCAAGGGGTTGACTTTTAGGGTCAAACTAGTCAACACTAGTCAAAACTAGGTCGCACCTATGTTTCTAGGTTAAGGCTAGTCATCACATTGCTAATACCCAAGGTAAGTTGGATAATATTAGGTTACTAGCTAATATCAATTATCACTAGCTAATACCCTATACCATGTGTTATATAAATAAATAAATAAATAAATATATATATATATATATATATATATATATATATATATATATATATATATATATATATATATATATATATATATATCCCTAATATTTTACTACTTTATATTATCTTAGCCCAATACTCATAATCTTATACTATACCTTGGTTCTTACTAGTTAACTTGGTGTTTCTAACATTACCTTAACATCGAATTTATTACCTTACTTACTCAGACCAAATAACCTACCCTTACACTGATATCTGGTACCGCTACCCCCAATATCTAACTATTGCTCTCACCTATACTCATAATCCTAGGCCACATACATAAGTGTAACTGATACCTTTCACTTATTCAAATTACCTTAACTCTTACTCAATCTAATACCTCACTTACCTTATCACTTGCTTATACCTAGACCAAATTCTTAGGTTCAGTAATACACCTGTGCAAACATATGTACAGGTCACTCCTCACTACTGCTACTGTTTGTTTCCTTCTTCACATATCATTCCCATATTCACATACACTAAGTTAATGACTGATCCTAGGTGATACTCACTGATACACTTGAACTTGATCACATACTAACCCATATACTAACTGATAGCCCAACTCTTAATACTGATACGAGATCACAATAACACTCACAGTCAAGAACCAACACCATAATTACCTCACAATCATATTTCCTTTCCCCGCCCTACATCAGTCATCCTCTACTGTTACTGTCTACCTTCACTTCTCTTACCTGCTACTAATGCTATGGCTAATCTGATATCCGATACTTGCATCACCCCCAACTGTTGGCCCTCAAAGTTGCTGCTACTGATGCTCAGGTCTGGGACAGACCTGACATAATATCTCCACCCTCTTACAGACTACTCCAAGGACTTGAACCCCTCACTCACAGGACCTCCTCAAACATTTGCCTGATATGTCAATTTTCCACAACTGTTGCTGTATCAAGCTAAGTCAACTGCCTAAAACCCGACGACCAATATGTTGTTTCTGCTGTTATTACTGCTCTGTTCTTATCAAAACCCGATCCTCTCTACTACTTGTAATATCAACACAGGCAGTGAGCTTCACTGCCTCAAAACCCACTGTTACTGTGACAGTTTTTTCTACCTATCTAATCTGGAACCATATCATTCTTCTCCTCATCACACACATACACACACAGACCCAATTCCCTTTTACAACTAATCCCATAAAGCAATATATGTATATATATATACATATTCAAATATTTACATATATATACTAATTGTAATATATATACATATACATGTAAATAAATATGTACCTATATACATGACTCTATAGATGTGGGCACCCTCACAATCCCCACACCAAACGCTTGGTGTGCATCAAACCACACATGGGTATCACACCATGATAATCATGTGACACCCTCTTGATAAACACTCAAATCACTCCTAAACACCACCAAATCATCATGACACATCTAAAATACAAAATACAACACAAAATAATAGGGAATGACCCACTAGACATTTCCTCAAACACTTGGGGTACCAACAAGGAGTTTTCCCCAAATGGACTCAAAACTCATTGTAGCTTCCACCATAGGCCTCCTATGAACCTTGCCCTTCTTCCTATGGGTAGTCCTAAGCCAAGGAAGGGTTCCTATCGGTCTATTACACCATTTTAGAATTGAAATAACAAGAAAAATGTAATCATACCTATTGGGAGATGGGTTCCTAATGTGGCTCCTTCAATGAGCACAAGGGTGAGAAATAAACACCAACTCCTAGCCAAACTTCTCTTCCTCTAGTCTCTTGCAATCTTCAAGCTTCTATCTCTCCTTGGTGATGGAAATGAGAAGGATTGGGATTGGGATTGGTTTGGAAAAATTTGGTGGAGGGTTGAAAGAATTTTAGGGAAGAACTAAATTAGGGAGGAAGTAAATAAAATGATGAAAAATAATGAGGCTCCTCTCCTCTATATTAGGGTCGGCCACCTCTAGGGTTAGTGTTGGTTTAGTTCACAATGTCTAAAATGCCCTCCTAGTTGTTATGAAGAGTTATCTAATAAAGGAGTTTAACTAAGGAAGGTTTTAACTTAATTATAAGGGATTATTGACTTATTCTCTCTTCTTTAACTAGTCAACCATGACTAAACTAATTGGGCTGCACTAATGGTCGTGACAAGTCTAGTTTGGTTCATTAGCAACTAGTCTAGCTAAGGGCTGACGTACAACTATCATCTATATTAAATATATACATATATCACCACAAAAATACTGTAAAATAGCGACGGATCTCAGCGATGAATCAAATTCCGTCGCTGGTGTAGCGACTGAAAACCAACGACATAACGACTAATGTATTTATGTAAGAAACATATATTAATTTTTGTCCCTATTCTGTCGCTCTGGTGTCAATTTTTTCTCCGCGACGGAATAGCGACGATAAATTTTGTCACTGCCAAACGTTAAAATTCAATATTTCAGTTTTATTTTTATTTTCTCCCAAACACTCTCTCTCTCTCTCTCCTCTCTCACCCCCGATCCCCGACCCCCGAAACTCGACACCATATCCTCCTTCTCTAGCATCTGAACCCCTCTTCTCCTTACGATCCCTGACCCTCCGACCCCCTCTCCTCCTCCTCCTCCTCCTCCTCCGGTGGCAGCTTTCCTATGACGAGTGACGAGTGACGATAGCTCCTCCTCCTCCTCTGGCAGTAGCTTCTCCTCTCTCACCCTTGACCCCCGACCCTCCGACACCCTCTCCTCCTCCTCATGACTTCCGACCCTCCGCGCCCCTCTCCTCGACACCCCTGACCCCACCACTCCGGCCCCCTCTCTTGACCCCCCTCTCATCGACCCCTCCTCGAAGGTAAATCCTAATCCTAGTTTTTAGTTATTTAATTATTAGATTTAGGATTTGGGGGTTATACATTATTTTTGTATTTGGGATTTGGGTGCTGGACACTTACAAACACGATATGTTAGACACGGATACTAGAACACGGATACCCATACACACTCCACCTCCTAGTGAGCATTATTCAGTTCGATTTTAGTCACAAGTAGGGCTGAGAATTATTCGGTTCGGTTTAAAAAATTTGGTATATTTAGTTACTATATATATATTAGCAAAAAAAAGCACAAATAAATCGATCAAAAAATTGAATTATATTATAGTCGTTTATAGTGATATAGAGTATTAATATTAATAGTAATTAATAGTTACTATAATTAGGTACTAAGTACTTAAAAGTAGATATAGAATTATGAATCGGAGTATCGACCATATCGTCGGTTACGGATCGGAGTATCATATTTTTTGTATCAGAAAACAAATAATTATTAATAAACTAATAACATTTTAGAAAATATATTTCATACATTTAGGCATAATTTTAAGTAATTCGAGTGTTGTTTCTTAGTAGTTTTGAAATTGAAAGAAATAGTAGTCACCCTTGCCGATTAGTTACATGTGATAGATAAGTTTTTTTTACTTGCTTTTACAACCTTACTATGCTAAGGCATGTATCGGCCATATTCGGATGAGTGTTGAGGAAGTATAATTTTGGATACGTGTAAAACAAGTATCCTAACTCTAGCTTTTAAAATATTTAGTTCTTTATGAGACTTCTTCATCAATTATCCTAATTAACTAATCCTTTAGCAAATATCTTAACTCATCTTGAATCTAATTAATCCTTATTGTTTGAATTAATATATATGTTACATGCAGAATCAATGAGTCAATACTTAGTTGACTGAAAATGGATGTACAATCAGTGACATGAGAGTTGGATTGGTTCGACAGATGATTTCATGGCAGGCGTTGAGAAATTTCTCAAATACGCCCGTAGTCAACCTCATTTCATGGATGGGAGGCTCATCAAGTGCCATTGTGTCAAATGCCATAATATACCATTCATAGTGGTGGATCTCGTGAGGGAGCATCTCTATAAGAAGGGTTTCGTACCGAACTACAAGGAGTGGACGGCTCAAGAAGAACCTTTATTTTCATAATATCATCATTCCTTCTTCAATACGGAGGTAGAAGAGTCCACTTTCAGAGATAAATTTGAATATCGATCGCGAAACCTGGCGCATGAGTTTGTATTTGATGCGGCCAATTCAAGTTTTGATCCGGAGGATCCTAATCCTGATGCGAAGGAATTCTATGATATCTTCAAGAATGCTGATACTCCGTTATAACCGAGTTGTGATTCTCATTCTTTCCAGTTTGTGGTGATGCGGCTGTTGAACCTAAGGTCTTATTTTAACTTACTGCAGGAATGCTACAACCAGATAATTTAGTTTGTTAAAGAGTTGTTGCCAAAAGGATCGAAGGAGTTGCCTGAAAACTTCTGCAAGTCAAAGATGATGATACAGAAACTCGGATTAGGCTATGAAAAGATAGATTATTGTCGAAACTGTTGCATGTTGTACTATAAGGAGAACAATGATAAAGATAAATGTATTTTCTGTCATGCGAATTGGTACAAGCTAATTTTGGGCAAAGGAAAGTCAACTTTCTGAGCAAGGTTGTGTCCCTACAAGTACATGCAGTTTTTGTCGATTACAAAGAGGCTGTAGATGATTTATATTTCAGTAAATACAGCAAAACACATGATATGGCATAGCAAGAAACGAAGGAGAATTATCTCATCCTTCTGATGGAGAGGCATAAAAATATTTTGATCTGTGTTATCCTGAATTTTTTGCGGAGCCCAAAATTTTTCGGTTGGGTTTATGTTCTAATGGATTGGATTAACTCCTTTCGGACAGTCAGAATCACCGTACACTAGTTGGCCGATGATTTTGACTTCTTACAATCTACCACCGTAGATGTGCATGAAGACTCCTTACATATTCTTGACACTTATCATACCGGTCCAAAAAATCTAAAGAAGAACATTGATATCTATTTGCAGCCGTTGGTGGATGAGTTAAAATAATTATGGCAATTCAGTGTTCGAACATATGATATATCAAAGGAGGAGAACTTTCAAATGAGAGAGTCTCTCATGTGGACCATCAACGATTTTCCAGCATATAGAATATTATCTGGGTGGAGTACTCATGGTAATTCTGTCACGACCAACACTCGAAATTTGGGCATGAGCCGTGGGTACGTCCAGCCTACGCCGCAGCATCGACGGTAGAACGCTGTCTAGCTCTCAATACTACTAATCATAACTCACAAAATAACTTGTCAATGATCTCAACTCCATAAGGAGGACAATGAATATGTATTTGATCATCAAATCATAAGATACTCAACCACAATAACTATAGGAAAGTAAATGGCACGATAAGATATAAAAGATAAGAAAGTTCTGACATAAGTCTAGCACATAACTCAAATACAATAATAATCTAGAGTCTAGCTATCCCAACATAAATAGTCTCAACATAATATAATCCAAGTCTCAAGTTTAGAATAATTTAATACATAGATAACTAAACTAAGAAGCTGTCTAAACGACTGCGGGTGGTATCTCCTCTAAGGAGAGTGGCTTTTCTGGAATCTCCGGAATGTAGTATTCATCTACTCCTGGACCATAGTGGGTAGGACAAAAATTCTCAAGATCCTCTGAAAATGTTATCCAGGTCTGGATTGGAGCGAAGCACAAACACTAAATAACAGTTTTAATTATATTGACAAAAACTATAAGACAATGTAAGAAATTACATGATGAAGAAATACTGAAAAATAAGGAATACAGGAGAAACATGTAATCAGCCTATAGATCTAACTAGCAATGAACAGATATATATATGAATACTAGAAATGAGTGTACTAAAATGAAAGAATAGGAATTCTAGCTAAGTGTTGTGAAATATCAGTTTGCTATGTGATCGGCTTGGGACTAGATCAAGCTTGTTATATATGATTGGATATGATACATATAAGGTCAGGCTAACCATCTGGTTAGCTATGATGCAAGCAATAGTCAGGCTAATCATATATAACAGGCTATGAGGCATGTAAATGGTCAGGCTACACCCTATGTGATATGTGGGGTGAGCTATGATGCATGTAAAGTTGGGTATGATCACATAATCTTGGTAATATTTCCCCGTTCCCTGCTAGTACGATAGATTCCAATCACGACTCCTCATGACAGGTATCTATGATACTAGCCCATGTATCCGCTGTGTCAGAATCAAGCATACACTACAACTAGAATCATAGTAATAATCAACATAATAAAAACTGTTAGAGAATGTACTCGCCTGTGGTCCTGAGTAAGGAATAAGGATCGATGTCCAAGAAGGGATCACAAAGACCTAAATATAGAGTAGTTGTGTTAAGTTGTGAAATGAAATGATAATCAGGAATAACTAGCTAATATGATGCTTCTGGGTTATTTCTACATCTACACTAATCTCTAGGTTCAAGCAAAGGTTTAGGTCTCTAACTAGCTAAGCTAGCCAATACACTAATACCTATAGGTTAAATACTCTATGTGTTATATACTAACGAGTATATAGATAACTAACTATTAATTCTACCTGAAACCTCAACTAATATCAAGTAATTGAATAACTAGCATATAGCTAATTAACTAACTGACTTAACATCTATTAATCTAATACTAAGTAAAATACCTACTGATAACCCTATAGTAACTAATATATTATGTATAGCAATTAAAGATTACCAATACACTAGTCTACTAACATTACTTAACATTTCATAGGCTAACTAATATTCAAATTCAATTTCTAACTATACACTAACTAATCTCTATGTAACTAATGGATTAACATCTAATATCTGACACTATACTATACCAATCAACTACAATAACCCTCAACTGAATATCAGCTACCCCTGATACTCAAAGATATTTACCTAATTGACTAAACTAATTGTACCTTATACACTAATTTTATCATCCACTGATACCATCATCCTTTGACTACAGGTAAGCCTACCCGAGTCTCCACCAACTGATACAATTCTTTATCAGTCACTTCCTCATCTTATACATGCCTCTACTAGACACTAACCACTCCCTTATACTGCTGCTACCTAGCTGCAAGACCTGATCCCCCTTCAAACTCTCACTGTGACTGATACATAGGGTATACCAAGGATGGCTGTTAACATGTCACATGGTTTCCATTAAGTGAGGGTGGAGTGAAGCATTCTACTAATACTTTTGTATTGGAGGGGTTATTGTGGGTATAAGACTGATACATTACAATGGTTAAAACATCACAAAGGTTGTTGTCATACTCTTAATCCCCTCCCCATCTCTGAAATAGAAATCTGCACAGTTGGGCAACACTGTGTACACTGGACACTTCCCATTCTTCGTACCTTGCTACATAACACTTGAGCCACTTTACCCCCATCTGATATGCACCCATATGCATCAGATACACACTGTCTCAAGTTTGAACTGAGACTGAGTGCAATTATGCACTTCATTCACATCCCCTTGGTGCCCTAACTGATACTTCAATCCTCATAGTTACTGATACTTCAAGTATCAGTACACTCTTTAACTCAACTAGTACTTCAAACCCCCTCTGATACCAGGTATTAGTATCATCACAGAACACCTACCCTTTCCCTACTAACACCAGCATCATAGTGCATATATTTCAGACCTGAACACTCTTCCTATAACTATGAACTGAAACTCAAGTTTCCCCTAACTAGCACTTGCACCTACATGGCACCAATCAACTACCCACAAGCGTCCATATTCTAATGCAAACAGTAAAAACCCCAACCTTCCTGTCTCAGAACACAGACCTATGTATATAATGCACTCACTGATACTCGACACAGGTACCACTCCTCACTGACACACTCCTTCCTATCATACTGACACATACAGGTACTTAAGTGTACACCTTTATATCATGGTGCACAACCCCTACTCTAATGAACCATCATTCATAAACACCAAGCATCATTCACTGCTATAACCACCTTAACTCTGAATTGCATTAACTGTGTATGCCAGTGCACTGAATCGTGTCTAGACACATACAGTTGCATCCATAAGCAGTTACATCAAGCACAAACTGTACAATGGAGCTTCCAACTGTCACATGTGCAAAACCCTACACAACAATCATGTGTACTGCTTGACTGTGCACACATGCTTGACTGTGCACACATGCTTCACTGGCCCGACACCCCTCCATACCAAGAACACCACACAGTGCATACACACATGCTACCAACAACAGCAAGTATGCTGTAAAATGTGCAGTGACACTGCACAGTGCTCGACCCCTCACTACCAAAAAAGTTAAATTAGCGACGCCCAAAAACGTCGCTAAATGACAAAAAAACGTCGCTAAACACGTTTAGCGACGTAATTAGCGACGTTCTAAGGCAGTCAGAAAAAACCAAGTCGCTGAAAGGAAAAACGTCGCTAAACGTCGCTATACCGACGTTTTTTAGCGACTTTAATGTGTCGCAAAATTTAGCGACGTTTAGTGACGCCGAGTCACTAAATAGCGACGTTTATGAAAGTCGCTAAACGTCGCTGATTAGCGACTTATATAGCGATGTTACACCGACGTCTTTAATGACCTGGCTATTCTGCCATGTCAGCAATTGGCGACGTATAGCGACGTTATTAGCGACGTCATTAGCGACGTATTTAGCGACTTGTTACAGCATCGCTAATTAGCGATGTATTTAGCGACGTAACTTAACGTCGCTAAACGTTGCTAAACGTCGCTAAAAATGTCGCTAATTAAAAAAAAAAATAGTGTCCAGAAGGAATTGAACTTGGGGCTACTTAGATTAATCTACTGGTTGAAGCGATTTGGTCCGATCCAGTGTCTTGTCCAGATCAATCTTCGGTTAGCTTTTTAAAACCCTGGTTTGAAGATTATATGCAATTATTTGTTTTCTCTCCACTTGCTATTTATTACATCATGCCTATTATAATATGTATGAGATTAAGTTCTTTCTCTCCCAAAATGCATATAATTAATATGTATTTTCCAATGTTTCGTTATAATGTTCAACATCATTCAGGTCGATATATTAATATTTTGGGAACTATATATATTAGACATTGTATTGTGCCTTGTGGGGACATATCAAGTAAGTATTCAATGCTGGAATTAAGTATTCAATGCTGGAATTGTAGATGTAGCCAAAGTTTAACAATATATAAGATGAACAGTACAAATACGAGATAAGTATCCAATACCAAGGACTATTGTTGAAGTATCAATAATTCATAATATAGAAATCGAACTCGAGTGACCATTGTGTTTACCGAAGAGTGGTATAAGTTCCTGACTAGGTGGCGGAAGATCAATGGATTAAGCCATGGAGGTGTATTATTCCTTCCATTTATTAATGGTGGGAGTTGAGGGGGACAGTGGGCCCACAAGACGTGCAACGAAGTATGTGCAAAGTCCCGTGCGAAATGTCGGGCCACATAAAAAAATTATTATAGTATAGGACAAATGTGGATATGCAAGATAACTATATAATCCAATTAAAGACCACAAGAAGCATCATACATCATGCCTATTAAAGACCACAAGAAGCATCATACATCATGCCTATTGTTGAAGTATCAATAATTCATAATATACAATCGCATCCTAAATAATAATAAAAATAACTATACTACTGCGGATCTGCAGGAGGCTGACCACCGGCGCGCTTGAAGGATAAGAACTCCTCATACTCGTCCCGTGGAATCGACACCGATGTCGATGGAGAAGGCAGTGACGTCGGTGGAGGCCGTGCCCGCTCCAAGTCTGCGAGTCGCTTGTTGTAAGAATCCAGGGTAGATAACAGCCTCGTACTGCTATGACCCATTGAATCCTGCATCCTCGTCAGCTTCTCGCCCATCGATAGCTGTGACGCCTGCAGCTCCATGATGTTGCGGTCATTGGAGGCTCTAATATCATTTGTCAAATCCCGTAGCTCCGTCATGCTGCGGTCGAGCATATCCAATCGTGCGATGAGCATCGGATCGTCCGCCTGCGGCTGGGACCGGGGCTGCTCCTCCATACTTCGCAGCAACTCGTCACGGAGAGACGCAATCTGACGGTCAATGGCCTCCTGGACGGCCTCCTGGACTCTGGCCAACGACTGCGAGGGCTGCGATTGCGAGGGGTGTGTAGAATGCGAAGCTGTCGGGGAGGCCCTAGATGACTGCGTCGCAACCAGGGCGCCATAGGAGCCCGTACCGTAGTACATACCCCTCTGGAGACCACCAGCTGCGGTCACCCACAGGTCGTCCGCCGACGGAGATGGAGCGGGTTGCGACGAAGTACCAGCCTCTCCAGGTGTAGGTGCACTAGCAGTCGCCCGCTCACGCAGCCTAAGATACTCGGCCTAGAAAAGGTTTGGATACTCGATAATTGCCTAAGTTATATTAAAATTAACACAAAGTAAAGTAATACTTACATAGGTCTGTGAGGCCCTCTCATCAATGAGATTTCCGTCCTTGCGATGGGTGGCCAAGAAGACGGTCACCATGTTTGCATCCTCCCCCCTTTGTACTTGTTAAAAATATATTATTTATTACTAAACTTAAATATTTTTTCCAAGTACCATTTTATGGTACTTATATTAAAATAATATATTTTAAAAGAAAAAACATACCAAACGACGAAAATGTTCCGTCATCAGAATCGAGCTACCACACCACTTGGCAGCATTCTGCCTAGCCGCCTTGGCCTTCTTAGACCTTTCCTTGTAGCTCGGATCGTCGAATCTAGCCCTCATCGCAGTCCACTACTCAGGCGTGATCCAACCTTGGATCGGTTTTCCAGCACGATCACGAGCCTTCTGGTCATCCAGAGCATCTCGGATAAGCATGGCGGCAACAGTAGGAAAGAGCCGCTTGATCAACTCGGCCCGGTGCGGAGGATAAAAATACGTTTGCTACAATAAATAATTCATTAAGTTAGCATCACGAATAAGTTATATAATATGCATAAATTAGAGGATTTATTTAATATACTTTTACCTGGAAGTGCGCAAACCAGAACGCCTTCCTCTCCTCCGGAGCCTCAGAGTAGTTGATCCAAGGGCCACCGTAGTTGTTCCTCAAAAATTGGCCCAGGCGTCTCTGAACCGACGATGGACGATATCTATACAGAGATAATAATTTAGATTACTGAAAAGTCAATATACGATGAATAAAGAGAAACACAAATATATACTAAACCGTCTAATTGACTTACTTTGTACCGTCGACCCAAATCTCTGTCCTCGTCTCCTCCGGAGGTGCGCATGGAGGATCTTCCTGATGCTGGGACAACGTGGGCACGACCTCCTCGACATGCTCATCTATCCCCATGGTTCCGTCAGCAGGAGGAACGCTGGACGAGGGTGTACTATCACGCCAGGAACTACTCGTCCCAACAGTCGGAGATGTGAGTGATCGATATACTGGAGTACTGGGCGACGATGATCCGGAACCAACAGTAGGCAGTACCGGAGTGGCACTCTGTCTACCTCGGGACCTGCCGAATCCTCCGCGTCGTCCTGTCATATCTGATAACAACATATGATGAATATAGAGAAACACAAATATATACTACATTCTACAGTCAAAATGTGATACATATCTCAAAGCATTCTACAGTCAAAATATAATACATATATTCGTTAATGGGTACATCTACTTCGTCAATTTTCCAACCTTGATCTATATTCTACAGTCAAAATATAGTTACATTCTACATGTAATATTTTTTATTTTCAATCATCTTCAGAAAATTTATCTTGTTCGCCTTCGTCGTCCTGCTCTTCCTCTTCCTCGTCTTCACTTTCATCTACTTCGTCGTCCTCTTCGGATAATTCTACATCTTCTACATTATTACTCGTGTAATGAGTAACTTCCGTTAAGTCCACATCTACAATATTTGTTACAAGAGGTAGATCGTCCTCCTGATAAGCTATTTCGTCAATGTCAAAGGTATTTCTAGCTTTAGTCTTGCATACTGCCCACCAATCCGACCTCGCTGTCCCCCGTCTAGGATAAGTTGTGAAGTACACGAGATGAGCCTGACTTGATAGGACAAATGGTTCGTAGCCTTGATATCTATGCTTGTAGTTTATATCCATAAGGCCATGCTTATCAATTTTCCAACCTTGATCTTGAATCGGATCGAACCATTCACACCTGAATAACACGATATTAGCAGGTTCTGTGCCATAATTATATGTCAACTCCACAATCTCTCGTAAGATGCCAAAAAAATCATTGCCCGGATTGACGTCTTTGTAGTTTGAAGATTTGATACACAAACCACTGTTTTTCGTGGAATCAAGATCCAGAAAGCTGTCTCTGATAGGAGCATTTGTTGACTTGAACCTGAACCCATTCACACAGAAACTTGGCCATATTTTTACGGCAGTAATTGGTCCCTTGGCTAGAGTTCTAATAGATTCAGTCTCGGGTGATATTAGACGATCGAACTAAATACCAAAGTAGCGATAGTAAGTTATTTGTTTTGCAAGTGCAGAAATAAAAAGTAATTACCAAGCATCTTACATATGCGCTCAACCAAGAAGGAAAATGGCATCTCATATCTTGTTCTACTTCTTCGTCTGTTATGTAGGGTCTAACCGACCTCAACTCATCATTATATGTGCTGAAAAATAATGAAGCAAATGGTGATTAGTAGCATAATAGTATCTTATACTATTATATTGAGATGATGTAAACGTGGACGTATTAATTACTTACCCCTCTAGCTTCTCCACTTCATCCTCGTCGCAATTGAGTAATATATACAATTGAGCAGCCCTTAGCTCATCGTCATTCAAATATCTCTTCTTCATTTTTCCCGAAGGCTTTCCGAACGCATTGAATACTTTGAGTATTGCATCATTAGATTCCTGATATGCGTCGTCGTTTCTGGGAGCTTTCGTCCTATTAGTAGCAACATGCGGTTTAAAATACGTCGAGCAAAAGTTTGTAATCTCCTCGAGAACATAAGCTTCACAAATAGAGCCTTCAACCCGTGCCTTATTTTTCACCTTTTTCTTTAGGTGATTCAGATGCCGCTCGAAGGGGTACATCCACCGATAACCGACAGGACCACCAACATGTGCCTCATAGGAAAGATGAATTGGCAAATGCTCCATAGAGTCGAAGAATCCAGGAGGAAACACCTTCTCGAGCTTACATAGTGTTATCGCAATGTCCCTCTCTTGCTTTTCTAGACGATCGACGAGCAACTTAGTACAACAAAGATCTCTGAAGAATATGCTCAGCTCTGTCAATGGGTCCCAAACGACCTGCGGTAAGAATTCTCGAAATGCAATCGGAATTAACCTCTCCATGAATACGTGACAATCGTGGCTCTTCATACCCACCAGTTTATTCTCCTTGAGGTCGATGCATCTTCTCAAGTTCGACACGTACCCGTCTGGAAACTTTAGACCCTGAATCCACCTACAAAGTCTACCTTTATCCTCTTTATCCAGTGAGAAAACTGACTTAGGTTGCTTTAACTTTTCATTCCCCTCCTCTATCAAATGCAATGCAGGACGTCTACATATTTCTTCTAAGTCCAACCTGGCCTTCGGATTTTCTTTCGTCATCCCCTTTACCTCCATTACAGTATTAATTATGTTATCAAACACATTCTTCTCAATATACATGACATCAAGGTTATGTCTGATCAGATTGGTGCTCCAATATGGCAGATCCCAGAATATACTTCTCTTCGTCCAGTTATGGGTGCGACCAAATCCGTCACACTTGTACCCCTTAGCAGGCTCTTCGATAGCACTTGGTAAATCTTTTACCTCTTCCCATATCGTGCATCCGGGCCACCTTGGCGGTGGATTGGCCTTCTCCACAACTCCCGCACGAAAAGCATTCTGATTCCTCCGGTACGGATGATCCTTCGGCAAAAATTATCGATGACAATCGAAGAAGCACGGTTTGCCTCCGTGTTTCAAACGGAAAGCCTGAGAATGGTCCATACAATACGGACATGAGAGATGACCATGGGTGCTCCATCCCGATAACATTCCATAGGCCGGAAAGTCGTTGATGGTCCACATAAGTGCTGCCCTCATCTGAAAATTCTGTTTTCTAGAAACATCGTACGTGTTGGCACCTACTTCCCACAGCTGATTCAACTCATCTATCAAAGGCTGTAAATACATATCGATGTTCCTCTTCGGATTGTTCGAACCCGGGATAATAACGGTTAGGAACATATACGGAGTCTTCATGCACATCCAAGGCGGTAGATTGTACGGAGTGACGATCACAGGCCAACACGAATACTGGGAGCCCGAAAGTCCGAATAGGGTAAAACCGTCAGAGGAGAGCCCCAATCTGACATTACGTGCTTCCTCGACAAAATGTGGATACTCTCGATCAAAGTGCTTCCATGCTTCTCTATCGGATGGATGATCCAATACTCCTTCGATCTGTTTTCGCCTGTGCCAACTCATATTTTCTGCAGTCTCCTTAACCATAAACAACCGCTGCAACCGCGGCGTCAAAGGCAAGTAGTGCATCAAATCGGTAGGCTTTCTTGCACCGACAGACTTTCCTCTAACAGTGGCCTTGTAGCGATCAGCACCACAGAATCTGCACGCATCTTCATCTTTGTCGTCTTTGTAGTACAACATGCACCCGTTGCGACATGCATCAATTTTCTCGTATCCCATCCAAAGCGATCTCACCATCCTCTTAGATCGATAGAAGTATTTAGGCAACTTTGCACCCTCGGGCAAGATCTCTATAATCAAATCGAGCAGTCGATTATAGCATTCTTGCGACATGTTAAAATTGGACTTGATGCTCAATAATCTTGTAACCACCTTCAACGGTGAATGATCCTCACAACCAGGATATAGTGGAGTCCTTGCATTCTCCAGCAACTCCATAAACTTTGCAGCATCGGCATTCGGTGCCTCCTCAGCTGCATCATAATTGTCCGGATTGAAACTAGGTCCCGCCGCATCATAATTGTCCGGATTGAAACTAGGCCCCGCCGCATCATAAACCATGTTCACTAACCCGTCGTCGTAAGCATCGTGGTCTTGGACATCCAAATACGGCTCCACATAGGGCTCCGACTCCGATGCTAGAGATACAAGTTCTCCGTGCGCGGTCCAATGATAGTAATTCGGCGTGAAGCCCTTCGAGTATAAATGATATGTAACTTCCACTTCTGGATGATATTTCCTATTGCGATATCTCACACACGGACACTTAATTTTGGTACCGTCCATGTACTGAGGGAAAGCCTTGGCGAACTGCAGGAACTGCTGTACACCCTCAATGAATTCATCCCGCACACCGCACATGTCATCAGGATGACGGTTGTACATCCACGAACGATGACGCAGATAGTAATTCATACCATTTCTAGATACTTCTGCAAAAATGACAGTATGTATCATATAAATCATTACATACAGTGGTTTATCACCTAACTTCATAACTTAACCGTACTATAAAAATCATAACTGATATAATACATACTTTCATTTATCAAAGTCTAAAATAAGCAATATTCAAAACAACTGAAAAGAGGCCAAGTCTCTTAGTTTTTTAATATTTTATACTATTGGTAAAAGCTTGGGTTCTTTACTGTATACAATGCTTACTAGGACATATAGTTACTTAGCTAACTATTAACAAAATCAAGTATATCAGTAAGTAACTATTTAACTACACTAACTATGTACTAATTTAATACTAAACTGATACCCTTAACTTCTACCCAATAACTCATGCTAACCCATCTTAAACCAACTAACCAATAGCTTGACACTAAGCTAACTAACACTAGTATAAATAGCTCACTAAATGCAACTGAAAACGGATACTGATACAGTGGGACTTGTTGATACTTACTGATACATGGTTGCTGAAATGACACAGTGCTGATGGTTTTCCTCTTCAGTTGCCTGCTCACTGTTGCAGACCTCCTTCTCACTGCCTACTACAAGGCTCGAGTATCCATCAACACTTCTACCTGGAACCCCTCACCCTGCTACTACCACTGCTCCATACCCTAACTGATACAAGAGTATCAGTGTGTGTACAGTCCAACTCAACTCACTAAAACATCTAAAACTAACTACCTAAAGGCACTGTGCAGATACCGAAATGCTTATTCAGTTGTTCACTGAGTCGTGCCTCCTACAATATGCTGTGCACATCTGACTGCACACTGGTGATACTTTCCTACTGCTGAACTTCTCCCTTTATATTGTGCCCTTGCTGCATTGCTGCAGGGCTCGACTGATACACTGAACTCCTACTGCAACACCAATACCCAAGCACAATGTTGCATTGGCCCTTCTTACTGCTGCTGCTATTGCAGTTAGCTACCTTGCTGTGCATCCCCTTCATAAAGTTGTACATCTCTTTTGTCACTGACTGCACGAACACCCCTGTGCATTTCTGGGTACAATGACTGCTCCTTCTCGAGGCTGACTCCACGTTGCTGCTCATCGCAAGCTCCTCAACCCGATCCCCCTTCGACCACTAGTACACTGATACACAGTGTGGTCGAGGCACACTGTGCACACCATAGTGAAACCGATTTCCCCCTGATACACTGGCATACTGATGCACAATTTTACGGCCGGAGCTTTCCCTCCCTCACACAAAAATATAAAGTCACTGAACTTACTCACTCACTCACTCACTCACTCACTGATACACTAAACTCACTGATACACTAAACTAAACTCACTGATACACTAAGCTCACTGACACACTAAGCTCAACATAGCCCTACCTTCATGTAAAACAACACTACCCACATTCAACACCACCAAATATCTCATGATTGAAAACTTAGCTAAATACTTAGAAAAACCTTAACCCTCACTCCTCTTTTACTGAACTACCCATACAAAGAAACCCAAGCTCTCCACTGACTGATACACTGAGGTATCAGTGCCAACACAGTGCACATACAGTGAAGACACAGTAAAGAACCTGACTCCCTGTGTAAATCAGTCCCATGTCAGTGTCTGTGTGAGTGTGTGTGTGTGTATCTACGTTTGTGTGTGTGTGTCGTGTGTGTGTGTCGTGTCTGTGTGCGTGTGTCATGTTTGTGTGCGTGTGTCGTGTCTGTCCAGTCATCAGTTGTGTCAGTGTCACATGAGAGAGAGAGAGAGAGAGAGAGATTACCTAGAGCTCGAGGAGGAGGTGGGGGGTGCCGGAGTAGCCGCAGCCGTGGAGAGCCGGTCGCCGGAGAGAGGGGGGGGCGGGGGAAATCGAAAACTTTTGAAATTTTCGACAGATGGGGGAAAAGAATCTGAGCCCTAATTAACCAAAAATTAACGACGTTTAGCGACGTCTAATAAAAACGTCGCTAAATTAAAATTTAGCGACGTCAAAGACGTCGCTAAACACGTTGCTAAATATTTTTGATATATACGTCGCTAATTACGACGCAAAACATCGCTAAATCAGATATATTAGCGACGTTTAGCGACCTTAATTGAACTTATAGCGACTCATCTTTTAAAATCTGAATAAAAGTCGCTGAACATCGCTAAATGTCGCCATTTGGCGACGTTTAGCGACGTGTTTAATGGAGTCGCTGATTTAGCGACGTTTATACCAGGAGTCGCTAAAATACGTCGCTAATCCCGCTTTTTCTGGTAGTGTCTCTATCACCAATCCTCATCTCCCACACTCAAGTGCAAAAGCACACCCTATCCAAAACCAACACTAACAACACATCACACTCATAATATATGAATGTATATACTAAACCATATATAACATATATATATATACACATACTTATTTCAATTATATATATATATACATGTACATTATACACACACACACACACACACACACACACACACACACATATATATATATATATATATATATATATATATATATATATATATATATATATATATATATATATATATGAACACACATTTCAACAAACACTTTGAATGCACCATTGACACTCTATGATACACAACCAATCCTCTTGCCAAAACCCCTAAATTGTAACTAAAAACATATACTCATATAAAATATAAATATATAATTATAGTATGATTAGTTACAAAGAACAATGGAGGGAAAATACATCTTTAAACACAAAACCCTAAATTACATATGACACCATAAAAAAATTATTATGAAAACCAATAGAGACGCATGCTCTCCCCTTATAGCTATTCCTAAACTATGGGTGGGCTCATAATGGCCTAACAAATGATAAAAACTAGTATTTATTTATTTTATCACACCATTACTTTATGATTATCTGTTTGATGACACCATTTTTTTATTTGCTGCATATTTTCTTATAGTATGGCGGGACGAGGACGAGGATGACGACAAGTTCATAGAGGATCATCTTTTCAGCATCCTCCGTCTACTATGCCTGCTACCCCAGATTTTCGCACACGACCTGAGGACGAGTTTGTAGATGCGGCAAATGGTTTATCCCAGCCATATACTTGTTCTTCAGTAGGAGGAGCTACTCCATCTCCCGGATTGCCATCAGTTGATACCCCTTCTTCTACTCCAGCCACTATCGACACTACTACATCGGCTACTCCACCAGTTGCTCCCACTTGAGCAAATATATTTCCAGGCCTTCTTGTGGACAACGGAGTATATGTCCGCTGTCCAGGATTTGTAGACCCCCTAATCTACCAGAGCGGCCAGCCAATATCTGTAGTCCCGAGCTATGGGCCGATGGAGCGACGTAAGCATTTATTTGCCAATTCACATATTTATTTTATATTTTTATTCTAATTGTATATTGTCTACTTATTTTAGATTCTTCCCGATCAAGGCTGGGAATGATCTGGGGGAGATCATACGGGGCTACTTAGATGGCCCTTATATCAACTTTAGTGACATCCCTCTCGATCGACGATTCGCTTGGCTGGAGAAGCTCGGGGTATGTACATAAATTTTATTTATAATAATATATAATTTTTTTGATTATAATTCTAAAAAATAAATTTCTAATTTGTAGAGGTTGTACTGGTGGCCGGATCAAAGACATATTGATATCCGGAAGTGCAACAAGACCGTTGCTAGTAAGAGGTTGAGAGATATGATCAATGACCAGAAGGCGCTGGCGTTACTTCGACCGTTTCACCGCAAGAAGTGGCTGAAGGCGGAGTACTGGGGGGAGATAAAGAAGAAGATGGCCACCCCGGCCTATAAGGCCATGTGCAAGAAGACGAAGGCTGGCCGTGCTAAGGGTGGTCTCCATACTGGTGGATCTATTCCGACCGTCGAGCATTTTCGATGGATGGTTAGTATTAAAATTTTCTGCTAGATCAAATTTTTCGTAATTCTAATTTTTTTTTTCTTATTTATTAATTACTTAATTTTTACAGTGCGACGAGGCCGCCAGAGCCAGAGAAGACCCCAAGACAGTTGACTTTCCAGCAATCTTCCAGTGGACCCACAAAAGAAAGAAGGATGGGAAGCTCGTAGATGAGCGGACCGTCAAAGCATATGTAAGTTATCTTTATAATTTTTTTAATTTAATTAGATTATTTTTATAATTTAATTAAATTCTACGTTTCTAGGTCAAAATAGTCAAAATAGGTCAACTCTAGGTCAAACAGCCAAACTATGACATTTTCTAGTTTATAGGTAGATTTTTTATCCATTCTGATGGTTTATGAAGTTATATTAGGTTATATTAAGATTGTAAAAGCATATAAAAGTGAAAAACTTATCAATCTCATATAAATTAATCGACAAGGGTGATTACTATTTCATTCAATTTCAAAAATACTAAGAAACAACACTGTAAATACTTAAAATTATGCACCTTGATTAATATCCTATTTTAAGAAATAATATTGTAAATACATAAAATTATAATTTTATTCAATTTACTTTAAACCTCAAAGGAATGGTCCGATAGCGATTCCGATACTTTGAACCTTGGTTAATATCCTATTTTAAGATATTATAAAAATTAAATATAGAAAATAAAACTCAAATTATATACATATACTATGATATCTAGTATCTAATATGATACTCTAACCAAAATCAAATATAGCACATATAACTCTAAAATCCTTAACTCTAAACATATTTATATAAATAAATATATGAGAGTATGAGAAGTTAAAGGGGGGCTCTGAGAGCAGTACGCCGACTGAGAGAAACGATCGGTGGGTACAAGCTGTCGGGAGAGGAAAATGCGGCAGCGTGTATGGTACCAGATCGTTGGTATCCCAGCGTGTACGGATTGTCAATGCAAAGACTTTAGTATAAATGACAAAACCAATTAATATAAATCTGCAGTAGAAATGAATGGTTTATCCTTGAATGTCTCGACAACTAAGGATAAATTTTTTTTTCTTGAATCTCTTCTTAGCAATGAATTAAATTCCAGTGTAAAAATAAAAATATTAGAACTTCTTGAAGATGAGAAAGGAGAGAAATCTCAAGAAGTAAGATCATACAATATGTCCGAGGTGATATCTCATTATAAAAATAAAGAAACAAAACTTGTTTTAAACCTACAAGTAATAAAATTAGTTATTCCTTTATCATCATTGCAATTGGCTTTGCAAACAGTTACAAACATTAACATCCGATGAAGTTGATCAACTATTCGTTTATCAGAACAACCGTATATATATATATTCTATTCATAAATATTTCCTCCACTATAATTATTTTAAATTAAATGATTATTTTCTTCAAATAAGACATCTATAGGAATTGGTCTCTTATAGTAATATTTTTGCATATTTGGGGGTCTATGTTTTATAGTATTGATAATATCAGTATGATGATTACTAAAGGATTTTTCTATTTTGTCAAGTTGAATTGGACTTATTTGATTTTCATCCATGACACAAGCAAATTGATTTTCAGATTCCTGAAATTGCTCTGTATCGATTTCTTGTTCAGATTCAGATTCTTTATTTATAGATGAGTTTTCCTATAAGGTACGAAGAGTCGTCTCTTTTAATTTAACAATAAGAGAATTAATCTCTTCTTTAGTGAATTCAGGAGAAGTCATTCAAAAGTCATTAGTAGACGTTAATATTTGCCGCACAACATAGAGAGGTCTAAGCCTCTATTTATACACACAAACTTGAATCTTCCAAGTGGCCAGATGTCCCTTGCAACCTCCAGCTATCCTTTCACACATCTCGATCATGTGGGTCCATCTTTTTTTTATGTGCTCACATTAATATTTGCCGCACAACAGAAAGGGCTAGCGTTCTCTTCGCTTTGTAGCACCCTAATGATTAGGCTCTTTATTAGCCTACTTTTGATTACGTGGGTCCCATGTATGATGTGACCTATTTGGGAGAATTTTTCTCATATATCTTTCTTTAATGGTTTTTATAGTTATCCTTTTTCTTGGCTCCATTATTGAATATTATTAGCGATTTGACTAAATATTTTGTTAGCAGTAGGATCAATATCTTTATCTTGATTTGATTTTTTTATTATTTTGTACTGTCTCTAATTCAAAGGATTCAATAGAAGCTGCATCCATATCAAAATCAAACTAAGCTTGTAATTGAGCTTGCATATAGAGAACACATTTTTTTTTCAGTTCTTCATTTGTGATTTTAGGAATTTTGTTTTTAAGAGATTCTTTTAATTTTTTAATAGAATTTTTCTCATGAATTTTCTTTTGGATTTTTGCTTCCATTTGAACTTCATTGTCTTTAATTTTTGTAAGAATTTCTACCAATTTTTCTTTCTCATCAATCTTAGTCCACCATTTAATAAAGAATTTTTTTTTTTTAGAATGGAAAAATTATTGGTATTAAAATCACATTAGATTGTCCATTTAAATGTATATGAAATTTTATTCTTAACAAAGAAGTGCATGATACTCTCCCCTTCAAAAAGTGCATCACTTTTGAGACATTCAGGGTAGGAAAGAGTCCATCGAGGTAATTGTTCCTGGATAGTATTAGGAAGGATATCCAAATTAGCATCAAATTGAATCCACCAATCATTAAATTAGGCGAGAATGTCATGAAGATGAATTATAGCACAAATTGGGATAAACCAATAGTGCTTTGGCATGATTTCTCATAGTAGAGAAATTTGAAAAATGATAGGATATAATCTTAGTAATTGTAAAGACAATAAATAGTTTTATCTTTACTGCTTAAACTAATAGTTCTATTAGGATGTAAATCCCATGATTGATGTGTGTGAATTTGATGGATGACAACTTTGCTGTAAAACCCCCCAAATATTGGGTCCCTAGCATTTTGATAAACATGTTCAATTTCAACTGATTTAGTAGCAAGAAGAATCCCTTTATAGATTATGCGAGATTATTGCCAGTTGGGAACATGCTTTTTTTGAGACATTTCTCTTTGATTTTCCACATATCATTCATCCGTGGGATGTCTATTTTATTTAGTTTTAGAATTTATTTAGAGATTTTTTTTTCAGTGTAGATTGTCTCAATTTCCATAACATCTTTATAGGAAGGATTGCTATTAGCAATTTCATTTTGCTTCCCCTTATTTTGGGAAGATGATCCTAATTGGGAGGATCCACCAAAAGTTTTTGACATAAAATTTGTCCTGCCAAAGTTATCCATGGGCCTCATTCCCCATGGCTGCCTACCTCTTCCTTGCTTGAAGCTATTCATGATTCTGCAAAAATTCACGTGTAAGAAAGTAAGGAAGAGAACTATCAGATCCTTTAATAAATTCAATGTCATAATAAAAAATTGCTAATTCAGCTTGCCATCTAGCAAATTTTTGTTTAGATGCTAAATTTTTAACATCATTTTCAAGAACTATTTTAGCAGAGCTACAATCAATTCTTAGTAAAATTTTTTTATTTATCATAAAATTTATGAATGCATTTAATAATAGAAAAAAATTCTTTCTTAATTATAGAATAATTTAATTGCATATTATTCTATTTTCCTGAATGATATCTAACAAGTAAAGTTTTGTTAATGTTATGATTCAGTTTTTTTTAATTCCTCTAAAACCAGTATCACTGTGATCGATTGTTGAGTCTTGATTAGAATAACTAAAGAAGCTGTTAATCCAGCAAGAGCATCTGCTTCAATATTCTGTAATCGAGGTCCATGCTCGATGAAGAATCCTGGGAAAGTTGAGGCTATATCAATAGTAGTCCCGTAGTACGGGATGAGGTCTTCATGGTGAACCTCATATTATCCTCGAACTTGACTGACTATTAGCTTAGAATCACCGTAAGCTTCGAGATAGTCTACCCCTAGCTGTTTAGCTAATTGGAGTCTGATGACTAAAGTATTATTCTCTGCCACGTTATTGGAACATGGTTCCGTGAGGGAATAAGCGCGCTAGATGACCAGGTTATCAGGGGAGACAAATACCACCCCCACTCTTGAGATAATGTTGCCTTTGCGTCCCGTTCGTGAAGCGTCGTCAATTTTTTTTGCCAAATTAACTATTCTGATATTGTGTTTGACTCCAATACTTCATCTGGAATATCGTCATAAAGTTTTGATGTCTCTAGGACTGGATGAGCTGCCAAAAAATTGGCCAATGCTTAGCCCTTGACTGTCTTTTGTGGAACAAACACCATATCGAATGGAGAAAGCATCATTGCCCATGTAGCTAGGCGGGAATCCAGTGCTCCTGGCTTAGTCATGAGAACTTTGAGGGGATTGACCCAAGATATAACATAGATTATTTGTCCCGTCACATAGTGTCGTATCTTCTGAATATCAAATATCAGAGCCAGACACTCCTTCTCTATAATATTATACTTGTGTTCAGCACCAACCATCATCCGACTGAGATAATAGATGGCTTGTTCATGGCCTTCATCATTCTTCTGAGCTAACAGTGCGCTAAGAGACTAATCCATTGCACGAATGTAGAATAAGAATAGTTTTCCCACTACTGGAGCTACTATTACTGGGGGATTAGTGAGATACTTCTTAATATCATCAAATGCATGCTGGCATTCTTTAGTCAACATGAAAGAGACTCCTTTCTTCATCAACTTAGTGAACGGTTGGCATCGTCTAGAGAGATTAGATATAAATCTTCTTAGGTATGCCAATCTTCCTTGAAGCCCGCTGACTTCTTTAAGATTCTTCGGGGTATGCATGTCAAGGATAGCCCTTGCCTTCTCAGGATCTAAATAATTATCCTTTGAAGTTATAATGAATCCAAGGAATTTGTCGTTGGAGACTCCCAAAAAGAATTTAGTTGGATTCATCTTAAGTTGGTGTGCACGCATCAGTACGAACATTGTTCTTAAATTTTGGAGGTGATGGCCCTTAAAATGACTCTTGACTGCTATGTCATCAACATAATATTTTACTATTTTGAGCAAATATTTTCAAAAAATTATGCTCACAGCTCGCTGGTATGTCGTACCTGTATTTTTCAAACCGATGGGTATCCATGTGTAGCAGTATACCCCCAACGGTGTTCAGAATGATGTGTGCTTCTCATCATTCGGGAACATCTTGATCTTGTTGTTGCCTGAGAATTCGTCCATGAAAGATATTCTCTCAAAGCCACAAATATTATCAATCATTACATCGGTGATTGGAAAAAGGAACTCGTCTTTTAGGCAAGCTGAGTTTAGATCGTGGTAGTCTATGTAGGCTTAGATCTTTCCATTCTTGTTTATTACTGGAACTATATTGGCCACCCAGTCTGAATATTTTTTTTCGAGAATAAAGCCGCTTGCTATCAGCTTATTAACTTCTGCTTCAATTGCTTACATGATATCTGGACAAAATTGTCATTGTTGTTGCTTCACTAGCTTAACATTAGGAAGAATATTGAGACTGTGCATTAAAATATGGGAATATAGTCCCGGCATGTCTTCATAGATCCATGCGAAGACATCAATATATTCCCTTATAAGTTGTATAAGAGATTCTCGATCTTCTCCAGAAAGAATTTTACTGATAAAGATTGGCTTAGAGGAATACTCATCAACCAAGTTGACTTGAAAAACTTCATCTTCAGTAGTCGGTTCACGTAGCTCGAAACATAATTCCTACTGAGACTCCAACTTTTGAGCCCAAGGTTCGACCTTAAATGGTTAGAGTGACTGATCATCGTCTTCAACTTGGTCCACTGACACCATGTTGATAGACCATGATTTCATAAAAACTTCTCATATGCTAAAATTAGAGTCCCAAACAGTGGACTCAGAAGTGTGAGAATGCATCTCGGCTTCAACTTCTGAGCACTCTGGCATCATTTCTAGAGTGACATAGCATAAACCATGCCGAGTTCGTTGGTAGTAGGTTTCAGGATTATCTTTTGGAGCAAGGTAACATAATGGCAAACGTTGCCCTTGGCCGTAGTTTAGGCCTTGGTTACTTTTTAAATTATAAACCATCCGTTGAATGAGGTCCTTCGCTTGAGGACTGTAATGGTAAAGTTGTATTTTACTGTTGTCGGGTTCAGGATCGTCGATGAGGAAGTCTTTTTGATCCTCGACCCTACTAAAGATGGTAGGTTTGTCTCCATTTCTCTTTACTGGAACTTAGAAGACTAAACCATCGTTTGAAAGATATCAGTCTTTGCATGAGTTATGTTACTGGCATTGTAGAAGCATAAAAATATGCATCCCTGCATCCAAAAACTATGCGCCCCTAAAGCTCAGTAGAAATCAGGCCGTAGAGGCACCTTGTGGTCCAATAAGGCAACACTCATGCGTCCCAATCAGCCAAAGCAGCCTTGGTCGCAGATGGACCTGAGATGACGTCCCGTCAACAGGATCGTCTCTGATACAGAATTCTGACAAATGATTTTTTTGATTGCCTCAAAAGACGTGAACATTCTAAATGACATAACTCTCACGTCAGCACAGAACTTCACTCTCGATGGGTGTGCAGTGCCATGTGTACAACACAATAAGGACCCCATATATCCCATACTATATGCTTCTCTGGCCCATACGTCCCATACTCCATGCGTTCTATACATCTCTAGCCCTAAGGGTCCCAGACTCCATGCGTTCCATGCGTCTCTAGCCCCATTCGTCCCAGACTCCATGCGTTCATGTGTCTCCGGCCTCGTGCGTCCCAGACTATATGCGTTTCATGCGTCTCTGGACCCATGCATCCCAGAGTCCATGCGTCTCTGGCCTCATGCGTTCCAGACTCCATGCATCTTAGGCCATATGCGTCTCAGACTCCATGAAGACCAAGTCTTGCCGTTACAACTGAAGTAGCTCTCTCTAACCCAGTACGGACCACGTATCAAGATGACCAAGTCACGCCAACAGGACGAGAACCACCCAGATCTTCAGCAACAGAAAATCCGAATAAGCATCCATGTGGCAGCTTGACCTGCTCATGGTTACAGCTGTACCATGTTAAGAAGAGATACGTTGCACCCTCCAGCATCCATACGGCCCAAAATATGCACGCCCAAGGATGACTATATATATATCCGGGTGGCATGCCCAAAAGGACACAGAGAAAGAAGGGTGGCAAAAATAGAGGAAGAGAGAGCATACCGAGACGAGCAAAGGGAGAACTTAAGCTTCTTCACCCTACGTCAGATCGTCAATGGAGTAAATAAGCCGCCATAGTACTCATTGTCAATCGTCACACCCAAGATCAAAATATTGTACTTAGATCATTCATTTTAGGATTCTTTATACTCTTTTCGTTCCTTAAATACAAAGTTTGCAAAAATATATTTAATGGCGAACAAGATGGCGAAAGTTATGACACATTGGGACGCAGCGAAGCTTGGGTTAACTTAAAGAATGCTGGTGGTCCGCTTCAACCAGCAGGCTTTCGAGGACATGCTCTCCGGGGACAGCGTGAGTCCTTCTCCAAGGCTAGCAAAGCCCAAGAAGAACCGCAAGGCATGGGTTAAAAATGCCGTTGTGACTCACCCAACTATGGAGCATGCGCTCCCTGTCTCTTTCTGCCGCAGGGACCACACATCATGCGTCCACTGCCAATGCGGCAACCCCTTCCAACAAGAAGGATGCTCAGCACCAGAAGACCCACAGGACGTAGGTTGCAAAGGGCATTTTGCCTCACCCAACTGTCGAGTATGTGCTCCCTGTCTATCTTTCGGATGCTGAAGACGGACAACATGCGTCCACCCTGGTTGTCCCCTTTCATGCGACCTCCTGGCCTGAAAAGGAATATGCTCAATGCCCAAATTCTGACAAAGGAAAAGATTACAATGCCTGAACTGCGGGTGCTGAGGCATATTCCATATGTCCACAGCAGAAGCCACAAAATTTGGCAGCAAAGGGAAAAAGTCCACATGTAGCACCGATCGTCGGTCACAGGCAAATGTTCACATCCGGCTAAGACAACCACAGAAGTTCTGCCTTCGACCGAATTTTATGTAGCGCTGACTCTATACACTTTGCTGAAAAATGAAAGATGTTAACTTAGACTCCTCCTACTACGCACCATCTTGTGCTAGGATAAAGAAGTCTAGGACAATGCGAGCCACTGACGGGAAGTCATACAAGACCGACCTATGTGTCCAGCCCACAGCGGCAAATAGACAGAGTCCATCTCAAAAGTCTTTCACTGATGATCTGGGAAAAGTTCTTGTATGAACCCCAGATCAGGGAGCAAAGGCAACATCCACGCACCCGTGTGCTCGGTATACCAGTGCTAATAAAAAGGGTGCAAAGGTGACTCAACACTCGCTTGACTTGTGCAACATGATCAATAACAAGCGCAAAGCGAGGGAAACAACTACGGCATACGAAGTATCCTCCCCAGGGCACTACTGTGCCAATATTTTCATCAACTCTGAAATAAAGCAGCAATGCCAACAAACAGGAAGTTGACGTTGCAACAACTGCAGCAACAGGCACCTACCCGGTAGCATTCCAGAAAATAGGTGCAACTACTAGAGGAGGATCTGTCCTTCGCCTCATGCTACTTCGCATAGAAATACCCTTCCACCGGAGGAGGCCGAAAGTCTAGCACCTCAAACCCTTCGCTCTCGGCCAGCATGTCGAGATGCAGGTCCAAGGAGGACAGACAGCAGTACCCACAAAGGGGGTTTTCTAGGGCACCCACTCCAAGAAGAAAGTGCTAGCTGCTAAGGGTGGTCCTTCCTCAAGACCCCTAGAGATCCTACAAGCTAGGGGTAGCAATCTCCCGGACCTAAGCAACAACATGGTGTTCCGAGAAGGCGGTGATTTCCAATGAACAGACTCCGATGTCCCTGGGGGTGTACACCTACGTCAAGAAAATAGCCTCCTACGCTGAGGGTACGTAGTACTCTCTCCGAGTCCGAGGAGGAGACGACGCTACCTGATAACTACTCCCGGTATGAGTCTGAGACAGAAAGTATGGCGTCCACTGCCCCGTCCATCTCTTCCATGTTAGGACCGTATATATAGAAGGGGATGATCATAAAGGCCCCAGTGATCGACAACACCTAGAGGCTCTTGAGGCCATGATGTAGACGGTGAGTTCATCAATGCAGGCCCTGAACCAGGCAATGCTTAAAATCAAAGCCAACATGTCTTCCCAACCTACAAGGGCTTGTGGACAAGCAAACTTGGAACCTGGGACCAACGCAGACTCCGAAGCAACCGCTACTCCCATAGGAGGTAATCACCCTTCGCCTGGCTCATCTGCCACGTCCACCGGAGAAGAAGCCAGAGAAGCAATGAGGAAAGTCCAGGAACTTCGGGCTTGCCTAGATGCCATGGGCAACCGGGACTCACAGTACAAGCTCAGGATACGAAAACCATACCCCCGCGAGTGAAGAGATGTGCCGTACCTGCCTAAGTACAAGCCCTTCAACCTGAACCCATTCAACGGGAAGAATTTCTCCCGTCAATACATGAGTTATTTTGAGAGTGCTACAGGGCACCTACCTTGTAACACCCCATTCCGCTCAAGCGGACTGCCGATTCAAACAGCAAAAGTGCAATGTCCCGACCTGCTTTGCTCAGGCAAGAATACTCGTTTGAGGCAAAGGATATCCAGACGTGTCCCTATAGGATTTCGGCTTAGGCTTTCAGAGGCTCGCTTGACGTATCGCTCAACCGAGGCGAATCATCGCTAAGGTGGGTGGCTATGGTGAACTCGTCTTTGCTTAGCCATCACACTTAAAATGTGGAATAATACATGCTAGTCCCTAGGTGAATCACCCCCTGCGTGCAAATAAGAATATAACACAACTAGCTAATAGAATAATCCCAACTTGTATTGCTTGTGCTAAAACATGAAAATGAAATATTGCTTATATTCAGACCTTCGCTTGCTAATTTCCCTTACAGTTTCACCTCTCGGCTTACTTTTGGGCCCGAGCCAACGTGTTTGCTTAAGTTCCTTAGAAACACGTGCTTGCCTGCTTACAAATATCTAACGTTATTCGTACTATGCATGCATTCTAGTTAGCCAGGAGACTATCAAATAGCTCTTCTATAGAATTGAACCTACAAGTATCTGGGACCGTTAGGTCACCAAGGCAATCCCCGAACCAGGGGCATGTATCAAGGCAAAGTGAATACTGAATTGGAATCACATCAAGTTTACCTCTGAACGAGAATCCTGTTAATGCTTCGTTTAAAGCGGAATTAAAGATTGTACTCATGTTATGGATTGTCTTGTTAAAGATGTGAATTTGGACAACCCTAGAGACCTGCACGTCGTGGATAACTCAAAAATGAGGTATAGTTCCACGGACGGTCACCGGGGTACTAGGACCGATCCGATCAGGATAGAACTCAACGCTAGTGTACAGTCTATTGTGTTGGACGAGATGGCGTGTAGCGCTCATCGTTCTTTCGCTATATACCATTCTCTCCAGTGGCTGAACTCTATTATATAGTCTATTGTGCTGGACGAGATGGCGTGTAGCGCTCATTGTTCTTTCGCTTTATACCATTCTTTCCAGTGGTTGGGTCCTTTATGGCTATGCCAGCGATAATTGTTTATATAGATAAGTCATTCTCGCCTAGCGGGGACGGCTGATTTGCCTGCGGGAGATCGGGGCGTGACATATTGGTATCAGAGCCTGGCTTATACGCCTTTGGATTTTATTTCGATTATTTCAGTTTCGAAAGCTCGTTCGTGGGTTATGTGTACGCTCTCTCTCAATGTCCCAAACGGAATGTTCCAACAATGAGTCTAAAAATTTTCAAAAAGCGCATTAGAATAATGTGATTGCTTGTATGAATTGTGATGCTAGAACCTTTGTGCCGACCTGTGCAGACTCTAATAATTTACGCAAGTAGCTTGTCCGATTTCACTATCTCTATGTTTGGTTGAATGCATATGTTTGAGGGACGCCTTGAACTTGTGCACGATCCAAGACTTAAAAAATATGAAACTCGACTGCTAAGACTTCGCTATCGCTAAGTTGGTTGGCGTGCTCATGCTAGAGGTGCAATTTGAATATGCGCACGATCCAGACTAGCGATATGCTGATCTCGAACGCTTGTGCAAGTGAATATCCAAATGAACAAGTATAACGACTTGTATAGGTTTTCCTCAGCCTTATATCGTTAAATCAAAATTGTCTGCATGCCCTCAGGAAGTCTCGAGGACGAGACTTTTTTTGACTGGTGGATGATGTAATACCCCGTTCCGCTCAAGCGGACTGCCAATTCAAATAGAAAAAGTGCAATATCCCGACCTGCTTTGCTCAGACGAGAATACTCGTTTGAGGCAAATGATATCCAGACGTGTTCCTATAGGATTTCGGCTTAGGCTTTCAGCGGCTCGCTTGACGTATCGCTCAACCGAGGCGAATCATCGCTAAGGTGGGTGACTATGGTAAACTTGTCTTTGCTTAGCCAGCACACTTAAAATGTGGAACGATACATGCTAGTCGCTAGGTGAATCACCCCCTGCATGTAAATAAGAATACAACATACCTAGCTAAGGGAATAATTCCAACTTATATTGCTTGTGCTAGAACATGGAAATGAAATATTGCTTATATTCAGACCTTCACATGCTAAGTTCCCTTACGGTTTTACCTATCGGCTTACCTTTGGGTCCGAGCCAACATGTTTGCTTAAGTTCCTTAGAAACACGTGCTTGCCTGCTTACAAATATCTAACGTTATTCGTATTGTGCATGCATTCTAGTTAGCCAGGAGACTATCAAATAGCTCTTCTGTGGAATTGAACCTACAAGTATCTGGGACCGTTAGGTCACCAAGGCAATCCCCGAACTAGGGGCATGCATCAAGGCAAAGTGAATACTGAACTGGAATCACATCAAGTTTATCTCTGAACGAGAATCCTGTCAATGCTCGTTCAAAGCGGAATTAAAGATTGTACTCGGGTTATGGATTGTCTTGTTAAAGATGTGAATTTGGATAACCCTAGAGACCTGCACGTCGTGGACAACTCGGAAATGAGGTATAGTTCCACAGACGGTCATCGGGGCACTGGGACCAATCCGATCTGGATGGAACTCAACGCTAGTATACAGTCTATTGTGCTGGACGAGATGGCGTGTAGCGCTCATCGTTCTTTTGCTACATACCATTCTCTCCAGTGGCTGAGCTCTATTGTACAGTCTATTGTGCTGGACGAGATGGCATGTAGCGCTCATTGTTCTTTCGCTGCATACCATTCTCTCCAGTGGCTGGGTCCTTTATGGCTATGCCAGCGATAATTGTTCATATAGATAAGTCATCCTCGCTTAGCGGCTATCCGCGTGCGAGTCATTGCATCGCATCAAAGAACAACTGAATACCTGAATGATTATGATATAACAACACTCGTGTTTGCATATGTTATTGCCTTAGTTTTCATCATGAATGCTCGTGCTTAAAATAACTTGTTTGCCTTGGACAGGAAAGGACAAATGGTAAGTTGGTAAGTCTCGTCGTGTTTCCTTTTATATCGCACGGTGCATTGCCACACGAGTTAGGTTATTCAATATGCCATGAAACTAATCTTAAGGCAACTAGAAAGATAACATAATAGTTGGTGCACGGAACCTATGTTACGTGTTTGGATTTGTCGAGCGGGCGAGTAGCCTCCCCACCACTATATTCAATGTACTGATAATCCACCAGATCATTTACAGGGTACGGGAGAACCTCGTTCGGTGCGGATGCCTCCTTCGTGCGTGCTAAGGCCAGGAGCAAACTCTGAAGCCTTGGAGCGTTGCGTCTGGAATAGAAGCATATATACAAGATATAATGTTGGAACATTGCCTGAACATCGCTTGTACAATTATTCCAAAATTGTAGTCACTTGGCATGCTTTTACTGTTTCAGAGAGAGAGAGAGATCTGAGCGAATTATAATCTCGGCCAAGCGCCGCCTATAACACTTGTTTATATCAATAAAGAGTTTTACTTCAACTTGTGTTATTTAATGCTTCCGCTATTGTTGACTCAGTGAACTTGTTACCGATCACCTATGCGTTCATGACTCTGCTGCACTCGGACAATCTGTGTGACTCTGTGGCTTAGAACTCTTACCGCCAGCCAATGAACCACGGCCTTGCATGGGCGTGGCTCACGCTCGTGCGACATCATGCCCGGATGGGTCAAAGCGATCGTTCCGCGGGAGAGCTGGCGTGGTCATTCTTGCCTAGCAGGGACGGCCAATTTTCCTGCGGGAGATCGGGACGTGACATACCTCGCAGTGACGCACTCCTCACCAAGCTCTTTGTGGGGGCATTATCCGGGTAGCATTCAACTGGTTTTGTAGCCTATAAGATAACTGTATCTCGTCATTCGATGACCTCAAGAGTCTTTTTCTCAAAAGATTCTATGATGGAGGAAGCGACATGATAATATCCTCCCCGATGGACGTTACCCAAGGGGAATGGGAACTCATCCAAAATTATATCGAGCGTTTCCGACAAGTAGCGGTAAGGCTGCCCCCAGGTAATCCTGAGTCGACACTGATGAACATGTTCCACTGAAACTTACTTCCAACAATCAGTCTCTGGATGGACGACGGTCAGTTTAAAGATTGGACGATATTCATCATAAGCAATGTTAGCAATGATAGGGAAAAGCGTCCCAACAACAACAACAATGGCAACAACAGCCAAGACAAAAAATGGAAGCAGGCCTTAGTGACCAACTTAACAAAGAAGCCCAAGCAAAAGTCGGCTGAGTTTCCAAAGCCCCAGGAGACTTACTCCTTTGAAGATGACGATGTCACGCTCATCTTTGACGTACTGATGAAGGGTGGTAAGCTTCGGCTCTCCGACGTCAAGCACCCTATAGAGGCAGCCAAGATAAATAATCTAAAGTACTGCCACTACCACCGCTACGTCCACCATGCGATAAAGGACTACTAAACCCTCAAGTGGTACATGCAGTGTTTGCTTGACACTAAGGTCCTCACCTTGGATATCGATGACAAGACGGTTGTCGTAAACATGGTGTCTCTCTAGTTCGACAATATTTCGGCGACGGAGGCCCAAGATGGAAGTCATCAACCGTCCATCGACTTGTGACCAAAAGGACGGGATGATATCTCTCACCATGCCGTGGGGGGAGGTCATGTGGGTTCACCTCGATCTTGCTCCAGAATTAATGCAGCAGACAACACAGTCTGCCACCAAGACTAAGGGCAAAAAATCTAAACCCTGCTACACGATTTTCCTCATATCTGAGGAAGTTATAACAGAAACAACAAGGTCAAGCCTAGCGTACCAATGAGAGTACGATATCTATGAGGATTATGCACTTCCAATAGTTATACCCAGGGCATCTGATCCGGGCAAGTCCCAGCTTCTAGCAGCGGATAAGTCCAGGCAGAAAGATGCTCGCTTCGATAAACCGCTGCACAAAGACACATCCGAGGGACTGGATAAGCCCTACAACTTCGGCATCATGGCCCACCTTACCAATACTCCAAAAAAGTTCTCTATTTGAGCATCTCCGACTCTCCAAAGATACTCGAGCGGCTCTTAGTGTGGCATTATAAAATACTAATAATTACCTGGCGCAGGTCAAGCCGCCATCTGAAGATTCCGCTGCTTGTCCCCACTACAAAAACATCATGGAGGCGTTACCCAATATCACATTCTCACAAGAGGACATGTTGTTAAAGAATAACTGGCATGATTGTCCCCTGTATTACACAGGATATATTGGTGCCATTATGGTAGACCGGATGCACATCAACCCCGGTTCATCAATCAACATCATCTCGCAGAGTCTACTTCAGACCCTGGACATTTTGATGCATCGCCTAGCATCTACCGATACTTCCATCACTAGCTTCAACGTAGGAAGGAGCTACACTCTAGGTAAGATTCGCCTGAAAATCCAGATCGATAACTTAAAAATAGATGTCACCTTTTACGTAATTGACGTAGATGTATCCTACAATGTCTTGCTCGTACGTCCATGGATACATGAGCATATGATCGTGCCATCAACTCTACACCAATGCCTGAAGTACGTTGACGAACACGGCATGGTCAAAACAGAGTTTGTCGATATCGATCCATTCAAAGGGATCGAGGCCTATTACTCTGACTCAATCCTTTACAAATAGGTCTACCAAGATGAAGGTAGCAATGACGCCGATGATGAAGAGCCCTTAAGAGTCTGTCTAAAGGCACGCGCTCCTGACACAATCTCTCCTCTCGTCGCAAAACTATGCAGGAAGGCACCCGAACCTCTGGTCGTCCGCCTTCGTAGGATGGGTCGACCTTTGAAGGAAGATCCGGAACCATCTACCACGTCCGAACCTTTGGTCATTCACCTTCGTAGGCCGAGTTAAACTCCGAAGGATACTCTACTACCATCTACCACATTCGAAACTTTGGTCGTTCGCCTTTGCAGGCCAAGTCAACCTCCGAAGGATGCTCCACTGCCTCCTACCACGTCTGAACCACTAGTAGTAAAGCTGCACAAAAAACTAATAAAGTCGTCGCTCGCACTGACGGTAGATCTCGAGAAAGATGAAATAGAGGAGTACGTAGCTGTTCATGCTAACGTCCCTTCTCTCGATGATATAATTTCGGGTGACGAGATACCTCATTTCATCAATAAAGGGTTGTCTTTGAACTACTCCAAAGTTTCACACATAAGAACACTATACTCCATGGAGAACAGTCTAGGCCTGCGGCTGCAGACACAGGTGACTACTACCTACGCAGTAAATCAGATCCTCCCTAGCCAAAGTTTCTACTTCACGGTTCCAACAAGGAGGATGTGAGACAAAACCATCATATTCGGCAGGGTTGAATGTCCCCGGTCCTTCATCCCATAGGAACAAGAGGCAGAACCCGACACCGGGAAAATACAACTCTACCGTTCAGTGGTCAAGCCAAATACCTCATCCAGAACATGGGTTATGATCTTAAAAACAACCGAGGTCTGAATTACGGCAAAGGTCGACAACTGACCTTGCGTCTCGCCGCTCCGGCAGGAAAATCTGAGGATTATTACCATAAGACCAAGCATAGCTTAGGGTATATTACTCCTTCTATAATCCCCAATGGCTTGAATAAAGAAGATGAGGTTCACTCTCACTCTTCAGAGTCTTTCGCTTGGGACTCCGATGTCAGTATCTGGGAGAAGCTCAAGCAAACGTTGTCTGCCAATATGGTGTCTGCTAACCCTAAGGAAGACGATGAAGATCCACCAGAATTCTTTGAGGAAGAATCGGGGGCCCAACGCCTAGACACACAATGGGATATACGGTTCGAACAACGAGAACCTCCTACCGAGGACAAAGTCGTACAAGTTAATTTGGACGTCGAATCCTCCCACAAACCTATCTTCATCAGCACCTATCTTCATCAACAAGGGTCTGACTGATTGTCACGACCCACACTCGGATATTCGGGCACGAGTACCTGGTTACGCCCAGCCTACGCCATATAATTAGCGGTAGAACGCTGTCTAGGTTATGTTTAACTATCTAACATCTCAACAATATAATATGGTACCTGTCAATCATCTCAACTCCAAACGGAGGAACAATAGGGTATCTCACAAGTATGACTAATCTCAATCACAAAACATACTAAGGAAGACAAAGCATGAATGGAATAGCGAAGGAAAGATAGATACAATCCATAATCTAAAATAATATACAAACTGTGAATCTTAACAAATAATCTAATATATGCCAACACAAACAACTAGACCTCCTTGGGCTCTGCAACTAAGTCCTCCTGGTCTATAGAAGTATTCTCTAAAGGTACGCCGTCCTGCGATACGTAAAATGTGGGACAGTGCTCTAAAAGCCAGTAATCTGGAAAAATATATCCAGTCAGGATTGCAACGAAGTATATACCTCTAAAAGCAGTTTCAATAACATAATCTAGCATATAAAACACATAATAGAAATTAAATACAAGATCACTAAGCATGTGAATGAATGAACAATATATATACAGGTAATGTAGAAGAATATAGAACAACAATATGAATATCAGCAATATAATAAAGTAACTACAATCTAATTAATGTGTCTCAGAATACAAGTTCATTATATGATCGGTTTGGGTGAACATGATCAGGTAAGATGATTACAAGTGAAGTATGTAACCAGAATGTACACGATGTTACAATGGGGCTTTGATCACCTAATCAACTCGTACTCTCCCATCCCAACTAATACCAATGGATCCAATCACGACACGCTACGAACATGAAATATAACCACTGAACACGAGCAGTGGGTGTACACGAATATCATAACCACTGAACACGAGTAGTGGATGTACACGAATAAGCACACTGAACACGAGCAGTGTGTAAACATGAAATATAAATCAATACCCAATATACACGATAAAATATATGTACACGAGTATCCGCTGAACACGGTAGGGGATAACATCTCCTAACGGGATCCATGTAGTACAAGTCCGTAAAATCACTGTGTCAGAATCAAGCATACAATTCTAGAACATGCATATATAGACTATTATGAATCAAAAACTATCAGAGAAATGTACTCACCTGAAGTCCTGAGCAAGGTATATCTCTCGATGTCCAAGCTGGTGTCGCACAAACCTATATATGGTATGTTGCATCAATACTAGGTTTAAGAATGAAAATAAGTTAATATGATGCAATTCTAAGTTAATAAGCCATTTTTTTATCAAACCGATTAAATCTAGGGTGCAAGAGTCTAATACTAAGATACTAAGTCAATGCACTATGAAACTAAGCTATGCTAGCTAAGCTATGATACTAAAAGACACTCAAAAAGCCATATCCTAAGATACACAAGTTTCTATATATGAAAATAATATTTTAGAGATATATATAAGTCAATATACATAATACTATAACAAAATATTGCAATTATGATACCTTGGCCTTGCACCAATCGTATCACACCTATCTCGATACCCAAACTCAATACCTTGGTTATTGACCTAATACCTTGATATTACCTTGGTATCCCGAGGTAAATCCAAACTACTATTGATATATCTAATACATATATATAAATACCTCAAATACTAATATACTAACTATAATAATATATATACTAAGTACTAAAATAGATATCAATATAATTCCTACCTACTAACTACCATACAATATCAATTTACCAATACACATATCTAACTAACTATATTTAATACTACAGATCTATATAGATACTATAGATACTTAGCTAATTATCTACATAAACAAGTATACTAAACTAACACCTAATAACCAAACCAACTTAACATCTATACACTAAACACTAAACTAACTATTAGCTAACCATCCAGATCTTATTCCTTGCCTGTTGATATTGAACTGCCTCTTCAATGGTTTGCATATGCTGATGCTCTCAGAAAACTACAATGTGCTGCTGTGCATTGCACAGTTTTACCTCCCTGCTGTGCACTGTATTTCCTCTCATTCCTATGCAATAACTTTTGAATGCTTGGCTGCTATTGCTCTTGTACTGCAGTGCTGAGTTAACTTGTTGTATACTGCACAGTTGCAGGTGCCCGACTTGCTGAACTGCCTAGCCAACCTTGCTGTCTACCTGCTAGTTGAATTGCTACTACATTGGTATCCTTGTCTGCTTCAGTGGGGATAGGAAAGGAATTTGTGAAGAATATAGCTCCTCTTCTTGTAGATCTTGGCCTCCTCCTTGTTTCTCCTTACTTTCTTCTTATAGATCTTGATGTAGAAGCCTCCAATGAAGAATAAGGAAGGAATTTGTGAAGAATTTGGTGGAGAATTGATAAGGAATGAAGGAAATTGAAAGAGGGATAAACTAGATCTAATGGAATTGGAAATGAAATAAGGGAGACACTTTCTCTCCTCCTCTAATGGTGGCCAGCCATAGCCCTCTCCCCAAGCTAGTATGAAATGTCCTAATTACCCCTTGGGGCCTCTCATGAAGAAATTAATTAGGGAGGAAAGATTCTAGTCTAATGGTTTCACTAATTAATGCAACCTCCTAATCCATAGGCATAATTCATGGGCTCAATCTAAACTCATCTAAAATATTGGTTCATGCGTCTAATTAAATAGGTTAAGTCCACTACACAAGTCTAAAATAACTCTGCAACTAACAATCAATAAATAATACAATAATTAATAAATCATGCATGCACAATATTTTAATAAAAATAATCCTAAAATAAAATACCCATATCAATTACCAAACTACCCTTGATTGAAAATGTGAGGGTGACACTGATGATGAATGGGAATCCCTGCTACAGCTCATCAAGGAATACATTGATGTCTTTGCCTAGAGCTACGAAGACATGCCGGGACTAGACCCACAAATCGTGGTCCACAAGCTCAATATCTCGCTGAACGTTAAACCTGTCATGCAGCAGCAACGGCGGTTCCGGCCAAAAATTATGAATGTCATCGAAACTAAAGTCAACAAACAGATAGATAGTGGCTTCGTCGACAAAAACAACATCTAGATTGGGTAGCCAACATCATGCCCGTCGTCAAAAAAATAGGAAGATCTAGATCTGTATTGACTTTATTGATGTAAACGCTGTCTGCTCTAAGGACGATTTTCTCCTTCTGATCACAAACATAATGATCAACAACACCTGTAACTTCGAGCATATGTTCTTCATGGATGAATTCTCAGGCTACAATCAAATCAAGATATCTCCTGATGATTAGAAGCAAATATCGTTCTGAATACCGATAGGAGTATACTGCTACACAGTCATTCCCTTCGATTTGAAGAATATGGATGTCAAATATCAGGGATCTATGAGCACCATTTTTCGTGAGCATTTACGCAAGACGGTCTAGTGTTACGTCAATAATGTCACTGTTAAGAACCTCTCCAAATATGATAACCTCAGGGACTTGAAGAATGTGTTCGACCTCATGCATACGCACCACCTCAAGATGAATCCTACCAAATCCTTCCTGGGGGATCTAGCGGCAAATTCCTGGGCTTTATCATCACTTTTCGGGGTATTCACATAGACCCTGACAAAACTAAAGCAATCCTTGAGATGAACCCGCAAAAGAACCTCCGGGAGCTCCGTGGCCTTCAAGGAAGACTTGCATACATCAGAAGGTTCATATCCAACCTCTCTGGGCATTGTCGGTCGTTCATCCAGCTCATGAAGAAATATGTCTCCTTTGTCTGGAACGAAGAATGCTAGTGCACCTTCAACGACATCAAGGAATATCTTAGATGGACTACTCACTCGGTGCTTTATTAGCCTAGAATAGTGATGCAGGCCATGAACAAGCCATTTAATATATTATCCGGATGATGGTTGGCGCGGAGCATAGGTACACCCCAGTTGAGAAAAATGTCTTGCTATTTTATTCGCTATCTAGACAACTCGGCATTACCTGGAAGGAAAAATGATCCATCTGATCTCTCGGGTCAACCCCCTCAGGGACCTCATGACCAAACCTAGGGCGTTCAACTCTTGCCTAGATACCTGGGCGATATTGCTATCACCATACGATATGGTGTTTGTTCCACAGAAAGCTGTCAAGGGTCAAGCACTGGCCGACTTCCTGGCAGCCCATCCGGTGCTAGAAAACTCGAAACTCTATGACGAGATTCCAGATGAAGTTTGAAACTCCAACATCATGACGAAAGCCGAAGCCGTTTGGCTAATGTTCTTCGACGGTGCTTCGAGGACAGGGCCCAAAGGCGATATCATCGCTGGAGTAGGGATAGTACTGATCTCTCCATACGATCTGGTTATCAACTGCACCTACTTCCTCACTGACCCATGCTCCAAAAATTTGGCAGAGTACAATGCTCTCATCATTGGACTTCAACTCGCTAAATAAGTGGGAATTGACCACCTGGAAGCCTACGATAATTCCAAGCTGATAGTCAATCATTTTTGAGGCGGGTACGAAGTTTAAAACGAGGACTTGATTCCCTACCACCAAGCCGCACTTAGATTCATTTTGACCTTCGAGAGGTTCTTCATAGAGCACGTCCCTCGGCAAATTTTTTTTGAGGCGGACGCACTAGCCGAACTCGCAGCCACTCTAGCTGTTCCGGTCAATACTCATGAACTGATTGATCACCATGATCGATCGAGAGCTAGTCTGCCCAAAGAACAACCTCTCTCTGTTCCAGCGCTACTCAGTAGAGACAAGTGCTGACTCACAAGACAGAAGACTTCCATTCATCGACTATGCAGTATATGGAATTCTTTCCGAGAACCCAAATGAAGCTACTTCCATCAGAAGATATTCCCTCAGGTTCTATTATGATACAACTACCAAAATACTATATATTCGCTCCTATGCTGGCCTTTTACTGTGATACCTATCGAACACAAGCAAACCTGGCTCTCCGCAAGGCTTACGATGGGGTTTGCGACGCCCATCAGCCAGCGCCCAAGCTATAGGACCACTTCCGTAGAATGGGTTACTATTGGCCGACAATGGTAGTGGATGCCGTCGACGATAAAAGAAAGTGCAAGCATGCTAAATTCATACAGACTTTATCCACCAACCCTCAAAGTTCCTACAGCCAACTAATGCATCATGGCCGTTCGAAGCCTGGGGTATGGACATTATTGGACCGATTAGTCCACCTTCATCCAAGGGACATCGGTTCATCCTTTCCATCACCGACTACTTCTCCAATTTGGCAAAAGCAATACCACTGGCGGAAGTCAAGACGTCCAACATGATCAGCTTCATCAAGCATCACGTCATATACCACTTAGGCTTGCCACAAAAGATCATCCATGACAATGGTCCACAGTTTATAAGTCATGCATTCTACCAATTTTGTGCCAAAAATTGGATTCAGAATGTCGCGTCGACTACCTACAACCCAGCGACAAAAGGTCTGGCAGAAGCCTTCAACAAGACTATCATAAAGCTTCTTAAAAAGTTTGTGTCTTCCAATAAACGTGACTGGGACGAGAAGCTGGGTGAATGCCTCTAGGCCTACAGTACAACGATCCGGACAACTAATGGCAATACGTCTTTCTCTCTGGTGTACGAAAGCGAAGCGGTCCTCTCGCCCAAGATCCAAATCCCTTCACTCTGAGTGGCTCTCTCCAACCAATTAACCGTTGACGATAATCGCTGCCGGCAGCTATAAGAGTTAGAAGCACTCGACGAGAAACGTCTCTTAGCTCAACAACTCATCGAGCTATACCAAGCGCGTCTCTTGGGAGCCTTAAACAAACGGGTGAGGAAGAGGACCTACCAAGTAGGTGATCTCGTCATGACCGTAAAGAGGCCGATGGTTATAACCCACAAAATGATCGACAAATCCAACCCAAATGGGAAGGCCCGTTCGTCGTAAAATCAGTATTCTCCAACGGCACCTACCGGCCTACGAAACCCAATGGCAACTTGCTCATAATGCCTATCAACGACAAATTCCTGAAAAAGTACTATGTCTAAACTTTACTTTTACTCCGTTAAGCACAAGCCGGGCATTCAAAATGTATATCTCTGCACTCTTGGTCCTTCATCCCCAGCAAGTGCCTATGTACAACATTTTCTCCTTCTCTCCAAATTCCTGTAAAAGCCATCATATGTATCCAGGAGTCCTGAATATACAACGAATGATGGATCCTTAAAGTCTCCCCAGTAAAGCAGTCCTCAAGTCCACTGGCACCCTCCCGTAGTGACCACTCAAAAAACCAATCTTGTTAGATGCTAGCCATGTTCATTTTACCTCTGAGCTATCATCCCACCAATCTCCCCAGCGGAGCCATCCTTAGGTCTAACCATACTCCCGAATGGACCATACTCAACAAATTACTCCTCAGCGAGTTTTTCGAACATTGGTTCACGTCCATATTACCTATGAACTATCATCCTAACATTTCTCCCTAGCCGAGTTTTCTATGTCTATATTACCTCTGAGCAAACCTCCCGGGTCTTGGCAATCGTTTATTACATCCATATTATCTATGAGATCGGTTGTCATCTCCACTAATTACCCGTACTCACCAAGGTACGCCAGCGGCGTTAAGTCCACAAAATATACTACGTCCATATTACCTCTAGCAGGGTTTGCCTTAAACCCGTTACTTGCACTCAAATATGTAAAAAATAATAGGTCCACAAAACCTATCACGTACATATTACCTCTAATAGGGATTGTTTTTGAACTTATCACTTGCACTTTAGTACGTAATGAGTAGTAAGTCCACCAAAGATCCCTTAGTGGGATGTTCTCAATCAAAGCAAACAACCACGTCTATAGTACCTCTGGTTTGCTTCCTTCTCCTTCCATAAAAAATATCGGGATCGTACCTAACCTCTCGGTGTGACTGTTGATCAGCTTACATCTATGTCACCTCTGAGCTATCGTCCTCACATCCTCCCCCAAGAATTTGCCATGTCCGTGTGACATCTGAGCAAACCGCTCCCTACAACTCTTATTAGTTTTCGTCTTAACTTATCATCTGTGCCTAAATCTAAGTACGCCAACGGTGTTAAGTCCACCAAACTTGCCACGTCCATATCACCTCTGGCAAGGCCCATTTTAAACTTATTACTTTCCCTCTCGTGCGCAAAAAGTAATAAGTCCCCCCAAATATCCCCCAGTAGGATGTCCCTAAAAGACTACGGTGTTGTGTTACGTCCATATTTCCCCTAGTACAATGCCCATAGTTCATAACATGCAATACGACAAATACAGAAAGAAGTTCTGAAAAAAGAAAAACTTTATTCAAGATCAGGAGTACATATGGTGGGAATCCGTTACATTCCAAGGGTTTTCATTAATATTCAAGGTCTTGAGTACATAAGATATAAATCCCTTTTAAGGGTTCCATGAGTTCTCGTTGACAAGAACCTCTTCCATTAAAAGGTGCCCCTATATTGTTTCTGCAACGGACACAAGTGGGGCCAATAACAACGCTCAATACTTTCTGGATCACCCCTCCATAGTGGAAATCTTAGTATATGGAAAGGAATCCATACTGATAGATAGCAAGGGAGGAGCATGAGCAGACGATCTACATCCAGGCGGGAAGACCAACGACAGGAATGGCAGTTAATCCAAACCCTGTCATTGACATCGCAAGCCTCCAACTGGTAGCATACCGCATAAAGGGGAGAAACGCAGCTAGCACTCTGCATGAACAAGGACAAATCAGTACATGATGCAGGATGTTCATCCTCGCTTTCTGGATCAGTTCTTGGCGAACCGTCATCGTCTCCAGAATTGGTTCTTAACGAAGAACTGCCGCATGAGGGTAAAATCTTCAAATGATAGGTGTTAGGATATCCTTCAATACTCCATCATGAGCAGCACGTGCGAGGATAGAACTTGTAAAAATAAGACATGCATCAGTCTCAGCAAAGATCGCATACAGGCACAACTGCTGTATACTGCTGCCTGACCACAGCGACGCATAGTCGAGTTTGCGTGCACGAGTGAGAGAAGATCTCATCCATGCTACCAAAATAGAGATAGGCTTTGCGCGCATGAGACAAATAACCCCTCACCCATTAGGCCATGCCAAAGCTCGATGTGCATGTTATAGAGGAGTGCTCGTCCATACGACAAAGCTCTGAGAAGAGGTTTGCGCACGTCCAAGACGAGTCTCCATCTATATGGAAGAACTTCGTGAAGGGTCTGCACACATTCCTGCAGCATGATGGTGTACTGGTGCCTTTGTGTCCTTCATATCATAGTAAGAGAAGTACATTATTGCCCTACCTCTAAAAACACATTAAGGTCAGGGGGCCACAGATCGAGATTGCCCCTGACAAACTCTCCGACAAGAAGAGTCATAGTCCTTGGCATCCCTCATAGAGAAAAGAAAAAGAAGCAAAGGGATAAAGTTCTCTCTCTCCCCTGGCCGCTTATTTATAGGCTGGTAGACCGCGTGAGGAGATCGAGGTGAGGAACCCAACAAATAATGAGGCTGAATCTGACACCTTGATACCCGTGATCCGTCTCAATCTCCTTGGAAATCGAAGCCCCGAGCCCCGTGTCAAGGGATGGAGCAGAATCCGAGGAGATCCGGTCAAAGATTGAGCAAGTTTACTAAGTTAATGATCCAACAACCTTCCAGGACCGACTATGCGGAATATCACTCATATACGGCAAAAACTCAACCATGCTTCCAATTCAAAGTATTCCAAAAACATTATTTTGGAAACTTTGAAGGGGGTCTTATAAAAGCATAAAAATCATGCAGACCGCATAAGAGCTCATGCACCCGAACATGAAAGCAAGCTGCACTGGACCTATGCGACCAGAATAGCCAACTGCATAGATAGCCTGCATGCGGCCCGAACACCTCAGAGTATGGGGGCCACATAAAAGAGGTATTGATCAAAACAATAGTTTATTTGTAAAAAGGGGGGTTACAACATATATCCATCAAGGCGAAAAAAATAAAATAAAAAATGGGAAAATGCGATAAGCTACAGGAACCATGAGCCTCACGAAGCACGGTCGTAACCTCTTGAAGCGAATGTATGCCCGCGCGATGAAACTGGCATCTCAGTCTTTTCCTCCATTCCAACGTCTCCCTCTTTTATGGAGTTATGAGAAGCAAGGCAAACTTCAGAGTGGACTCCATAGGCCTAGCTAGAGCCTCCAAAGTTAACCCCAACGAGGACAGAAAATTCTCAGCGGCGGATAGCTCGTCCCCGACCCATACTCTCTTTGCAGGTGGAGACAATGCTACAGCCGGCGGAGAACCGATAGCTTATCCCTCACGAGACCCTCCAATCCCGGACCCTCCTATACCCGAGCACCAGGGCAAAACAGGGAGGGGACATCGAGAAAATAAAGCGGATGGCCAAGGTTCCCAACTTGAACCTCCATTGGATGACATATTTTATAAAGTGGAACACGATGAACCATGACAGTGGTATTTACAGAAGAGAGGGATAGTTCAAATCACTGCAATAATGGGATAGATGAACCTGGAAGGGTGAATATAATGGTTTAGCTTCCCAGAAGTCTACATGCAACCGATGATTTTATTTCCAAGAAGTCTGCATGCAAAGGGTGGATAGGCTTCCTCAAAGAGCCAAGTCTTAAAAGTGCCCGCTCGAAAGTACGCGTCCATGAGTTCAACAAGCCATGCGCCCAAAATCTCAGCAAAAATCAGGCCACAGAGGAATCCTGCGGCCCAATAAGGCAACACTCATGCATCCCAATCAGCCAAAGAAGCCTTGTCCGCAGATGGACCTGACATGGCATCCCGTCAACAGGATCGTCTTTGACATATAATCCTGACAAAAAGAATTTTTCTGATTGCCTCAAAAGACGTGAACATTCTAAATGACAAAACTCTCATGTCAGCATAGAACTTCACTCTCGACGGTTGTGTAGTACCACATGTATAGCACAACAAGGACTCCATGTGTCCCATACTCCATGCGTCGCTGGCCCCACACATCCCAGACTCCATACGTTCCATGGATCTCTAGACCCATGCGTCCCAGACTCTATGTGTTTCATGCATCTCTGGCCCCATGCATCCCAGACTTCATACGTTCTATGCATCTCTGGCCTTATAAGTCCTAGACTCCATGCGTCTCTGGCCACATGTGTCTCAGACTCCATAAAGACTAAGTCATGCCCACAAAGGACGAAAACTACCCAGATCTTCAACAACAAAAAATTCTAACAAAAGCCCACATGGCAGCTTGACCTGCTCACGGTTATAGCTACACCCAGTTAAGAAGGGACATATGGTACTCTCCAGCATCCTTGCGGCCCAACATATGTGTGGTGCCCCGTTCCCCTTATTCGGGGAGCGCGGCTAAGAAATACAAGTTGGTATCGTTCGACCGGGATAGATTGAATCAAGCGCTTACCATCTTTATGGATTTGCTTCTTCAGAATCGATTCCCATACTCAGTAGACCGTGCCCTGAGGATGGACTTAGCGGCAGAGTCAAGAGGGACTTCTCCGCTGTAAGTTTTTCTTGCCTAGTTTTCGCTGTCGCTTTGTTTGCTTTCGTGCTTGAGTTGGTTTTCGGATTTTTTTGAGTTTTCTTGAACCCTTTCGATGGATTTCATTATTTTTGTTCGTTGAACTGCACTTCAATTTAAAGCTTAGAAAGAGTGGAAGAGGTATTGATTAGCTGTTCGTGGCAATGCATGTGATCGTGCAGTAGGCGACGTTTGAACGGAGTCCTGAAAAACCTTTTTCCTTTCTTTCTTGTAACCAACTTGTGAGTGGCTTAAATTCGATTCAGTTGACCCTCCTTCCAATTTTTCATACTTAAAAATCTTGCATTCTTGCTTTCCACGATCAAAATGACACCAAGTAATAACTAAAAGATGTCAAGATAAAAATGAATAGACTTGGACTACTTTATTCTTGTCAAATCAACTAGTGAACGGTTATCTTATTGCATGCTAGTTCATTTAGAATATTCTATACATGCTTTAATTTTAGTTAGAAATTCACACTTCTTCTATAAATTATGCTAAGTATGGAACACACCTTGTTATGCAATAAATTGTTCCGGGAGACTATGCAAAATGAATCATGCAATGCTACTTGTCTTGTATTCTTGTTGCCTCAACTGCATAAATTGATAACTTAGCCTAGACACCGTTTGATCATGGACAACTTGTGCATAAGGTCATGGTTCTTGCGGACGGTCACTGGGGCACTGGCATCGATACAGTCCGGGTGGAACATATTATTTAGTCTCTTGTACATGGCGGGATAACTTATAACGCACCTTATACTTTCGTTGCATACCATTCTCGCTAAAGACTATATCGTCCATAATGGCATTATGCCAGTGATCTCCTCATATATTTAAACTTGTGCAAGCTAACTTGTGTCTTCGTGGCAGGAAGGACATGGTATGTATTATGCAGGTGGTTCAGACAGGGAGGTAAAAGTTACCGAACGGTGGCAAGTTTATTCAGTAAATTCTATATTTGTTGCTTGCTATAAAATAAACTAAGGCAAGATAAAAAGACCATAAAATAACTTGCATGCTTCATATAAACAACGTATTAATTGGTATAGTTGGGTTAGCTCGCCTTCACCAGTATATTTTGATGTACTGACCCTCGTTGAAACAGGTTCCCCGTACCAGGCGACCCTGCGAGGAGCTGAAGTCACTTTTCGATCTAGTCCAGCTGCCAGCACACCTTGATCGTGCCTTACTTGAAGCATTTTGGAGCCAGGAGCTAGCAACTTAACTCAATGCAGCTCTGTGGGAAAGCCATTGCTCAGCCTGAAGGTCTTTATATTTTAAAGTTTTAGTAAATGATGTAATGTACAGGACGATTATCTTATTTTGTGTCCACTTTTGTAAGCCTGTGCAACATTTACCTGACTCGTTCAAGAGTTTATAAAAAGATGTTCATTATCAATAAAGAGAACTTTTCCATGTTTCAACTTGTGTTTCACTTATCTGCGTCCTCTGAATATGTGCTCGTTATGCAAAAATACCTTAGCCTTGTGTGATGTCGAAACCTAGGCACGCACGACGTCATGCCCGGGGGACGACTATCGATTCCACGGAATCAGGGCATGACATATTGGTATCAGAGCACAGTTTCAAGTTCCTTTGACCTTCGTATCAGAAAAGTTCCTTTAACGATCTATTCCCTATGCGAACTCTTGAACTCGTTAGGCCAAAATGAGATACATTCATATAATGAGTCCATAATACATTATGATCCTGATGTAAGTTACCTTCTTTTGAAAAAATGGCCTAAGAACAAGCATCATCGCTGGCGCTAGGTGAGACCCAAGCCCAAGAAATCAGTTTTGGCACCTCAGAAAGTTCACGAAGTCAGCGAGCCATGTCCCGTGTCAATCTCATTCAGCAGATGATACGGATGCTTGAGGCTAGCCAACATAGGGATGAGGCTCATTATGAACGGGCCGAGAAGCGAGCGGAAGAGAGGCAGAGGAAGTTTGAAGATAATATAGAAGCTAGATTTTTAGCCCAACAAAAATAGTAGATACCCTGCAGCAGATCGTGCAGACCTTGGCCTCCAACCATTTTGCGGCAACAGCATCGACACCGGTGGAGCAACCTGCGCTTGAAGTCAAAATACCTCAAACTCCAAAGAAAAAGGATGTGACTACCTTCGACTTTGCCGACTTTAAGAAGGTCTGTAACACGCCATTCAAGGGGACTGAGGACCCAATCGTGGCTCTAGATTGGCTAGCAAAACTTAAGGATCTCTTCAAACTTCTAGAGATACCTGAGCAGAAATAGGTCGCGTGTGCCCAACTACAGATTCTCTTGAACGCACACGATTGGTGGGACGTGTATCGAAGATCTCTTTTGGTTAACGATAAAGAGGAGACAATCGCATGGGCTACCTTCTATGGCGCGTTCGAAGAGGAGTTCATACCCCCTCCCATACGTCATCAGAAGGAGAACGAGTTTGTGCAACTACGCCAAGGCAGCATGACAGTAAAGTAGTACTCCGCTGAGTTCAACCGGCTCGCCAAGTTTGCAAGCTCCTATTTACCTGATACGGCAAGTCATTCGAGACGATTTGAAGGAGGCATGCGACCTGCCATCCATGCGCACATGGTCGTTCCCCAGTACGAGACTATACGGGGAGTCCTCAATCATGCCCTTTCCCTTCAACTACAGGATCCTCCAGTTGCTGCCGACACTGTGCATACTTTCAATCACAAATGTCATAGCAACGAGAAAGAAAATAACGCTCCAAAGCGTCCAAATAACGTCGGTCATCAGAAAGGAAATCCAGGGCAACCATGTACCTTCTGCAAGAAGCCAGGCACACGGCTAATATATGTCGTCTGAAACTCAGCTTATGCCTAGCTTGTGGTGAACCAAACCATAAAGTCTGTACCTATCTGTTGTGCCACTCTGATCACCGCCGTCAACATCCAAATCGTGCCCCAGCAACCCAGGCCAACCGAGTCGCGCCTCAGCAAGAGCGTCGTCAAGCTCAAGGTCGGGTGTATACTATGACACGGGAAGAAGCCCTGGCCTCGGACACCATTGTGTCAGGTATATTGCTTTTTAATAACATATCTGCACGTGTGCTATTTGATTATGGTGCAATGCATAGCTTTATATCCAAAAAATTTGCCGTAAAAAATATGTTAGAAATGATACCGTTGGGTCTAGGCCTTAGTGTTAGTACACCATCGGGCACAAAAATACCTGTCCGTTCAGTATGTCAAGGCGGTTACGTCTATATTATAGGAATGAAACTCTCGCTAGATGTTTTAGTCTTAGATGTTCGAGATTATGACATCATTTTGGGGATGGATTGGCTCGGCGCTTGCTCGGCAACTATTAAATGTGCAGAGAAATGAGTCATCTTTCGTCTACCAGGAGATGACAAATTCTGCCACACAAGTGGTCCGGCAACAGACGTGTCCAGGGCCTGCATGGTGATTTTTGCGATGTCTGCTCGACTGATGCTACACTCTGGCTGCGAGGGATACTTAGCGTCAGTTTGGGACACGCTGCTGGATTACGCAAATGTTGAGTCTTCTTTCGTAGTGGCGGAGTTCCCTGATGTGTTTCCGAGCGAAATACCCGGCATGCCACCTGACCGAGAGATCGAGTTCACCATCGATACATTCCCGAATACTCAGCCGATTTCCAAGGCTCCGTACAGAATGGCCCCTGCTGAACTGAAGGAGTTAAAGTGCCAACTTTAAGAACTGCTAGATCGGGGATATATTCTCCCGAGCATGTCTCCTTGGGGCGCACCTGTGCTCTTCGTAAAGAAAAATAATGGAAAGTTGTGACTCTGAATCAATTATCGGGAGCTGAATAAGGTCACTATCAGAAATAAGTATCCTCTGCCCAGGATAGATGACCTCTTTGATTAGCTGAAAGGGGAAATGGTGTTCTGAAAAATAGATCTTCGCTTGGGCTACCACCAGTTAAAGATTAAGCCCGAGGACATGCCCGAGTCAGCATTTTGAACCCGATATGGACATTATAAGTTTTCAGTTATGACGTTTGGACTGATGAATGCCCTGTCGCTTTTACGGATTTGATGAACCGTGTGTTCCGACCATTCCTCGACAAGTTTGAGGTAGTTTTTATCGATGACATCTTAGTGTACTCGAAGAATAGGGATAAACACGCAGGAAACCTGCAGATGGTGCTTCAAACCCTTCGAGACAATAAGTTCTACACGAAGCTGAGCAAGTAAGAGTTCTTGTCAGACAACATATCTTTTCTAGGACACATCATCTCCGCGGCGGGCATCTCAGTTGACCCAAAGAAAATAGAAGCTATCATGAACTAGAAAAGGCCTGAGTCAACTAGCGATATTTGGAGTTTTCTTGGTCTGGCAGGCTACTATAGAAGATTTATTAAAGATTTTGCGAGAATTACCTCGCCTCTAACTCAGCTCACTGGGAAGGGAGTAACGTTCGCATGGACGAACGATTGTGAAGCTTCGTTTATGGAGTTAAAGCAGCGCCTCGTCTCAGCACCAATTCTTACCCTTCTAGATGGGCCCGATGACTTTAAGATATATAGTAATGCCTCAGGAAAGGGATTGGTATGTGTCCTTATGCAACGAGATAAGTTGATAGCTTTTGCGTCGAGGTAGTTGAAGCCTCACGAGAAGAATTATCCAACCCATGATCTGGAGCTAGCAGCAGTGGTATTCACACTGAAGTTGTGACGCCACTACCTTTATTGTGTGCCATGCAAGATCTATACCGACCATAAGAGCCTAAAATATCTCTATATCCAAAAGGATTTAAATCTACGACAACAACGTTGGCTTGAACTGCTTAGCGACTTTGACTTGATAATCAGATACACACCAGGCAAGGATAATTTTATAGCCGATGCACTGAGTCGAGTGTTCGTTGGGATCTTAGCTATTCCTGATATGCTATGTCGGGACCTAGAAGCTTTGGGCATTACACTTAAAATCAGATACAAAAAGGGGGTGCACGTGGCACAGCTATGCCTCGAACCTGACTTGTTAGAAAAATCAAGTCCGCTTAGAAGGATGACCTATTCCTGTAAAAGATGCAAGATATTATCTTAGCAGGAAAGGAAACTGACTTTGCAGTGGGTACGGACAAGATGATCCGAGTGAAGGGAAGATTGTGCGTTCTAAATGATGTAGCCCTCAGAAAAGAGATACTCACGGAAGCCCATTATGCAAGTTACACTTCACATCCGGGTAGTACAAAGATGTATCGAGATCTCCGTACGATATTTTGGTGGCACGGCATGAAAAATGATGTGGTGTTGTTCATGTCGCAATGCATGGCTTGTGAGAGAGTAAAGGTCGAGCACCAGAAGCCAGGAGGAGATATGTAGAACCTCGCTATACCGGAGTGGAAATGGGAACACATAACAATGGATTTCATTGTTAGTTTGCCAAAGACGCAACGGGGGAACAATGCCGTCTGGGTTATCGCGATCGACTCACAAAGTCAGCCCACTTTCTGTCTATTAAAGTTACTTGGAGTGCTGATCGCCTGGCTCAGATCTACCTCAACGAGATCGTTCGACTCCACGGCATGCCCATATCCATTATCTCCGATAGAGATGGTCAATTCTTATCACGTTTCTGGGAAAGCCTTCAATCAGCAATGTGGACAAAGTTGAAGTTCAGCTCTGTCTACCATCTACAAATAGATGGTCAAACAGAATGGGTCAACCAAATCCTTGAAGACATGCTAAAATTCTGTACCTTGGACCTGAAGAATAGTTGGGATATGCATCTACCGTTAGCCGAATTTGCATACAACAATAACTATCAATCCAATATTCAGATGGCACCGTATGAGGCATTGTAAGAACGAAAGTGCATATCTCCGATCTGTTGGGATAAAGTTGGAGAACGGGAAATTCTTGTCCCAGAGCTAATGGAGCAAACAGTCCAGAAGATTCGTTTGATTCGAGAACGACTAAAGGTAGCTCAGAGTCGCCAGAAAAGTTACTCAGACATACATCGATGTCCTATTGAGTTCTTGGAAGGTAATCAGGTATTTTTCAAAGTCTTGCCCATGCGAGGATTTACCAGATTTGGAGCAAAAGGGAAGCTAAGTCCAAGATTTGTCGGCCCGTTTGAGATACTAAAGCGAGTTGCCTCAGTCGCATATCAGATTGCCCTGCCACCGTCACTATCTAAAGTTCACAATGTCTTCCATGTATCACAGCTTAGGAAGTACGTGTACGACCCGAGTCATGTGGTGGATCTTGATCAACTAGACCTAAAGGTAGACTTGACTTATGTTGAACAACCTGTGCAAATCTTGGATCGTAAGGAGAAGCTACTTCGAAGTCGTTCGGTTCCTCTCGTGCGCGTGCTTTGGAGAAATCATTCGGTCGAAGAATCAACTTGGGAGCTTGAATATAAGATGAGGGAAAGGTTTCCTTAATTGTTTCTTAGTGGTAGGTTCTATTCCTAAGTTTTGTGGACGAAACTTCCAATTAGTTGGTTAGGATGTGGTGCCCAGTTTCCCCTATTCAAGGAGCGCGGCTATGAAATACAAGTCGGTATCATTCGATCGGGATAGATTGAATCAAGAGCTTGCCCTCGTTATGAATTTGCTTTTTCAGAATCGATTGCCATATTCAGTGGACCGTGTCCCGAGGATAGACTTAGCGGCAGAGTCAAGAGGGACATCTCCGCTGCAAGTTTTTCTTGCCTAGTTTTCGCTGTCGCTTTGTTTACTTTCGTGCTTGAGTTGGTTTTCGGATTTGTTTTCATTTTCTTGAACGGTTACGATAGATTTCATTATTTTCATTCATTGAACTACACTTCAATTCTGAGCTTAGAAAGATTGGAAGAGGTATTGATCAGCTGTTCGTGACAATAGAGGTGATCGTGCAGTAGGCGACGTGCGAACGGAGTCCTGAAGCACCTCTTTCCTTTCTTCCTTGCCACCAACTTGTGAGTGACTTATATTCGATTCATTTGACCCTCCTTCCAAGTCTTCACACTTAAAAATATTGCATTCTTGTTTGCATTGATCAAAATGATACCAAGTAATAACTAAAAGATGTCAAGATAAAAAGAAATAGACTTGGACTACTTTATGCTTGTCAAATCAACTAGTAAACGGTTATCTTATTGCGTGCTAGTTCGATTAGAATATTCTATACATGCTTTAATTTTAGTTAGAAATGCATACTTCTTCTATAAATTATGCTAAGTCTGGAACACCTTGTTATGCAATAAATTATTCAGGGAGACTATGCAAAATAAATCATGCAATGCTACTTGTCTTTTATTCTTGTTGTCTTAACTACATAAATTGATAACTTAGCCTAGACACAGTTTGATCACGGACAACTTGTGCACAAGGTCATGGTTCTTGCAGACGGTCGCTGGGGTACTGGCACCGATCCGGTCCGGGCGCAACCTATTGTTTAGTCTCTTGTACATGACGGGATGGCTTGTAATGCACCTTGTACTTCCGTTGCATAACATTCTCGCCAAAGACTATATTGTCCATTATGGCATTATGCCAGTGATCCCCTCGTATATTTAAACCTGTGCAAGCTAACTTTTGTCTTCGTGGCAGGGAAGGACATGGTAAGTATTGTGCAGGTGGTTCAGACAGGCAGGTAAAAGTCACCGAATTGTGGCAAGTTTATTTAGTAAATTCTATATTTGTTGCTTACTGTAAAATAAACTAAGGCAAGATAGAAAGACCACAAAATAACTTGTATGCTTTATATAAACAACGTGTTGATTGGTATAGTTGGGCTAGCTCGCCTTTACCAGTATAATTTGATGTACTGACCCTCGTTGAAAATGTTTCCCCACACCGAGGCGACCCTGCGAGGAGTTGAAGTCACTTCCCGATCCAGTCCAGCTGCCGGCACGCCTTGATCATGCCTTACTTAAAGCATTTTGGAGCCAGGAGCTAGCAACTTAACTCAATGCAGCTCCATGGGAAAGCCATTGCTCAGCCTGGAGGTCTTTACATTTTGAAGTTTTAGTAAAGGCTGTAATGTACAGGACGACCATCTCATTTTGTGTCCAGTTTTTTTAAGCCCATATGACATTTACTTGACTCGTTTAAGAGTTAGTAAAAATGTGTTCATTATCAATAAAGAGAACTTTTTCATGTTTCAACTTGTGTTTCACTTATCTGCGTACTGTGAATATGTGCTCATTATGCAAAAATACCTTAGCCTTGTGCGATGTCGAAACCTAGGCACGTACGACATCACTACCGGGGGACGACTATCGACTCCACGAAATTGAGGCATGACATATTGGTATCAGAGCACATCTTCAAGTTCCTTTGGCCTTCGTATCAGAAAAGTTCCTTTAACGATCTATTCCCTATGCGAACTCTTGAACTCGTTAGGCCAAAATAAGATACGTTCATACAATGAGCCCATAATACATTATGATCCTGATGTAAGTTACCTTCTTTTGAAGGAATGGCCTAAGCACAAGCATTATCGCTATCGCCAGGTGAGACCCAAGCCTAAGAAAGTAGTTCCGGTACCTCGGGAAGTTTACGAAGTCAGCGAGCCATGTCCCGTGTCGATCCCATTCAGCAGATAATACGGATGCTTGAGGCTAGCCAACAGAGGGATAAGGCTCATTATGAACGGGCCTAGAAGCGAGCGGAAGAGAGACAGAGCAAGTTTGAAGACAATCTAGAAGCAAGATTTTTAGCCCAACAAAAGCAGGTAGATACCCTACAGCAGATCGTACAGATTTTGGCCTCCAACCATTCCGCGGCAACAGCAGCGACACCGGTGAAGCAACCTGCGCTTGAAGTCAAAATGCCTCAAACTCCAAGAAAGAAGGATGTGACTACCTTCGACTTTGCTGACTTCAAGAAGGTCTGCAACATGCCTTTCAAGGGGACTGAGGATCCAATCGTGGCTCTAGATTGGCTAGAAGAACTTGAGGATCACTTCAAACTTCTAGAGGTACCTGAGCTGAAATGAGTCGCGTGTACCCAACTACAACTTTGCTTGAACGCACACGATTGGTGGGACATGCATCAAAAATCTCTTTCTGTTGACGATGAAGAGGAGACGATCGCATAGGCAACCTTCCATGGCGCATTCGAAGAGGAGTTCATACCCCCTCCCGTACATCGTCAGAAGGAGAACGAGTTTATGCAACTATGCCAAGCCAGCATGACACTAAAGCAGTACTCCACTGAGTTCAACCGGCTCGCCAAGTTTGCAAGCTCATATTTACCTGATGCGGCGAGTCGTACGAGACGATTTGAAGGAGGCCTGCGACCTGCTATCCATACGCACGTGGTCGTTCTCTAGTACGAGACTATGCGGGGAGTCCTCAATCATTCCCTTTTCCTTGAACCGCAGTATCCTCCAGTTGCTGTCGACACTGTGCATACTTACAATCACAAACATCATAGCAACGAGAAAGGAAACAACGCTCCAAAGCGTCTAAATAACGACGATCATTAGAGAGGAAATCCAGGGAAACCATGTACCTTCTGCAAGAAGCCAGGGCACACAGCCAATAAATATCGTCTAAAACTCAGGTTATCCCTAGCTTGTGGTGAACCAAACCATGAAGTCAGTACCTGTCCGTTGCGCCACTCTAATTGCCAACCTCAACATCCAAATCCTGCCCCAGCAACCCAGGCCAACCGAGCCATGCCTCAGCAAGAGCGTCGTCAAGCTCAAGGTCGGGTGTATACTATGACACGGGAAGAAGCCCTGGCCTCGGACACCGTTTTGTCAGGTATATTGCTTTTTAATAACATATCTGCACGTGTGCTATTTGATTCTAGTGTAACGCATAGCTTTATATCCACAAATTTTGCCATAAAAAATATGTTAGAAATGATACCGTTGGGTCTAGACCTTAGTGTTAGCACACCATCGGGCAAAAAATACCTGTCCGTTCAGTATGTCAAGGCGGTTACGTCTGTATTGGAGGAAGAAAAATCTCGATAGATGTTTTAGTCCTAGATGTTCGGGATTAGGACTTCATTTTGGGGATGGATTGGCTCGGCTCTTGCTCGGCAACTATTGAATGTGCAGAGAAATGAGCCATCTTCCTCTTACTAGGAGAGGACGAATTGTGCTATAAAGTGGTCCAGCAACAGACGCGTCCAGGGCTGCATGGTAATTTCTGCGACGTCTGCTCGACGGATGCTACACTGTGGCTGTGAGGGATACTTATCGTCGGTTCGGGATACGCTGCTGGATTACTCAAGCCTTGAGTCTTCTTCCATTATAATAGAGTTTCCTGATGTATTTTCGAGCGAACTACCCGGCATGCCACCTGACCGAGAGATCGAGTTCACCATTGATACATTCTCGAATACTCAGCCGATTTCCAAGGCTCCGTATAGAATGGCCCCTGCTGAACTGAAGGAGTTAAAGTGCTAACTTAAAAGAACTGCTGGATCGGGGATTTATTTTCCCCAGCGTGTCTCCTTGCGGCGTGCCTGTGCTCTTCATAAAGAAAAAGGACAGTGTTTGATGATAAACAAAAGAAATTGAAAGTAGGTTTATACGAAACCCTTTCTTTGTTTACAAACAAGAAAAAAAAGAAGTACAATTAATCCTATACGAGGATGTTAAGTACAAAAATGATTCTGGGGAAAAATTGATACATTCCCGAATACTCAGCCGATTTCCAAGGCTCCATATAGAATAGCCCCTGCTGAACTGAAGGAGTTAAAGTGCTAACTTAAAAGAACTGTTGGATCGGGGATTTATTTTCCCAAGCGTGTCTCCTTGCGGCGTGCCTGTGCTCTTCATAAAGAAAAAGGACAGTGTTTGATGATAAACAAAAGAAATTAAAAGTAGGTTTATACGAAACCCTTTCTTTGTTTACAAACAAGAAAAAAGAAGAAGTATAATTAATCCTATACGAGGATGTTAAGTACAAAAATAATTCTGGGAAAAAATTGATACATTCCCGAATACTCAGCCGATTTCCAAGGCTCCGTATAGAATGGCCCCTGCTGAACTGAAGGAGTTAAAGTGCTAACTTAAAAGAACTGCTGGATCGGGGATTTATTTTCTCGAGCGTGTCTCCTTGCGGCGTGCCTGTGCTCTTCATAAAGAAAAAGGACAGTGTTTGATGATAAACAAAAGAAATTGAAAGTAGGTTTATACGAAACCCTTTCTTTGTTTACAAACAAGAAAAAAAAAGAAGTACAATTAATCCTATACGAGGATGTTAAGTACAAAAATGATTCTGCGGGTTGGATGCCGCTGAAGGGGTCTCCACAAAAACATGTCACGCCCCAGTCCCAAAATACGTAGGACTAGGAATACGTAACACGCCAGCCGTATGTATACGAACTCCAATATATGGAAACCATATACACACGTACGCTGTACATGAATATCCAATCCACAGTGGTAAATATATGTCACAACAAGTCACACGCAGTTCTATATCTCATCCACAGCACAAATGATAGAAATAAGGAAATCAATAACTGAATATCAAAGAAACAGTCTCAAATAGTAATCTCAAAGTATGATAGTCGGGTGGAAACAAATCCACTGCAAATCGACTATAATAAACTACTAAAGAGAGAAGAGAATAAACTCTAATATAAGAATAAATGTCTAGAAGAGAATAGCAACTAGAATCTCTAAATAGCTGCAATGAATCAAATATAATCAGAAGGTAAGATCTCCTCAGGCTGATAGGTAGCGTCAGGTCCAGGTCCATACTCCTGCGGATACTCCTGCTCACCTATATCTAGAAGGGACTAGGTCCTCAGAGGGACGTAACAAGATACAAAAAGCACATGCCAATAAAGTACTGAAAATAAACATCCATTGGGGTCGCCTAACCATCTGTGTGAATGCAGTTAAGAACACATTTTCCCACAAGTGAGCTATCTGGCTGAAAACTGGGATTTGGCATGGTTCTCTTTTGAAGAGCCAGGGGCCTAAAAGGCACGTCGTCTTTTGAACGCCGGTGGCCCGCCTGATAGTACATAATATATAGTGGTCATCATCACCCGTATCTCCAGCGGAGAATCCGGGCTTCACAGAAAAAGTGCAAAGGAGCTCAAATGCGGTACTTGTTGTTCTCCCCACCCAATGCTCTAAGCATGTCATGTCCATGACACGATAAACCTCTAATAACCGCCAGGTCTACTAGCATGCAAAGTTTCTATTGGCAGTTATCCCTATCCGTTGCACGACCTATACGTACCGGGGGCCAGCCGAGTACGCAAGTCCGTGTCCTACATGTGACTCACACTCGTGTAAGAATAGTGTCATGGCCAATGAAACATAAATGCCTCATGAAGATGGGGTAGTCTCATAAAGTAGGTCCAATGCATATACATAAGTAAAAACATAGTACGACGACACCGTCGTTGCACCTAAGTTTCCTTGGAAGCGCAGTTTATATAGCAATTAAAAATAAATGAACTAAAGAAGCAGAAAGTAAACATGCATGCCTCATATGGAATGTAAAAACAGTACAATGGCAAGGTATACTTGCCTGGCAAGAAATCTGTAAAGTGTACGCGCCCAAATGTTAAGGACACTGAACCTGGAACTAAGGACTCCGAACAAACGTCTCCGGATGCTGAAATAAATATCACCAACGTTTCCGGAATGAGCAAAATAGCTAAAAAGCACATCCCTTTCGTCCAATTTGGACACAGGGGCAAAACGGTAATTTCGGGTAAAAGTGGGGTCCACGTGTGGCCCACTTTGCACCGAAAAGCGTGCCAAGGGTAACAATCTCTAAATGGGACAAACTATAGGTCAAACAAATCTAGATATCAATACGAACCCAACGGTATGTCCAAATGTGGATTCCGATGGGCCGAACAAAATTTGGTCCAAAAAGTCAACTGTGGGACCCGCCAATTGGCGATCTGGTCAACCGTCTCAGAATCGCGTGAAATTTGGGTCACAGGACCAGCGCGTTACCACGAGTCCAGTGGCGTAAGTTTCGTCGCAATCTGACAAACGTGCACAAAATACGTGCGAGTTCCACAAAAGTGGCGACACGAGATGTGTCCGCGGATACGGCCTGATTCCGGCGCGCTCACGCGTCCGAATCAGTCCCCACGAATTTTCACGTGTCCCGTTATGCTGTGTGCACCATTTGGTACACTTGGCACACGGCGGGGCGGTCCCGTTTGGCGGGGCGTGCTCCGATCTCCAACTTTTGGAAAACCGAAAAAAAGTGGGTGCGCACAGTTTTGTGACGAATATATTTTTGTCCACAGCAACTAATAGCACAAAGTTATAATACAGAAAATAAACTAGATCATGTAATCTATAGGTATCAAAAAGAATCACCAAATTCGGATCCTTGTGGTGGGAGATGCGAACTCGGCAATATGGGTGGTCAAACTGGAATTCTGCGATTGCAGAATTCTGTCTGCTCGTCCAACTTTGGACGCTGTTTTTCACCTAGGGGCACACGTTTTCCGAGGTTGACTATAAAACAAATACTGGAGAGGGTTGAGGGAAGATCATACCTATGAAAACGGAACAGCGTTTGGTCGAGCGAGTCAACGGAAAAACACGCCGGAGCGAAGGTGCCTCGAGTGGGAGACTGCAGTTCGCGATGTCGGCGTCGACGGGATGGTTGGATGGCTTGGGGAGGCTTCTCTGGCTGTGGTGATGGCTCTAGATGGGAAGGAGAAGTCTGGAGTTTTAGGTTAGGGTTTTAGAGAGATATCTATATATATATATATATATTACATATATTTAAGAGAGAGGGGGTGAGGGGTTCTGCGGGTTGGATGCCGCTGAAGGGGTCTCGGGTCAACTGTTAACGTGGGGCTTTGGCGGGTCCTTAGCAATTGCTAAGGGGGTTGCACACGCAGCAATGTTTCGGCTGAATGGAATAAGAGTTGTTGAAGTAAGCCAATAGTTATCATTGATATTATTATTACTATTATTATTAGTTAGTATTATAATCATTATACTTATTATACTAGTATTATACTTAGTATTATTAATTCTACTCTTTTCTTTTTCCTTTCTTTCTTTAAATATATATATATACATATATATATATTTGTATATACATATATATATATATATACTCATAAGAAAATTTATATAATAGGGTATTGCACATCGTTAGGCTAGCAACTGCTCAAGGGGTCTCCTACATGGAATAAATTCCGAAAAATTCCTGATGGTCCCATAAGTCATCTAAGTGCCCGAACACCTAACATAAAAATTATTAAAAATCTATTTCTCCTATTTGGACCAAATTACTACAATTTAATTAATAATTAATAATTAAAAGGGTTTATACGATTTTCTAGGAAGGGGGTTTTACATTCTACCCAACTTGTAAAAATTTCGTCCTCGAAATTAGAATTAAGCCACGATAGAATGCAAGGATGGTATAAGATATAAATTAACAATGTAAATTCATACCTTGGTCTGCGAATAGGTTCGGAAAGCGCTTGTGCATGTCGTCCTCGCGCTCCCAAGTTGATTCTCCTGGTGCGCCATGCCTCCATGCTACGCGAACCAAGGGAATAGACTGGTTCCTCAATACCTTCTCTCGACGATCAAGGATTCCCACGGGTTGCTCTTGGTAAGACAAGATCGGCCCAATGGTGATCTCTGAATGGTCAAGAACATGACTGCTGTCTGCCACATATCGCCTGAGCTGCGACACATGGAATACGTCATGTACTCCCTCCAGTGAAGGTGGTAGCGCAAGTCGATATGCCACCTCTCCAACTCTCTCGAGCACGTCAAATGGTCCAATATACCTTGGACTCAACTTGCCGCACCCTCCGAATCGGATGGTGCCTCTGGTCGGTGATATCCTCAAGAAGACGTGATCGCCCTCTTTGAACTCCAAGGGACGACGATGAAGGTCTGCCCACTGCTTTTGCCTGTCTTGCGCTGCTCGCAAGTGTCCCCGAATCTTCTTGACTGTCTCTACAGTGTTGACCACCAACTCGGGTCCCAGAATCTGACGTTCTCCCATGTCACTCCAACACACAGGAGACCTACATTTTCTTCCATACAATGCTTCAAACGGAGCCATCTGAATACTCGCTTGATAGCTATTATTGTAAGAAAACTCTACAAGATGTAGGTGGTCCTCCCATGATCCTCCGAAGTCTAACATGCAAGCCCTCAATATGTCCTCCAAGGTCTGAATAGTACGCTCCGACTGCCCATCTGTCTGCGGGTGGTAAGATGTACTGAACTTCAGACGAGTACCAAGACTCTCTTGCATGCTCCTCCAAAAGTGCGATGTGAAGCGCGAATCTCTGTCCGATACAATACTGACTGGTATGCCGTGCAATCTCACGATCTGCCTCATATATAAATCAGCTAAAGCTTCTGTAGACTGACCCACTCTAAAAGGTATAAAATGGGCTGACTTGGTGAGTCGGTCCACTATTACCCACACTGCATCTCTCCCACTTGGACTCTTGGGAAAACCCGTGACGAAGTCCATAGTGATGTGCTCCCACTTCCACTCTGGAATCGGAAGTGGTTGCAATAATCCTGCTGTCCTCTGGTGCTCCGCCTTTACTTGTTGACATACCAGACATTTAGCTACAAAGTGAGCTATCTCTCTCTTCATTCTATGCCACCAAAAATGCTGTCGTAAGTCACGATACATCTTGGTGCCTCCAGGATGAATAGAATAGATCGAACTATGAGCCTCTGTCATCAGCTCCTGTCGAATCTCTCCATTTGGAACATAAAGACGATCACCACATCGTAATGTTCCATCCTCATGAATGCGCAATCCGGTCTGCTCTCCGGCCTCTGTCCTTTCCTTTAGTCTCCTGAATCTGGCATCTGTAGGCAAAGCTGCCTTACCTCTCTACCAATGATGATTGTACTTGCAAGTTGGCTAGTGTCCCATCTGCTCCGGGTAATATCACTTCAATGCCAAGCTCTTGCAAGTCCTCCAATAGTTCCCTCTGTGCTGTCAAGAAGTAAGCTGCTGGCTTCCGGCTTAACGCGTCTGCTACCACGTTAGCCTTGCCTGGATGATAATGTAGCTCTATCTCGAAATCTTTCATCAACTCGAGCCATCGACGTTGCCTCATATTTAACTCTTTCTGCGTGAAGACGTACTTGAGGCTTTTGTGGTCTGTATAGATTTCCACTCGTTCCCCATATAAGTAATGTCTCCATAGCTTCAGAGCAAATACAACGGCTGCAAGTTCCAAGTCATGAGTCGGATAATTCTTCTCATGCACTCGTAACTGCCTAGATGCATATGCAATCACCTTGCCATGCTGCATCAATACGCATCCTAAGCCTTTTCCTGATGCGTCACTGTAGATCATGTAACCTCCTGATCCTGACGGAATCGCCAATACTGGTGCTGTAGTCAGTCGCTTCTTCAACTCTTCAAAGGCTGCTTGACACTCATCAGTCCATATAAATTCTTGATCCTTACAAGTCAGGCGAGTCATAGGTGCCGCTATCCTTGAGAAATTTTCCACGAACCGTCGGTAATATCCCGCAAGTCCAAGGAAACTCCTCACCTCTGCTGCTGATTTAGGAACAGGCCATGTCTCAACTGCTGAGATCTTCTCTGGATCAACAGAAATACCATCTCCTGTAACAACATGTCCAAGAAATGAAACTCTGTCCAAGAAGAACTCACATTTGCTGAGTTTAGCATATAACTGCTCTCTCCTCAAAGTCTCTAGAACAATTCGCAGGTGCTCCTCGTGCTCCTCGTGGCTCTTCGAATAGATAAGTATATCATCTATGAAGACGACCACGAACTGGTCCAAGTACTGGTGGAAGACTCGATTCATCAAGTCCATGAAGATTGCTGGAGCATTGGTCAATCCAAATGGCATGACCAAAAACTCGTAGTGCCCATATCTTGTTCTGAATGCGGTCTTCGGAATGTCCTGCTTCCGTACCTTCACTTGGTGATATCCCGATCTCAAATCTATCTTCGAGAATACCTTAGCTCCACTGAGTTGATCAAACAGGTCATCAATGCGTGGCAATGGATATTTGTTCTTCACTGTCACTGCATTCAAGGCTCTGTAGTCAATGCACATACGCACTGACCCATCCTTCTTGGGTACAAACAACACTGGTGCTCCCCAGGGTGATGCACTCGGTCGGATGAAACCTTTCTCCTCTAGCTCTTTTAACTGTGCCTTCAGCTCGTCCATCTTCTTCTTCGCCAGTCTGTAAACATGCGATGCTATAGGTGCTGCTCCGGGTGCTAGTTCAATTGAAAACTCTACGTCTCTGTCTGGGGGTAGTCTTAGCAAATCCTCTGGAAAGACGTCTAGAAATTCTGAAATAATAGGGTGATAAACAACATCGTCCATTGCGAGCTGCATACCATCAAGGATTTCTGTGGATCCTCGGGCAAACTCAAGTTCAGGCTGGCCTGGTACCTTAAAAAGAATGCTTCCTCCAAAGCAATCGAAGAAAGCGTGGTTCTTGCTCAGCCAGTCCATTCCAAGCACAATATCAAAAGACGGCATAGGAAGGACTAAGAGTTGGGCATTCATCTCTCTGCCATGAATCACTATAGGACCCGATCTACAAACTCGACTAACTGGTACAACTCCTCCTCCGGTAAGTATTCTAACACAACTAGATAATGGTGTAGAAGCAATGTTGTGTTTGGCAATAAAACTAGATGATATGAATGAGTGGGTGGCTCCCGTATCAAATAATGTCACAGCAGGAAAAGTAAAAGCAAGGGTAATACCTGCTATGACATCCACCTCATGATCCATGTCATCTACCTCCATTGCAACCCGTTCCTCTGTGGTTGTCCATGTCCAGTCCTCATATACTGCTCCTCCTGAGTGGGTAGCGGTAGTCCTCTCTGAAATCCTCCTGCTGCTGGGGGTCGAGGTGCTCCCGGTCCGGTCATCTGCTGGGCTGGCTTCGGTGCTGGAAGCGCTAATCTCTGAACTGGCGGTGGAAGTGCCTGCTGCATAGGGCAGTCTCTCGCCAGGTGCTGTCCAGAGCCACATCTCTTACACTGACCCAAGCGAGTCCGACAATCTCTCGAAATATGTCCGATCTTCCCACAATAATTACATTGGGGTTTTTCCGAAATCTGGTACGGTCCGGCTCTGTGTTGCTGATGCTGTTGTGCTAAGGGGCGTCTGATATGTCCTCCCTGTTGTGTCCTGGCTGGTCCCTGCTGTATCCTTGCTGATCCTTGTTGTGTGCTCAGCTGAGCTCCCCTTCCTCTGCTAATGGTTTCCTGAAATCTGGCCTCTGTCAGTAGCTCAGCGTAAGAGACTCGGAACTGCGAGCTTGTATAATGTTGTAGCTCCTGGGTCAGTCCTCGATGAAATCTCTTAGCCTTAGCCAAGTCATTTGGTATCAAAGCAGCGCCATATTTGCTGAGTCGACTAAACTCGGCATCATACTCGTCCACGGTTCGGTTCCCTTGCTCCAAGTGAAGAAACTGATCATACAAGGTGTCCCTGACAGTGTCCGGAAAGTACTTTCCCTCGAAGCACTCCAAGAACTGCTCCCAAGTCTGGTAAGTACCCAACTGGCGCTCCATGGATTCCCACCAGTGATGAGCATTACCATCTAGAAGCGTCCGTACACCCGTCATCCATAGGTCCGTCGGTAACTGTGATGCCTCCAGTAGCTTCTGTGTGTGAGTGATCCAGCTGGTAGTCTCCTCCGGGCTCTCAGTGCCCTTGTACTGCCTTGCACCCATCTGAACAAAATCCTTTACTGATCCAACCTTAGCTCGAGGTACTGGAGCTAGTGTTTGGGCTGGTACAGTAGCATGTGCAGCCATCCTCTCCAGTGCTGCCAAAAATTCTTGTCTCTGCTCGACTGCCTGCTGCCTCTGCTCGGCTGCCTGCTGCCTCTGTTCCTGTATCATCATCTGAAAGAATTGGAACATCTGCGCTTGGCCATCTTGTGGTACTGGGACCGGTGGAAGGTTCCCAATAGGTGAAGCGGGAAGGTCAGATGGAACTGGGGTGTGAGTCTGTCCATCTGGCCCCGAAAGCCTAGGAATTGTTGGGGTCCCTCCTTGAGTCTGACCATTGACTCCAGAAGTTGCGTCGCCATCGGCGGCAGTACATCCATTCTGCAAATCCATCTCTCTGCAGTTGATGTACGAAACGATTAGAAAAGTACAGGAATCAAACATGATGCAAGTATTAAATAGGAAGGATGAATTTTAATCAAGCGTGGATGAGATCCTTATTCTCTATTCCTATACGCAGGCTTGTTCGGTACAGTTACGTAACCGAGAAAATATATTCTTGACCTGCATGGGCCACCACAAAAATATGTCATGCCCCAGTCCCAAAATACGTAGGACTATGAATACGTAACACGCCAGCCGTATGTATACGAACTCCAATATATGGAAACCATATACACACGTACGCTGTACATGAATATCCAATCCACAGTGGTAAATATATGTCACAACAAGTCACACGCAGTTCTATATCTCATCCACAACACAAATGATAGAAATAAGGAAATCAATAACTGAATATCAAAGAAACAGTCTCAAATAGTAATCTCAAAGTATGATAGTCGGGTGGAAACAAATCCACTGCAAATCGACTATAATAAACTACTAAAGAGAGAAGAGAATAAACTCTAATATAAGAATAAATGTCTAGAAGAGAATAGCAACTAGAATCTCTAAACAGCTGCAATGAATCACATATAATCAGAAGGTAAGATCTCCTCAGGCTGATAGGTAGCGTCAGGTCCAGGTCCATACTCCTGCGGATACTCCTGCTCACCTATATCTGGAAGGGACCAGGTCCTCAGAGGGACGTAACAAGATACAAAAAGCACATGCCAATAAAGTACTGAAAATAAACATCCATTGGGGTCGCCTAACCATCTATGTGAATGCAGTTAAGAACACATTTCCCCACAAGTGAGCTATCTGGCTGAAAACTGGGATTTGGCATGGTTCTCTTTTGAAGAGCCAGGGGCCTAAAAGGCACGTCGTCTTTTGAACGCCGGTGGCCCGCCTGATAGTACATAATATATAGTGGTCATCATCACCCGTATCTCCAGCGGAGAATCCGGGCTTCACAGAAAAAGTGCAAAGGAGCTCAAATGCGGTACTTGTTGTTCTCCCCACCCAATGCTCTAAGCATGTCATGTCCATGACACGATAAACCTCTAATAACCGCCAGGTCTACTAGCATGCAAAGTTTCTATTGGCAGTTATCCCTATCCGTCGCACGACCTATACGTACCGGGGGCCAGCCGAGTACGCAAGTCCGTGTCCTACATGTGACTCACACTCGTGTAAGAATAGTGTCATGGCCAATGAAACATAAATGCCTCATGAAGATAGGGTAGTCTCATAAAGTAGGTCCAATGCATATACATAAGTAAAAACATAGTACGACGACACCGTCGTTGCACCCAAGTTTCCTTGGAAGCGCAGTTTATATAGCAGTTAAAAATAAATGAACTAAATAAGCAGAAAGTAAACATGCATGCCTCATATGGAATGTAAAAACAGTACAATGGCAAGGTATACTTGCCTGGCAAGAAATCTGTAAAGTGTACGCGCCCAAATGTCAAGGACACTGAACCTGGAACTAAGGACTCCGAACAAACGTCTCCGGATGCTGAAATAAACATCACCAACGTTTCCGGAATGAGCAAAATAGCTAAAAAGCACATCCCTTTCGTCCAATTTGGACACAGGGGCAAAACGGTAATTTCGGATAAAAGTCGGGTCCACATGTGGCCCACTTTGCACCGAAAAGCGTGCCAAGGGTAACAGTCTCTAAATGGGACAAACTATAGGTCAAACAAATCTAGATGTCAATACGAACCCAATGGTATGTCTAAATGTGGATTCCGATGGGCCGAACAAAATTTGGTCCAAAAAGTCAACTGTAGGACCCGCCAATTGGCGATCTGGTCAACCGTCTCAGAATCGCGTGAAATTTGGGTCACAGGACCAGCGCGTTACCACGAGTCCAGTGGCGCAAGTTTCGTCGCAATCTGACAAACGTGCACAAAATACGTGCGAGTTCCATAAAAGTGGCGACACGAGATGTGTCCGCGGATACGGCCTGATTCCGGCGCGCTCACGCGTTCGAATCAGTCCCCACGAATTTTCACGTGTCCCGTTATGCTGTGTGCACCATTTGGTACACTTGGCACACGGCGGGGCGGTCCCGTTTGGCGGGGCGCGCTCCGATCTCCAACTTTTGGAAAACCAAAAAAAGTGGGTGCGCACAGTTTTGTGACGAATATATTTTTGTCCACAGCAACTAATAGCACAAAGTTATAATACAGAAAATAAACTAGATCATGTAATCTACAGGTATCAAAAAGAATCACCGAATTCGGATCTCTGTGGTGGGAGATGCGAACTCGGCAATATGGGTGGTCAAACTAGAATTCTGCGATTGCAGAATTCTGTCTGCTCGTCCAACTTTGGACGCTGTTTTTCACCTAGGGGCACACGTTTTCCGAGGTTGACTATAAAACAAATACTGGAGAGGGTTGAGGGAAGATCATACCTATGAAAACGGAACAGCGTTTGGTCGAGCGAGTCAACGGAAAAACACGCCGGAGCGAAGGTGCCTCGAGTGGGAGACTGCAGTTCGCGATGTCGGCGTCGACGGGATGGTTGGATGGCTTGGGGAGGCTTCTCTGGCTGTGGTGACGGCTCTAGATGGGAAGGAGAAGTCTGGAGTTTTAGGTTAGGGTTTTAGAGAGCTATCTATATATATATATATATATATTACATATATTTAAGAGAGAGGGGGTGAGGGGTTCTGCGGGTTGGATGCCGCTGAAGGGGTCTCCACAAAAACATGTCACGCCCCAGTCCCAAAATACGTAGGACTAGGAATACGTAACACGCCAGCCGTATGTATACGAACTCCAATATATGGAAACCATATACACACGTACGCTGTACATGAATATCCAATCTCCAGTGGTAAATATATGTCACAACAAGTCACACGCAGTTCTATATCTCATCCACAGCACAAATGATAGAAATAAGGAAATCAATAACTGAATATCAAAGAAACAGTCTCAAATAGTAATCTCAAAGTATGATAGTCGGGTGGAAACAAATCCACTGCAAATCGACTATAATAAACTACTAAAGAGAGAAGAGAATAAACTCTAATATAAGAATAAATGTCTAGAAGAGAATAGCAACTAGAATCTCTAAACAGCTGCAATGAATCACATATAATCAGAAGGTAAGATCTCCTCAGGCTGATAGGTAGCGTCAGGTCCAGGTCCATACTCCTGCGGATACTCCTGCTCACCTATATCTGGAAGGGACCAGGTCCTCAGAGGGACGTAACAAGATACTAAAAGCACATGCCAATAAAGTACTGAAAATAAACATCCATTGGGGTCGCCTAACCATCTATGTGAATGCAGTTAAGAACACATTTCCCCACAAGTGAGCTATCTGGCTGAAAACTGGGATTTGGCATGGTTCTCTTTTGAAGAGCCAGGGGCCTAAAAGGCACGTCGTCTTTTGAACGCCGGTGGCCCGCCTGATAGTACATAATATATAGTGGTCATCATCACCCGTATCTCCAGCGGAGAATCCGGGCTTCACAGAAAAAGTGCAAAGGAGCTCAAATGCGGTACTTGTTGTTCTCTCCACCCAATGCTCTAAGTATGTCATGTCCATGACACGATAAACCTCTAATAACCGCCAGGTCTACTAGCATGCAAAGTTTCTATTGGCAGTTATCCCTATCCGTCGCACGACCTATACGTACCGGGGGCCAGCCGAGTACGCAAGTCCGTGTCCTACATGTGACTCACACTCGTGTAAGAATAGTGTCATGGCCAATGAAACATAAATGCCTCATGAAGATGGGGTAGTCTCATAAAGTAGGTCCAATGCATATACATAAGTAAAAACATAGTACGACGACACCGTCGTTGCACCCAAGTTTCCTTGGAAGCGCAGATTATATAGCAGTTAAAAATAAATAAACTAAATAAGCAGAAAGTAAACATGCATGCCTCATATAGAATGTAAAAACAGTACAATGGCAAGGTATACTTGCCTGGCAAGAAATCTGTAAAGTGTACGCGCCCAAATGTCAAGGACACTGAACCTGGAACTAAGGACTCCGAACAAACGTCTCTGGATGCTGAAATAAACATCACCAACGTTTCCGGAATGAGCAAAATAGCTAAAAAGCACATCCCTTTCGTCCAATTTGGACACAGGGGCAAAACGGTAATTTCGGGTAAAAGTGGGGTCCACGTGTGGCCCACTTTGCACCGAAAAGCGTGCCAAGGGTAACAGTCTCTAAATGGGACAAACTATAGGTCAAACAAATCTAGATGTCAATACGAACCCAACGGTATGTCCAAATGTGGATTCCGATGGGCCGAACAAAATTTGGTCCAAAAAGTCAATTGTGGGACCCGCCAATTGGCGATCTGGTCAACCGTCTCAGAATCGCGTGAAATTTGGGTCACAGGACCAGCGCGTTACCACGAGTCCAGTGGCGCAAGTTTCGTCGCAATCTGACAAACGTGCACAAAATACGTGCGAGTTCCACAAAAGTGGCGACACGAGATGTGTCCGCGGATACGGCCTGATTCCGGCGCGCTCGCGCGTCCGAATCAGTCCCCACGAATTTTTACGTGTCCCGTTATGTTGTGTGCACCATTTGGTACACTTGGCACACGGCGGGGCGGTCCCGTTTGGCGGGGCGCGCTCCGATCTCCAACTTTTGGAAAACCGAAAAAGTGGGTGCGTACAGTTTTGTGACGAATATATTTTTGTCCACAGCAACTAATAGCACAAAGTTATAATACAGAAAATAAACTAGATCATGTAATATACAGGTATCAAAAAGAATCACCGAATTCGGATCTCTGTGGTGGGAGATGCGAACTCGGCAATATGGGTGGTCAAACTGGAATTCTGCGATTGCAGAATTCTGTCTGCTCGTCCAACTTTGGACGCTGTTTTTCACCTAGGGACACACGTTTTTCGAGGTTGACTATAAAACAAATACTGGAGAGGGTTGAGGGAAGATCATACCTATGAAAACGGAACAGCGTTTGGTCGAGCGAGTCAACGGGAAAACACGCCGGAGCGAATGTGCCTCGAGTGGGAGACTGCAGTTCGCGATGTCGGCGTCGACGGGATGGTTGGATGGCTTGGGGAGGCTTCTCTGGCTTTGGTGACGGCTCTAGATGGGAAGGAGAAGTCTGGAGTTTTAGGTTAGGGTTTTAGAGAGCTATATATATATATATATATATATTACATATATTTAAGAGAGAGGGGGTGAGGGGTTCTGCGGGTTGGATGCCGCTGAAGGGGTCTCGGGTCAACTGTTAACGTGGGGCTTTGGCGGGTCCTTAGCATTTGCTAAGGGGGTTGCACACGCAGCAATGTTTCGGCTGAATGGAATAAGAGTTGTTGAAGTAAGCCAATAGTTATCATTGATATTATTATTACTATTATTATTAGTTAGTATTATAATCATTATACTTATTATACTAGTATTATACTTAGTATTATTAATTCTATTCTTTTCTTTTTCCTTTCTTTCTTTAAATATATATATATATACATATATATATATTTGTATATACATATATATATATATATATACTCATAAGAAAATTTATATAATAGGGTATTGCACATCGTTAGGCTAGCAACTGCTCAAGGGGTCTCCTACATGGAATAAATTCCGAAAAATTCCTGATGGTCCCATAAGTCATCTAAGTGCCCGAACACCTAACATAAAAATTATTAAAAATCTATTTCTCCTATTTGGACCTAATTACTACAATTTAATTAATAATTAATAATTAAAAGGGTTTATACGATTTTCTAGGAAGGGGGTTTTACATGAATACAATATCGATTTTGGTATGTTGGGTTAGCTCGCCCTCACAGGTACTTTTTGAAGTACTGACCCTCGTTGCAGCAGGTTCCCCGAGCCGAGGCGACGCAGCAAGGAGCTGAAGCTTCCCCCAACCTTTCACTGATCTGGCATGTTCGTATTTGTGACTTTTGGAGCTTAAGTACATAATCACAAGGAGCCCGCACATACCTTTTGAAGCTCCTAGGCGATGGTGCTAACTCGCACCCAAGGTGGTTTAAACTTTTGAAATATTAGTAAGGGATGTAATGTATGGATCGGCTATCTCATTTTGCGTCGAAGTTGTAAGCCCTTGTAGTGTCCTTATTACTTTTGGGTCAATAGTCTATAACCAGATGTTCATTATCAATAAAGAGAACTTTTTTATATCCCAATGTGTGATATCTTATTTGCGTACTCTGTTGCATGTGTTCTAAAATATATTATTATGTCTAGGCCTTGTGCACGCGTGCGTTACGCGTGCACGACATCACGCCCGGGGGACGATTATCGATTTAGCAAAAATTGGGGTGTGACAGCTTCTCATAGACGTACCCACCTTGAATGGCAAGGAGTTGGCCGATTTGGTCAAACTGTCAACGATGACCCAAATCACGTCTTTACCTCCTGGAGAACGTGGAAGCCCTAATACAAAGTCCATCGTCATATCCTCTCATTTCTACTCTGGAATGGGTAAAGGCTGAAGTTGTAAACCCCTAGAAATTTTTTCAGATTTTAAAAATGAATTTTCTAGAATTTTTTGTGATTTTTAACTAATTAAATAAATTGTTTTCTGGTATTAAGTATTTTTAAATGTGTTTATTCAATATTAAAATATTATGAAAATAATTTTTTTGGGTGTAAAATCAAATATTAGACATAGGATAATTTTCTTGGATTTTATTGGACCCCGGAAATATTTTTAAAGACCTAAAAACACTAAATTTTAGTTAAACCCTAAAATAAACCCGGTTTATTACTGAACCAACCGGTTTAGTGAACCAAACCGAACCCATCCTAAACCAACCCAGACCGGACCCAATTCCCTAGCGGGTCGGGTCGGACCCGAAACCCGGATCTGAAACCCGAACCCGAAACCCGACCCCACCTCCTAGCGGATCGGGTCGGATTCAGATTGAACCCGACCCAGCAACTCATAACCCGACCCGTTTCAACAGTTACTGCTACAGTAACCGTCCCCCCCCCGACCTCGTCGGCCGTTACAAATCCGACCGCCGCCCGTAATCGCCGCCGCCTTCCCCGCGGTCGTTTTCGCCCTCTCTCCGCCCGTTAAACCCCCGCCTCCTCCGCCCGTAACCGCCCAGCTCCTCGCCCTATATAAACCCGCCGTCTCCACCACCAACACCCACCAATTTTCCCCTGACTTCCTCCTCCTGCTCTCCTCCGCCACCGGAGCCGACGAACCCTCAGCCACCACTCGATCTCCCCTACCCCACAGTCACCGTATCCCCGCAGCCGCCAACTTCCTCCTCCAGATCCGCCTCTGTGCCTCAGCCACCCGAGAGCCGACGACCCCCACCCGCTCGAGATCCGCCTTCCCCGGCCGCCACCAGCTCAGCTCCGGCCGCCTTCCACTGAGCCGCCCGACGAGAAGCCGCTAGAGCCGCCACCTCCGCAGCCGTGCCTAGCAGCCACGGCGAAGTCTCCGGCCATCGAACCCTAACCCTAGGACACTGTGCAGTATTGTGTCGTGTCGCCTCACGGACACGAGGAATCCTAATCTGCGTAGCCCTGTTCAGGTACCCTTTTCTCTCTCCTCGTTGCCCCGTTTCTCGTTCCGTCTGTTGTGACGCGAACCCTGCGTGACCCTCTCGATGCCCGTGCAACCCGCTCGGTGTGTTGAGTCCTGTGGTGATCGCGAACTGTGATCCAAAAACAGGAAAACAAATACCCTATTTTCCCCCGAAACAGAGTGCGCCCCGCCAAACGGGACGACTTGGTCGGGTGCGGTCTTCACCGAAAGGTGCGCGCTGTTAATACGGACGTGTGAGATTTCGCAGAAGTTGATTTGGATGTGCGTGCACACCGGAATCAACGCGTATCCGCCGACAATGCCCCGTATCGGCCTTATTCCCGAACTAGTTGTAACTTCATGTACGCACGTCGGATCGAAACGAAACTTGCGCCATCGGACTCGTAGCAATACGCTGGTCCTGTGACCCAAGTTTGGTTCGAATCTGAGAATGTTGACAAAATCGCGTATCGTGGGCCCCACGGCTCCACTTGACGAACGATTTTGTGATCGGCTCATCGGAATCCAGTTCTGGAAGTTCTGTTGGGTTCGTATCGTCGTTCTGGACTTGTTGACACTAAGTTTGACGAATTTGGAGAACATTGTCTCTGACACGTTTTTCGGTGCGAAACGGGCCACATGTGGACCCCGCTTTGACAAAGAACTGTCATTTTTGCCCTTGTGTCCAAATTGGACTCAAGGACAGGCGTTTCTAGCTATTTGATATCTTCTGAATCTGATGGTGATGTCTATTTCAGCAATCGGAGGAGTACCTGCAGAACCCGCTGATACCAAAGCCGCAATTGGTAACCAAAACCCAGGCAAGTGTACCTTGCCCTACTTGCAGCAACTGTTTATACTATTTTCTTGATTTATGACTGTAAGATCTCTGTTCAGCCTAGGGCCGTGTGACATTACTTAGCGTCCGACTAATATTCGGGTGCCAATACTGTATGCAGAGTTGGGTAATGTCACCTAGGCATGGATACTGAGACACTATACATTTTGTACTTGTCTTATCAAGTACGTCATACCCCAGGACACCTGACACTATTCATGAGACAGAATCTTCCTGAGATATTCATGGTGATTCTTTATAGGACAGGTTTATGACATATACTTTATACATGCTTAGATCTCATTATGACTTGCTGCATTAGATATGATCTTGCGTGACATGGACATGAGACATCGTGAACCTGTGACGTGTGATTACATTGGGTGGGGAGAGTTTTACCATACAAAAGGCTGATTATATATATATATTACTTTACTGGAAGTGCCTTAGACTCTGACACAGAGCTTTGCCACATTTACTGGCCCTTCGAGAAAATACTGCTATGGGTTTCCCCGACACAGAGCCTGTAGTAGTCTCAGCCTGAGTATGAATAATGCTCTCACTTGCATATCACATAGCTGGTTACATAGTTTACCCTATTGCTTCATTTATTGCTGCACTGCATTTATTTTGGCTTGAGTTATTTTGTACCTTGCTATGTCCCCTAAGGACCTGGATCTAGATTATGTCCCCAGGTTTAGCGGAGGAGATCTATCCCGAGGTGTACGGGACAGGTGCAGTCTTTGGAGCAGTACCAGAATCTGAGGACGAGGTGATCGCTGAGGATTTCTCCTGAGTATATGCATATTTTATATTCAGTTATTTCTATTGTTAGACTCTTTATTTCCAGTATTTTTGAGTTGATGTATCAAACTCATTATCGGGTTGTTCCCCGACTTATATTTTATTGTGACTTGATATTGCTTTATATTCTGATATTGTGTATTCATTTCTGTGGATGAGATTAGTAGACCCTTATTGTTGTATTACAGCTTAAGTACATCCTGATGGGTCCATTAAATTGGGTTTGCCCATCGGTGTGTGCTGCTGGCCATTGCCACGTGGCTAGTCCCTCGATATTTTGGGACTGGAGCGTGACAGAAGCTATCCACCTGGCCTCTGTCTCTCCGCCTTTACCTGCTGACATATCAAGCATCTGGATACGAAGTTTCCCACCTCCCGCTTCATACCATACCACTAAACATGCTTTCTCATATCTCTATACATCTTGTAGCATCTGGATGTATAGAGTATTGATATCGATGCACCTTTTGAACAACCTCCTCGCGCAATGCTCCACTCGACACACACAATCTGGTACCGTGCCACAATGATCCATTCTTTGCAATATTGAATTCCTCTGACAATCCCATCCAGACATGCACTTTGATGCTCCTTAGAGACTCATCCTCGAACTGTGCGACTTTGATCCGGTCCATCAACTCTGACTATACCTGAAGTCCCCATATCTGTTTTGCAACTCCAGGAACTAACACCTCAATACCCAAACTATCAAGATTGGCCAATAAATGTCTGTCCCTCGTCAAGTACATAGCCATTGGATACCTGCTCATGGCATCAGCGACTACGTTGGCCTTCCCTGGATGATACTGCAACAAGATATCAAAGTCCTTCATCAACTCCAACCATCGCCGCTGCTCATATTGAGCTCCTTTCCTGTAAACACATATTTCAATCTCTTATGGTCTGTAAAGATCTCTACCCGCTCTCTATACAAGTAGTGCTTCTACAGCCTGAGAGCAAAAGTGACCGCTGCCAACTCCAAGTCGTGGGTAGGATAATTCTTCTCATGAGGGCATAATTTCCTGGAAGCGTAGGCAATCACCTTCTCATTCTGCTGTAACACACAACCAAAACCCTTATCCGAAGTATCGCTGTATATGAAAAATTCTCCCGTCCCCGATAGCAACGTCAACACTGGGGCTGTAGTCAACTTCTTCTTCAGCTTCTCAAATGCGGACTGACACTCCTCCGTCCAAATGAACTCCACGTCCTTCCTTGTCAGCCTAGTAATCAACTCTGCAATCCTGGAGAAGTCCTGTAGCTTGCACCGAAAGAGCAAAGAGAGCTCACTTGCTAAGAAAGAAAGCAGCAAAATTGATTCAAGAACTTGCTCCTAACAAATATTCGATAATAGCCCACTAATCCAAGAAAGCTCCTGATCTCTGCCACTGAGCTTGGGGTAGACCACGATTCAACTGCTAAAATCTTCTTCGAGTCTACTGAGATCCTATCTCTTGTAATCACATGCCCGAGGAATTCAATATTATCAAGGAAGAACTCACACTTCGAAAGCTTTCTATAAAGCTTCTCCTTCCTGAGGGTTTCCAAAACTATCCTCAGGTGCTTCTTATGCTCCTTCGGGGTCTTTGAATATATCAATATATCATCAATGAAGACCACAACAAACTGATCTAGGTACTGATGAAACACCTTATTCATCAGGTTCATGAATATCGCCGGGCATTGGTCAACCCAAACGGCATCACCAAGAATTCGAACTGCCCATTCCGAGTCCTAAAAGCTGTCTTCGGAATATCTTCCTTATTCACTTTCACCTGGTGGTAACCCGACCTCAAGTCTATCTTCGAGAATACCTTTGCTCCGCTCAACTGATCAAATAGATCGTAAATCCACGTCAACGGAATTTATTCTTGATAGTGAGGTTATTGAGAGCCATGTAGTCGATACACATACGTATCGACCTATCCTTCTTCGGTACAAATAATACCGGAGCACCCCACGGTGATGAACTGGAGCAGATGAAGTCCTTGTCCTGCAACTCATCCACCTACTTCTTCAACTCCGCCAGTTCATTGTTGTTCACCCTATAGACGTACTGTGATATTGGCTCTGCGACTGGTACCAAGTCTATAGAAAACTCTACATCACGGTCTGGTGGCAACCCTGGCAACTCCTCTGAAAAAACGTCCATATACTCTGCAATCAATGGATGTGGCGGCTCCTGCTCTTCCACTATAGCTCCAAAGAAGTCTTCCTCGCTCTGCTCTGCTGCTCCTCTGACGAACTCAAACTCTGGCTCTCCTGGTGTCTGAAACAGAACTCTGCCTCCACGATAATCGATACTAGCATAGTGCCTACTCAACCAATCCATCCCGAATACTATTTCATAGCCTGGAAGTGGCATTACGAGTAGACACGCTCTCAACTCTCGGCTTCCAAGGAAACTCGTAATGCCACTTCCAGGATGGAGGGGACGAATCCCTTGTCGTGAGCTTCATGAGCTTGCAAGTCCTCGCCAACGGTTCAGTCTCAAGATGATGCTTCAAAGCAAAAGATACATATACGAAAGTATATGAAGCACCAGAATCAAATAAAACATGAGCTAAAAAAGAAATAAGATAGACTAAACCTGAAATGACATCTCCAACTGGCTCCTCCTTCTCGACGGTCAAGGCGAAAGCTCGCCCCTGCTACATACCTCTCTACTTCTGGTGGTGTTATACGAACCTTTGTTGCTGTTTCGACAACGAAGGTCCTCTCTACTTTTCCGCTGGTGGTCTCGCGGGTGCTCTCTGTGCCTGGGCTCCGCTCTGAGCTGTACGAGCTGAAGCCCGAGGATAACCCCTCAACTTCTGGTCTCCTGATCCGCAGAACAAACACTGGCCCAATCTTATCCTGCATGCATCCCATCTATGTCTCGGCTTCTTTCAGAATGGACAAGGAATAACTGGTTGAGCTAGCCTCTGAATCTAGTGCGTCGGATGTACTGGCGCTCTAGCTGGTACGGGGAACTGCTGTCTCGGTTGCTGGAAGTGTCTCTGATGCTGCTGCTGAAAGTAAGGCCGCTTTGCTGGCCCCGCACTACTGCTAGCTCTTGAGGGATCCCTCATCCTCTTAGAGCCAAGCTTCAAATAATCCTTCGCCTGCTGTGCCTGCGCCAGGATCTCCTTAAATGTAGTAGTGTGATGTCCGCTAGTATGGGATTTGATCTCCCTGTTCATACCCTTTCTGAACTTTCGGGCCTTTCTCCGAGGATTATGTCCCTCCACAAAGTGACCCAATCTATAAAACTCTATCGCATACTCGTCCACTATCATACTCCCCTGGACGAGGTATTGAAACTGGCTCTCTAGAGATGTTAGAGCCACATACGGGAAGAATGTTTTCTTGAAAAGCTCCTTAAAAGCTTCTCAAGTAAATCCCGACACTAAGATCCTGGGGTCCGTCCTGAACCAAGTCAATGTGATGTCAAACATCATGCTCCCTGCTGTCTCTACCTGTAGGCTATCTGGAATCTGCACCAACCGTAGGTTCGTCTCAATGTCTTTTATCCAATCATCAGCATAAATAATCTCCTCGGTGCCTTTAAAGTCCTTGGGCCCCATCCTCTTGAAGTCTATGATATTCTCCGGGCTCGTCTGCTGCAGGGTGAACTAAGGTAGAGCTACATATGGTTGGACCAAGGCAACTCTCTCGACGGCGGTGAGTGCAAGCTGGTGGGCATTCTCAATGCCCTACCTCATAACCTCTGACTGGCGTTGTTGAGCCTCTATCATCTACTGAAAGAGCGCAAACACCTGCGTCGGATCAACTGCTGGTGATGGGGGTGTAAGCTCCTTTGAAGCTGTAGACACTGCCCTCTGTACCGGGGGTGGAGCACCCCCGAAAGATACTGCAGAAACGCCCACTTGGAATTGTGAAACGGACCTCTGAACTAAAGTTGCTGGAGCAGTGTCTGCTGGTGCTGCCCTCAGAGACGACGAAGTCACCGACATTGCTGACACTACGCCTGAGCGCTGGGATTGCGTCTTTGGCGGCATCCTGAAGACAGATTGAAACAAAGGAATCAATATTGAGTAAGATACGATATCATCAAAGAAGGACAAAATTATTCAAAGTAAAGCAAGCATTCAAGTAGATAAGGATAGCAACAGAATGAATTAAAAGTGTTCCTAGCTGTGATTGAGTATACTCTCATCATATACCCTATATCCTACGGCAGGCTCGTAGTAGTATCTCAGACTTAGAGTACTAATACGATATCGCACTTGTTGCGACTCTGACTTGCATGGGCCACAACTAAAAATGTGTCACGACCCGCACCCCGAATAAAGGCACGAGTAGTGAACAACGTCCAGCCTACACCGCAGCATCGGCGGTAGAATGCTGTCTAGGTCATATACTATCTAACAATCTCATACAATATATATAAGGTACCTGTCAATGTCATCTCAACTCCAAACGGAGGAACAATATGGTATATGAAAATGGTATCAATCACAATATAAAACTAAAGGAGAATGAAAGCACAATATGGAATAAAAGAGAAAAGAATAAGAGACACAAAATATCCACAAGTCCAAATCCATAAGTCTAGACATAGCCACTCCCAAAATAATATATACATACCATGAGTCTAGAATGAGACTAATACAATGTCCAAAAATATATATCTAGGTCTCCTTGGTCACTGGCACTAGGTCCTCCTGCTCTAGGGGAGAATCCTCTATTGGCTCGCCGTCATGCGGCTCGTAATAAGTGGGACACTGATCCATAAGCCAATCATCTAAAAAAATATATCCAATCAGGATTGGAGAAAAGTACATACCTCTTAAAGCAGTTCCAAATACATGGTAGAGAATATATGACAAGCAATAGAAAAGAATATAAGATAACTAGCAATAGAAAATGATAATGAACTAGAGTGAACATGTAATGTACTGGAAAGTAAAGAACATGTAATAGAGAATAACTGTAAGTAAAGAAAAGATAACACTACCCAATGTTCCTTGGAGTGTAAGTTTATTATGTGATCGGTTTGGGTTGAACACGAATACAATATGGTAACTCGATTACACGTGTGATATGTAATCGACATATACACGAATACACTTGGCTTGATCACATAACCAACTCCTACTCCCCCATCCCAAACCAATACTCATGGATCCAATCACGACACGTTACGAAAACGAATATAAGCACACTGAACACGAGCAGTGTGTGAACACGAGTAATGTGTGAACACGAAGTACACGATAATCAATACCTGATACACACGATAAAATACATGTGAAGGAGTATCAGCTGAACATAGTAGGGGATAACATCCTATGACATGATGCATATAGTACCAGCCCGCTGAACACGGTAGGGGATAACATCCCACAGCAGGTCCAAAGTATTGTCCACATATGAAGAATAAATGCTTGCCATTTTGTTTGCTGTTAAAAAGTGGAATCACTAATTATGGGGGAGGGAATTCATATTTAAAACTGATCACAAATCTCAGAAGGTGTACACAGATGCCCAGTATAAATGGGTGCTCAAATTACATGGGTATCATTACAAAATTGAGTATAAAAAAGGGAAGGAGAACCAGGCAGCTGATAGCCTCTCTAGAAGAGAAGAATTACTTGCTATATCCATAGTAAATTCAGATTGGATGCAACAATTCACGAGTCAAATGGCCACTTCATAATATTACCAAAAGAAGAAGAAGAAATGAGAGGAAGGGAAACTGAACACTCAAAAGTACTTAGTCAAGGGGGGAGTTATATATTATAAAAATAGATTGCTAATTGATCCTAAATCTCCTTTTGTGATGGCTATGCTTCAAGAACACCATGATGTACCTAGTAGAGGAAACTCGGGCTATTTGAAAACTCTACAAAGACTGAGGAGGGTATGCTATTGGAAAGGGTTAAAAAGAAATGTGAGAGAGTATGTGCAAAACTGTACAGTTTGTCAGGAGAATAAGCATGAGACATGTTCCCCTACAGGCCTCTGGCAGCCATTACCCATTCCTGAGAGGATATGGGAGGATGTTTCTATGGACTTTATTGAGGGACTTCCTCTTAGGTATCACAAATCTACAATTTTTGTAGTGGTGGATAGACTAACAAAGTACATACATGTGTTTTCACTTACCCATCCATACATTGCAGAAACTGTAGCTCAAAGTGTTTCTAGATGGAGTGGTTAAACTACATGGGTTTCCTAGAACCATTGTGTCAGATAGAGACCCTCTCTTTACTAGCCTTTTCTGGAAAGAGTTATTCAAGTTGCAGGGAACTAATTTAGCCTATAGCACTGCATATCACCCACAGTCAGATGGACATACTGAGCTCACCAATAGGTGCATAGAGGGCTATCTCAGGTGCTTTTGTAGCCATAAGCCAAAACATTGGAGCCAGTTCTTAGCATGGGCAAAGTACTGGTACAATACAAATTGGCACACTGCTACCAAAGTGACACCATTTGAAGCTGTATATGGCAGACACCTCCCAACCTACTCACTTTCTTACTTGACAGTGTTAAAGACAAGGCTGTAGCTGAAACCATAGCTTTAAGGGATAGTGCTCTGCATTTTCTTAAGGATAATCTCATTCTAGCTCAGGACAGAATGAAGAGGTATGCAGACTTGCATAGGTCTGAAAGGGAGTTTGAAGTATAGGGGAATGGGTGTACTTAAGAGTCCAACATTATAGGCAAATCTCTTTGGCACATGGGAGGCCTAAAAAACTCTCTCGTAGATACTATGGTCCTTACAAAATTCTGGCTAAAGTAGGTTCAGTGGCTTATAAGTTGGAATTACCTGATGAAGCCCAATTGCATCCAGTTTTTCATGTATCTCAGTTGAAGAAAAAACTTGGAGTTGGTACCAATGTACATGAGGGTAATCCAGATTAGACTGTAGAGACACTTTTGAAACCATATTGGATTCTTGAGAGGAGATTGGCCCAAAGAAGAGGCAAGGTTGCTGTTGATTTGCTAGTTCAATGGAAAGGTAGTGATACAAGTACTGCTACTTGGGTACCATATGAGAAGTTCTTACAAGATTTTCCTTACTTTGACCTTGAGGCAAGGTCAAAATAAGGAGGGGGTATTGATAGGTACCTGGCCTGGCACTTGTTATTGTTGCTTTGTGGTTGAACATTTGCTTGCAGTGGTTAGTTGTGGCTCAGTATGAATGTATCAGTAACAGCTCATTATGAAAGAAGCTCAGTGGCAATATATGTTCAGTTCAGTTCCTTAGTATCAGAGGATACAGCTCCTATCAGAAGGGATTTACACGAGCATATTACAGAGCCTTCCCCATTCTTCATTGCTATTTTTGGGTCACTCCACATCATCATTGCCAGCTATTATTTCAGTTGCAAGCAGTTATCTGTTAGAAATTTGTTGTCTTTTATTATTGAACAATTTCAGAATACAAAATAAAATTTAAACAGATGTTACCGGCCTCTGGGGAAGTCGTGCACGAAGCACTGCCCTAAGAGTTTATTCGGGATCTGTGTGCAGACGTACCCGAAGCTCCTAGTGGTAAAACCCCCGCACTACCGGAATCTCGTTGCCGCACACGACTTGGAGAGAATGACTAGGACTTAGCTCTGCCCAGAGCTTGGAGATGAAGAGGAATGAACAGAGTGTTGAGAGAGGTTCTGATTAGAAAATTTTCTGATTTTGATTTACAAAGAACACAACTGAATATATAAAACATTTGTGTAACGGTCAGAATTAATTTACGATTAATTCAGCCATTACACGAATGAACCTGGACATGAATAATTGTAACGGTCCAAAACGTTCAGAATTAATTTTGTAACGTTTAGAATAAATTCCAACGGTTAAGAAAAAATTAAATGAAAGAAAGAAGAGAAGCAAAAAGATTTTTAGGGTCCCAGCCCGAACCCGAAGAGGAAATCGGATCGGCATTCGGCGCCCGCAGATGTGGGCGCGTACCCGCACCCGTTACGCGCGCCGAACCGAACCGAACCGAGCCGGGCCGGGCGGCGGCGGCGGCGCGCGCGTGTGGCCCAAGGGGTTCCCCACACAACAACTTAATAGAGCAAAGGAAAGAAACTAATATATGTACATAGGAAGGCTTTGGTGCACCCGATGTGGGACTAAAGAAAGAAAGAGGGACTTGAGCTTTTGCAAGAAAAGCAAAACCAAAGCAAAACCAAAACCAACAATCCCCCCCCAAAAGGTCAAGTTCCGAAACAGAGATAAGAGTGAAGTAAATAGAGAGAGAGAGCATCTGGGCAGTAAAATACTATGCATAGATGAGATGGACTACAGCCTTGAATCTCACGTAGTGACTATTGTCTTAATCTGAAGAAGTGCTTGATGGACTATGCCTTGAATCAGACTTCTTGAACCAGATTTAGAAAATAGCACACATAGTACGCTAGAGGTCCTTGGTCTATCGGGTGGCGCTTTTAAATGGCCATGCGCACTTTCTACATTCATGAGAGTTGTCTGGGATCGCCCTGTCCCATAGTCGCGGCCTTCACGACCTCTCATATAGGTAAGTCCTTAATGGTTGGTGATATGAATCAACCCAGCATTACAGCTTGGACCTATTAAGAGTTTAAACTCATCCTAACCATATCACACAGGAACACTGTCACCATAGGGATGGGGAGTCATTGTACACATGTACAGCCGCTTGGGCTTTATTTTAATGAGACTTTTAATCTCGAGTCAGTGTTCCATAAAGTCACCTAAGTTCAGCTTGTTTCTACCCATTGAACCGGCTTCTTGGGATCTCCAGTCAGACTCGGTTGGGTTGCCACTGCTGGTGACTAATTTATGGGCTTAACCCCATCCCCCTCGATGATTCTAGGATCAAAGTCCTAGACAGACCCTTCGTCAAGTGATCTGCAAGGTTCTTTTCTGACTTTAGATAGTCAAGAACCACATATTTGCCTAGTAGGCTTTTGATTGACTTGAAACGCAGCTGCAGGTGCCTGTTCATCTTAGCATTCACAGAATCATGCTTTAGTAGTTCAATAACAGATTTATTATCACAATTTATAGAAATTGCAGGAACAGGACTAAGAGAAACATGTATATGCATAATAAGATTTTTAAGCCATTCAGCTTCTGTGCAAGTTGTATCTAAAGCTATCATTTCAGAGTCCATTGTACTCCTAGCTATGATAGTTTGCTTGCAAGAGCCCCAGGAGATTGCAGCTCCTCCTAGAGTAAAAACATATCCAGTAGTAGATTTTATATCATGTGAGTCGGTTACCCAGTTTGCATCTGAATAACCTTCTATGATATCAGGGTGCCTAGTAAAATGAAGTTTGTAATCTAGGGTGCCCTTGAGATATCTAAATACCCTATCCAAGGCAGTCCAATGTGACTGATTAGGGTTACTGGTATATCTACTTAGTCTCCCAATAGCAAATGCAATATCAGGTCTTGTTCTGTTTGTTATATACATGAGGGAGCCTATCATTTGTGAATATTTATGTTGTTCCAAAGGTGATCCTTCATTCTTTTTCAGTACAATACTGCTGTCATAAGGAGTAAGGACAGGTTTCTTATCAAATAACTCAAATCTTTTTAGCATTTTTTCAATTGAATGTGCTAAAGATAGAGTATAACCCTCTTTGCCTTTGGTCACTTGCATTCCTAAAATTAAGTTTGCTTCTCCTAGGTCTTTGCTAATCAGTCTGTAAATATATAAATTATTTAATAACAATGTCTAGGATAATAGTTTAGGTGGTCTTTGCTAATCAATCTTAAAATCTTTAGTTTTTCAAGTGTTGATCAACTCAGGTTAGCTGTAGGGGCCGGTTCCCAGCTAGCGGTGGTCCAAAGACTCTTAAGTACCGTGTCGCTTAGGGTTGTTTACACCCGGTTGACAGAAGGACCCTTTCGGCTTGTGCCCGAGTTTGTCTCTACTTTGAAACTTTAGATTTAAAGGGATTTGCAATATCACTAAACTATTTCCTTTAATCTAATTATTTGAATGTATCAAACAGAATAATAATGTCACATATTTTGAACCAATGTGTGTCTATCATAATCAAAATATTGTGACAGAACAATATTGATTTCTTTATCTGACTAAAAATTATACTATTGTGACAAAATAGTCATTTAAGGTTCAAACATGCAAACCAATTAGGAAAATAATAGTATATCATTCAACATCACCATAATCTATATTTAGAAACGAAGAATCAATAATATATATTTGTCCAACTAAACTGGAAAAAAAAAATAGAATATGCATGTTGAAAAATTATAAAAGATATATTTTCATATGATCGAAGAAATTTTATACTTCTTGATTTCGGCTTAGTAAGCACTCCAGAGAATATGTCATTTTGTACATAATTTTAAATAGTTCCATTATTCTTGCTAAACATCCATTAGTATCCAAGAATTTGGAAAAAGAATTTGCAGACATCAAGTTTAGAATAATAAAGCGAAGAACTTGTGTATTACTTACCTTCACCCATAGTATGTTTGCTCATTTTCTAACTTGTCACAATCTCTAATCTTTCTGACTTAAAGAGAGAATACGATTAGCAAAATAAATAGCTAATAAATAAAAATAAATGATCATTCAAGAGCTAACAAAAGAGGGACAAAAGAATAAGGAGGAAGTTAGTTTGCAAGAAATATAACTTGTAATAAGAAATATAATTTGAAAAGGTTCACAACTTGTTCATTCTAGTACAACAAAATAATTTAACCATGACTTTTAATAGTAAAAATAATTCAACAATATATGAAATGCAAACACTAATAAACAATCTTTGTTAACATTATGATATCCAATTTAAAAGATGATTATCACATGATATCATTGAATGCTGACTTCTTCTCCTTACAATGCATGCCACTAATGTTATAGAAAATTCAATTACAGGGATCTCCTCAATATACACAACTAATAAGTATATTAGACTGTGATAGATGTCTGTATAATTTCTGAAGCAGCAACTATCATTTAATATACATGCGTTGAGTGAACATATAATAGCAACATAGAACATGCACAGTTGGAAACATCCAACAACATATTTCTACAAAAATAAAATTGCAGGAATGATGTTGGTTTTGTCACACAATATTTTACCAACATGACTTAAACATTATATAGATGCGGAGAAGAAAAGATCTAGATATCTTAAAGACCATCACAACAGAAAATAAAAAAAAATATAAAAGAAATAGGAGTGGGCCCGTAACCTTAAAGAGTTGCATTGTATATCTTATGGTAGAACATCATTTTGTCTCGTGAAGTTTCAAAACAATAAATCACTATTTGCTAGAATTTATATGGAACCAGTTATTTCTCTGATAAAGATGCATTCACTCAATACATTATGGTACATATTTTGCATAGAACTCGTCTGATTTGAAGATATGACCGCAATCCTTAAAGACCATTTGTTTTAAGGAGACAATATTGAAAAATTAAGAATAGTAGAAGAAATAGATAAACCATGATGTATATGAATAAAACTATGAAGGTGATTATCCTCTCCATTGCAACAGGAAAAAAAAAAAAATCACAGAATATATTCCTCATATACTTTACTTTTCTGTGTAGAATAAGTTATCAGATTTATTTTTTCGTAATAAGTATTGTCTGGAATACACTGCATCTTATTTGAGCCTTAACACAAAGAATAAATTTAGTGTTTCAATATAATCACAAAGAATTATTCTGGTCAAAGTGAAAGATACTTGCAAAATTGATGTTATCCACGAGAACAAAACAAAGTTCGTACTTAAAAGCTGGTCATTTACAAAGTATTTTCCTAGATATGTTCAAACAAGAGCAAATACAACCGCAAAATAATTCTGCTTCAGAATGATATGCACCAATATAGATATGTTTTACAATATTGCTCCACTAGACTATCTATAACACAAATAAAAATTACCCAAATATGACATACTTTCTTGGAAAGACAAAAAAAAATATAACAGAACAAATTAATTGTTTGAATTCTTGAGATCTTCCAAATTAAGACGAAGTCGGATGGAAGAAACAAGATAAGACCAGTTGCTTGCTCTAGGCAAATATATACACCTCTTGTATCATGAATAGGTCACATGCAAAACTTAAAGTGGTTCATCATCTTTTATCATGATAACTAAGGAAGTGTCTCCTCCCATGGAAAAAAAATGATAGACTTGGTATAGGAACTCTTGTAGTGATGTTTGGATCGTGTAAAAAAAAAATTCAATAATAGCCAGCATGGTTTACATACATGCCATGTGGTAAGATTATTGGTATTGGCAAAGAAAGTTGATCGCAGTAATTTTACTTTGTACCGAAACAGACTATTAATCTAGACTGGTTTTAGAATACTATCTTGCCACCGATCAAACACAAAACTACAAAGATTGTACATGGTCTGATAGTCGATACTATCTGAAAATTTGAAGGTATAATCATGCTAAGAAACATGTACAGATTCTAAATTTATAAGCACATATTTCCAACCATGTTTTAATTTGCAGAATGATAAAAATAAACTCTTAGATTGTTAGAAATTTGTTGTCTTTTATTATTGAACAATTTCAGAATACAAAATAAAATTTAAACAGATGTTACCGGCCTCTGGGGAAGTCGTGCACGAAGCACTGCCCTAAGAGTTTATTCGGGATCTGTGTGCAGACGTACCCGAAGCTCCTAGTGGTAAAACCCCCGCACTACCGGAATCTCGTTGCCGCACACGACTTGGAGAGAATGACTAGGACTTAGCTCTGCCCAGAGCTTGGAGATGAAGAGGAATGAACAGAGTGTTGAGAGAGGTTCTGATTAGAAAATTTTCTGATTTTGATTTACAAAGAACACAACTGAATATATAAAACATTTGTGTAACGGTCAGAATTAATTTACGATTAATTCAGCCATTACACGAATGAACCTGGACATGAATAATTGTAACGGTCCAAAACGTTCAGAATTAATTTTGTAACGTTTAGAATAAATTCCAACGGTTAAGAAAAAATTAAATGAAAGAAAGAAGAGAAGCAAAAAGATTTTTAGGGTCCCAGCCCGAACCCGAAGAGGAAATCGGATCGGCATTCGGCGCCCGCAGATGTGGGCGCGTACCCGCACCCGTTACGCGCGCCGAACCGAACCGAACCGAGCCGGGCCGGGCGGCGGCGGCGGCGCGCGCGTGTGGCCCAAGGGGTTCCCCACACAACAACTTAATAGAGCAAAGGAAAGAAACTAATATATGTACATAGGAAGGCTTTGGTGCACCCGATGTGGGACTAAAGAAAGAAAGAGGGACTTGAGCTTTTGCAAGAAAAGCAAAACCAAAGCAAAACCAAAACCAACATTATCCAGCTCAGCATCAGTGGCAGTTGCCAGTACCCAATGATACACATGGTCTCTTCCTATAAATAAGACTGAGGAGAGGAGGAGGATTAGCTATTAAGAAGTATTGTAATTTCCAGTTTCTTCTTTAGTTCTCTTCTTAGAATGTATCCTCTCCTACTTCCTCTTCCTCTTCTTGATCAATAAAACCCTAATTCCTAAATCCCTAATTATTCTCTCTTGATTTCAATATCTATGTTCTAATGGTGAATTCTCAAGCATCAGTCACTGCTTCTGGCTTACTGGGAACCAGACCCCATCACTTCTTCTTCTTCTTCTTCTTCTTCTTCTTCACTCTTCATCACCATCCATTATCATCCTCTTCTTCATCATTTACCACAAAAAAAATACTAATTGAACAAGATGAAGAAGAAGAAGAAGAAGAAGAAGATGGAGAAATTTGAGAAGAGCAAACCCTAGCCCTAATTCCAATCCTTAATTTTTCAAGGCAAGCCCTCTCCCATCTTCTTCCTTTGATTCAATTTTGTTTATTACCATGTTTATCTATAATTATTTCTTTCAAAATATAAATCTAGAACAAAGTTATATATATGATACAGACACGTAGACACAATTTATCAAGAGTTATAGGTTGGACACGTGAACTGAATACGATTTGGACACATCGATGTTGTCAATTTGATATTATGAAACGAACACCCATATCAAAAAAATATTCGGACACATTAACCAAAAAAACTAGTATACAGTAGGACACCGTTATAGATTTGAATTGATAAAATTGGTATAGATATGTTTTTTATAAATACAAAATTTGATTTGATAAAAAAAACTAGAATTACTTAATTTGATATTAAGTAATTTTTATAAAAAAAGTCTCTTTTTTATGCAATACGAACGACACCAAAATGAAATCCTTTGATATTTTTGAGAAATTTAAATTATATTAAAATAGTTTGTATATAATTTAAATATATTTTAATTAAGATTTGTTATAGATATATTTTTTATTACTTTGGCTATATGCTACTTAGATAATATTAAAATTCTTTAAATATAATTTGATTATTTTTTAAATAGGATTTATTATAGATATGTTTTTAGAGCTTTGGATATAAGTTTAGTTGGATACTCTAGCTGGATTTTAGAATTTTATACATTTTTTTTACGGTGTATTTCTTAATTAAGATTTTTTCTTAGTTACACAATGATATGTATACGGATTAGACGACTTAATCTTAACCGTTTTGAAACCTCTATATAATATATAATAGTATAGAAGTTGAATGAAACAACGTGTATTATTTTGGATAGGAATCAAAGAAAGTGAAAAAAGAAAAAAAAAAATGGTATCCATATGTAAAAGATAGATATTCATATATGTTAAGCTATATTTTTTATTTTGGTTACATTATACTAAAAACTCAATATTAGACGGGATTTGTTTTTTCCATTTTCATAATTTCTACAATTCTAATTATCCTACTCATTAATTAGTTTTAATATAATAATTGGGTTCAATGTATATTAGGTCCGCTAAATAAGTTTAATAGTTAATGGTTTGAAAATATTGAAAGAACAAATGATTATTATGGAAAATTATCAAGTGTAATACAATTTACTAAACAAAATATAAATACAAAATTACCAAATAATATTAATGCTAGCTGTACAATATTCATGCAGACTTAATGACAATTGTTGTATTCCAAAAATGCGCCTATCAATTCATTTAATCATGAATGAAGAAATGAATACTTCAAATGCTACCGAACATGTAAAAATCTATATAAATTAGCTTTTGGAGAGATTTAGTAGTGAAAATGGCATCTCTAAGCTTTTGCATGATAGTTGGCATATTGTTTTACGTTGTCTTCATTGAGGTAGTAAAAGGAAGGGTGCTTCCAAATAATAACAACAAGGTAAATTGTTCAATTCATATATGTTTTGAAATTTAAATACATTATTTTAATAATAGAGGGCGTTTTGTTCGTGCAAAATTTTTTTTTTCCCGAATTTTTTTTGGGTGGGAATCTATACCTTGTTTTTTTAGGCTATAAAAAATTTATTACCGGTAATTACGAATATCCAGATAATAATTTACCCACAAAACATATCCTATCCCTTAAGAATAAGTGGGTATATTTCTTTTACTCGAGCAAAAAAAAAAATTTGGTTCAGTTTGTTTCTTCTGTTTTGATCGTTTTGTTTAGTTTTCGATCGTTTTTGACCATTTTTGATCGTTTTTTTTATCAAAAAAAGGCACTCTTAGGTTTTCTTGACAATAGACCAATTAGCAAACACTTATTGTTTGTAACTAATAAACAAAATCAAGAAATTATGAGACATGATCCACTCTATTATTCATGTTTTTCTTCTTCTTTTAGCATGTATAATTTGTAAGGACTAAAATTTGAATGTCTTATATAGTTTCTACATCAAAACCTCTGGAGCTTTATGATCAAGAATAGATATTTTTATAAGATTCTAATATTTAAATATGGGTTGTTCTAAATTTCTAATAGAACGTTAAAAGTAAATGAGCTGTAATTTTTTTTATAAGAACTTTTTATTATATTACTTCAACAGTGCCATCATAGAATAATATAAAGTGGCTTCAATAGTGTTAATACTGAAGAAATTTACTATCTCAGAGCACTAAGCTTGTTGTATTAAACATTACACTTGTATTAAACAGTACACACTTTTATTGAGGTTTTAATCATTCAACATGATTCTATCTAATGGATCCAATATAAATTAAGAAATTCTTTGATATTATAGTAGTTTTGATCTTTATAACATTAAAATATAGATTTATTTTTGGTAATCACTTTCCCGTTTGAGCTTAAGAAAAAAAAATCATTTTTAATATTCCATGAAAAAGCTGACTGTGTAATTAAAATAAGATAATTGAAATTGTCTTTTGGATGTTTATAGTGCAATACAAATTTAAAAAGGATGAGTTCCTCGAGTTCAAATTTTTGTAGTTACATATAAAGTATAAACTTTATACTTTATTTCAATCTCTAGGAGTATTCTTCTAGAAGATAAAACTAAATTCTTCATTCTTTTTGAACCTTACAAAAAAATGACATGCCAATGGGATTATGATTCTTATCTTTTAATTATATATTTCCAACAATATAAAACCACAAATTAATGATAAACTAAATATTAGTAAAATGCCAATGAACTGTATATTGAATCATTATATTAGTTGATTAAGTGTCTACTTTATCATGTGATGGTAGACTTATTTATGAACTTGATTGGAGCATAGTCATAAGTTCTAATTTTTATCATTTAGTTCTATAATACAATATATTTGCTTAATTGATAATTTATTCAGTAACATGAAGTATCTTACAATTCCTTTCTAAAATAATATTTGTTGTGCAGAATGATTCGACTAAATATATAGATGGTTTACCAATGAAAACTGGAGGCATTCAGAAAGAAGTAGTTTTTCATGAAGACTTTAATACAAGAGGATTATCGGAAAATATATCACTTTCAAATATTCATCCTTTTGGCCAAGAAGAAAGTTTATCAATCATGTAAGTTTCGTCAAATTTTTGTTGTTGTTGATTATACTACTTGTGTTTAGTTATGGATACTGAACTTTTCTTTCCACAATCACTAAGCCCTATGAACATGAGACATAATTTATCCATTGGGAGTTTAATCTTTTTAGACTCTTATAATAATTTTATAATGTATTCTTAGTAAAAATTACAGGGATATTTTCTTGTAATCATCTGATATTCAAGATATTAGTTCACCATCTAATCTAAAATAGATATAAATTATTATCATCTATTCAAGTTAAATGATTGAAATTTCTAGGACGATAATTAGTTCTACTTTTTTTTTATATGATCTTCTATCTCTTTATATGTTTAACTTTCTGTAAATGATATATTTGAATGGGCAGTGGGCAACAATAAGACAGACAGAAATAAGGAAAGATTACTATGGTGCTAAGGCTACTATAAATGTTTACGGTTTGTCACAAGTGGGTGATAATCAATACACTGAGGCTAAATTTTGGGTTGCAAATGACGGGCAAGATACCTTCAATTCTATTTCAGCTGGATGGCATGTAAGTTTCATCAAAATGTTTGTACCTTTTCTCTATATTATTTATGAATACATTTACTATAGTATAAACAATTAGATTTATCCTTGTATAAATAAAAAACGTATGGTATATAAGCATTCAATATATTATGCATATATATAAAAATAGAATGTGCACCAGTTTCTTTAGTACCAACTTCATATATATCATTTGTATACTAATTGAAGTTGAACTTGATAATTTTGCTACAATTAGTCCATAAAGTTGATCGCTAGCTACATCTTGATATAGTAATCCTCACCATACTTGGACACTGCAAAAGTGAGAAAACACAATAGAAGAACTCTTCATTGCATCTTATGTTGAAGCAGACACAGTAAAGTGATATATGTGTCCATTTCTATGTCGGATCCATATTCGTGCAACATAAATTGCATGTAAAGAGTATTGACAATTTGGTCCATTAAACAAAGCATTTCATTGTGATGCACTATTGAAAAAAAAAAAAAGATTAATAAGACGAATAAAAAGGATTAAGATATATTATATCAGAATTGCAAAAGGCATAAATATTATGGAATTTCATATAAAACATAAATTATTTCCTTTTATATTAAAGAAAGCTTTGTCATTGTATTTAGTTTTTTTTCCTCTTGAAAATGACATTCTTCTTTTTTTCTTTTTCTTTTTCTTTTTTCTTTTAACAAAATAGTGAATTAAACACATAACAAACTAGTAAACTTTAGCTCCATGTCAAGTTTTCACCAAAAGTTTAGTTTTCACAACAAACTGGTCAAATATAGTATAAGATTATGTTGAGTATCCTAGTTTATAGTAGTACAAATATTTTTAAGGAACATGTTTGTTTCTTAAATAAAAAATTTAATAGAATAATTCTCAACGAGAAAAAAAAAATAAGATTTAAATGAATTGTAAATTATTATAAAATATTTACTTATTAATATTGAATTATGCTTTAGGTACATCCCAGATTATATGGTGACCACGATACTCATCTTTTTTTACATTGGTCAGTAAGTACTCAAATATAGTTTATTTCAATATGTTATACCTAAATATCAGAAAAGAAGTTGACCATCTTATCATGTATTAGGTTAGAGAAAGGAATATATCATGTTATAACCTTCTTTGCAAAGGATTTGTACCATTCAAATCATCAAAATATATTCCGGGAGCAAAGATTCGCCCACTATCCAAGATTGATGGGAACCAATATGATATCACTCTCACAATATTTAAGGTATTTTTATTACTTATTGAAATATTTAGGTTGTGAATAAACTTTTGTGTAATTTACAATCGAAATAAATTTCTCTATGAAAGTAATTTGCATATTAATTTTGCATATTAGAACAATGACGTAGTAAATACTTTTCATTCAAGCAAAATTTCTTATATCATTTTTATAGTAAGTGATAGACCTTACAATCTAACTACCTTTAACTTAATTGGTGGATTATAGGATTATTTCAGTTTGTAATGTATTTTATGCTAACACACATATTTTATCATGTATGTATTTTGAATAATATGGAGAGAAAACCTTAAAATTGTTCATTTGCAAAATAATGTGTAAATGTCTCCACTAATAGAAAAATAAAAAGAAGAAGAAACCTAAATGTGGTTGAAAATAGCTTGATCTTAATGACAAGTTTTCGATTTGTCTATCATATGTATAAATAAGTTCTTCATGACCTAGGAAATTATGCTTATAATTTTTATTATAATCTAATATTGGTTATATTCTCCATCATTATAAAAAGTATCCACTAATAAAAGTCAAACACATGTTCCAAAATGACCTTTTGTCAACGAAATATATTCCAAAATTAACTTCTACCAATACACATTCTCAGAATTACACTTTTATGATAATATAATATTGATTACGATAGCACATGTTTATTTACTATCACCTTTTCATTGTTCATTAAAACATATTGTGATATGGTTGAAACTATGTTATCATAATTTTACAAATTAAAGACTATTAATTAAATCCTTTGAATAATTTGTTCACACACCTATAAATTCTCGTGTATATTTTCAGAATTTTCTTTAACCTAATGAAAGATTTTCTAAAAAGGATAGAGTGGTTACGTAACAAGCCCTTAAGCATTTCAATATCATCTTTCAGCCAAAAATATATATTATATCCTAGTTTTACATACTAAGACCTTAAACAACCAACTTTAGAAGTTTCAGTTATGTTGATAAAATGCAATAGTGTAGAGATTTTTGCATTGATATTGCTCTGGTCCGGTCATGAGATTAGAAGAGCTCTCTCAAAAACAAAAAATAAGACTCTATTTTATGTAAACATAAAAAAATTGCCGATGTTATATATTAATGACGATGTCATATATTAATGACACAAGTTTAATTTAATTTTCATAAAGAAAAATGACATATGCATATAAGTAAAAGAAATTAATAAAATAATATCGCTTAACTTTTATGTATGATAAAAATTGTATTAAATGAACGACTATAATGCCTAAATATTAGAAAAATTCTATTAAAATTGAAAATTTTTAACTCATTTACAGAAGAAGCTTGTTAGCAAAGATAAGGCAAAGCATATTGATCAAATTGTTCAATATAAATACTAGCATAAATTTTTTTGTGCAAAAATATTTTGGCTTAAAGCATCATTTATTTTTCAAAAACTTTTGTCTTACTTGCTACAATTTTGTTCAAAAATATACCAATTTATTTCTTCCAAGTTCCAACATTGTATTTCTTTTCCGTAAAGGCTAGATGTTTATGTCATGAAAAAGATATTTTAACAAAAAATTAAATAATATGCTTACAAAAATTAATACCAAATCCCCCCCCCTCAAAGAATTGTATTTTACTAGCTAGCTAATTAAATTTTTGTTCAACAATATATTGAGCTATTTCTTGCAACCTTGTATTTTTACGATATAAACTAGAGTTTTGTAGATATAAAAGCAATTTTAAAAAAATAAATTAAAAGATTACTATATAACAAATTATTCGTTCAAATTTTATTTTTAGATTGAATACATCTTAGTCCCACATTTCACAAGGTAAAAAAAAATTACATATGTTAAAAACGAGAAAAATTTATATATTATAACAAATAAGAATGGACGTACAAGGGATTGAACCTTGTACCTCTCACATGCAAAACAAACATTCTACCATTTGAGCTCCATTACCATGTCTTATTTAATTATTCATTATAAAAAATTCCAAAATCAAGGACCCTCTATATTGGAGGGCTTTGTTTGGTCGCTTCGGACGAACATGCTCAAGACCGGACCTGATATTGCTAGCAAACCCAAAATTTTGGATAACAAGTTTATCATAGTGTTTTTTTGTCATACATGACTTTTTGTTTTTTCCCCGATTAGAATATAGAAGTTTAAAAGTTTTGAATTGTTGTTGTTACTGTTGACTACTTATGTTAAGGATTCAAAATTCGGAGATTGGTGGTTACATGCTGGACGCAATATGGATAAACCCGTTGGTTATTGGCCGAAGTCACTTTTTACTAGTTTAGCGGAAAGTGCTAATCGTATTCAATGGGGTGGAGTAGTAGGATTTTTCAAGGGCCAGGAGAGTCCTCCAATGGGCAATGGTCGCTATCCTCATGAAGGAAAAGCAGCATTCTTCAAAGATGTTCGAACTGTTGAATGGGACGGTAGCCTTGCTCATACCAAAACTAGGCGATTTGAGGACAAAACAGATTGTTACCAGCTTGACGGCGATGAAAACATATTCTACTTTGGTGGTCCTGGTGGTTGTTTGGATTAATTGCGGAATAACTTGCCCACAGTCGTTAAAGTTTTTGACTTTTCGATGAACAATAATAATAATAATTTCATTGTTTCTTGATTATATATAAGTGGATCTACTAAGGCTTCTTCTGATGTCATAAAGATTGTTTTGAAATTTTTTGGGCCTAAGGCCATCTCCAATGGTGATTTCTAAAATTGAGTTTCTATCCTACTTGACATTATATTTTAAGAAAATTTATATCCTAATTGACAGAGTTTCTACATAGAAGTTGCACCAATATGGTTCACCATTTCTATCCTATGTGTTAGAAAATAAAAGAGATATGGTTTGAAAGTAGGGTCCACTATTAGTTGAGTTGAGAGAGAAAGAATTTTTTTAATGAAAGTTTCTATATGTAGAAACCCTCATAATTTTTTTTCTCCAAAGTTAGGGCCACATAGTATGAAAATGAGATTAGAAACCATTGTTGGAAGAAGTTTTTCGTAAAAATAGTTTCTACTATAGAAATAATGAAGATAGAAACCCCTCTATCTTCGTCCTCCAATGGGGGTTTCTATCTCCTGCCTCTAATGTGGCTTTCTATCTCCCATATTTCTACGGTAGAAATCATTATTTTATAAAATCCTCTCAACCATGATCGATATCCTAATTTTATCCTATGTGGGGGTGATGGAGGATGGAGAATTTCTACAAGGCTTTCTATATGTGAAAACTCTCATAGAAAGTCTTCTTATCTCGTAGCAATTATTGGACCCTATATTATTAAGTTGATCCTTTTATTTTTTGCCACATAAGATAGAAATAGAGAAACATTGAGAATACTTTTTTTTATGTGTGCTTTCTATATAGAAACTCTACCAACTAGCATAGGATTTTTCTTAAAGTACAATGCCAACTTGGTTAGAAACTCAATTTTAGAAATTCTCATTTGAGGTGGCCTAATGGCTAGTTGCAACATTTCCTAAAGGACTGGCATAACCCCCTGCGGTGTAGACAACAATGGATTGATGGTAGTGCCATTACTAGTTGAAAATTAGATTCAAAATGTAATAGTGCTTTACAACAAATTTTGTTCATAAATTTCAAATGAATGGAAATATTTTTTTTTAAAGTTCCAAACTAACAATTGAGGCTCTGTTTGGAATTTTATTTTGAAACTAAGTATTTGTTAAACAGAGTTCTGATAAAAATGAAATAGAGATAAACATATTTTTTTCATTTGAAATTTGGTTTAAAAAAGAAGAAGATATGTTTGAATATGTATTGACACGTCCATGTCTCAAAACACAAAGGAGGAGGCCACGTGCCAATAGCCATATACGTTTTAAGCGGACTCCTGACCAACTCAATATGTATATGTTATATAAGTTCATATGTTCTAACAAGAATAATCAATGATTAGTCTAAAAGTTCTATATCTCAATCCATGAGAGAAAACTCACAAAAAGAACATAACATAATAAGGTTGGTAGCCAATAATACACTTGTTCGAATATGTGCGAAAAGATTGACATGGACCTACAAAACTTGACTATTAAAGTAGAATAAGTACAAGAAAAGTTACATAATTAATAAGTGAGAGATAACAAGATACAATTAAGAATTCTGACAATATATTATTCCAAGAACAAGTCGTACCTGAGCTACTATGGGTAGACCCTAAGAATAATCCAGCTCACCTAACCTAAAAGAGAAATGAGACCTAAGATGGGTATAACAAGATATAATTATAAATATCAAAATAAAATGCAAAAAAATGGCATGCTCACCTCAAAAGTCGGGTACGATTATACTGATCAGCTAAGAGAATGCTAACGAGGACAAAGTTTGCACGCATCGATCGTGGCTAAATGGGTAAACGTGCAAAGATCTCATCGGAAGCTAGAGACCATATGTAAAAGTACAATGTATATAGTGCTATTGGAGGCTAAAAAATTATCATATAACTCGGTAAATATATTTTAACAGGGATAGTTCGTCGCTGCGGGTCCAATATCCACATGAAAAGATGTGAGCCCGTATTGGTACGGTCAAATTGAATATAAACTTATATACAAATTATGAAAATATAAAAGATGTATGTGCAAGAATTTTAAAAAAAAAAAATCACATACATTCCGCCAGTATATCTAAAATTTTGCGAGTCCGTCTAGTAAAATTTGACCAATTAAAATTTTGCAAGTCGAATGTTTGATTGGGAGTTTTTTCAAACTTCTTTCCAAAGGCCAATATCCACAAAGTTCATTCTTTTATAAAAAATATTTTGCTTGACAAGTCATCTATCCATGGCTTACTTTGACCAACCAACCAACCATGTTTTACATTTTTGAGGAAGGTTATGGGAAAAGTAGGGTGTTTGACTAGATATTTGGAGAATGCGGGGACACATGAACGCTATCTAAGCCCCTAGGATTTCCATATAACTCAACCTGATCCTTTCTTCTATACTTCTTGCCTCCTCTTCACTTCTTCCTTATTTGTCTCATCTTCTTCTTTAGCTGATCAAGGAGGAGGTTTAGGAGTGTCTTTAGAATGCTTGGAGCTTTAGGGGTGCTTATATTCTTCTACATGTGTTACACACTACAAAAATAAGTCAATTATGGAAGCTCAGTAGCAACGTTACTTGATGGAGTTTCTAATTTCGACGAATTTAGTGACTCCATGTTGCAGCATCGCATTTAGCGGCTAAACGCAATGTCATAGCAACACACATCAAAAGAATATAGACGGAGACATCTTTGCAACATGAATATATGTTGCAAAACAAGCTTGAATATCTTCTACTATTACTAATTTGCTGTCACTTGAAGAAATTGGCGCAATAACGCACTTTTGAAGAAATTGGCTCAATGACGCATTTTTGTATAAATTCGCTCAACAGCGCATCTTTGAAAAAATTGGCACAACGGCGGACTTTTGAAGAAATTGGCCCTACGGCCCACTTTTGAAGAAATTTATACTGACGGGTTGCTAAACGATAACCTAGGTCTGCATGTTAGATATCTTCTGCAATCAATGACTTGATCTCTTCGGTTTCTGCAATCTGTCAACTGTCAGTTTGTTGCATAAAATACTGAGAACGGGGCAGGGCCTTTGTGCGACAATCTTTGTTGTATCAAAATAATGTGCCATATTAAGAAAATAAGCCATTGTGCTAGGCTCTTTATATAAAGTGTGCCATCTGTGTAGGCACACATTTTTTATGTTTCTACATGGCCCCCTTCAAAGTTTTTGAAGTCGTTCAGATGAATTCAAAATACTTTGAACTAAAAGCATAAAATTTTTGTTAAGATTTTTGTAGGCGCACTTTTATAACCATTTCTGCTAATCAGTTAGATGTGTGGATACAGGAACCCATGGATGAACACATAGAACATTATGTTTTGTATTTTGTTCTTTGCTTGAGGAACAAACCGTTGCACTCTTTTTGACTCGTGCATGGGGATCTGGACCATCTTCTTCCTTCATGAATAGTGGGGTTCTGAATCGTTACTCCTCTTTACCAATGAATTATGTGGAACAATTTAAACCGTCACTCTGCTTATTATAAATAAGAGAGTCGACTACCTAATTCAACATCCTTTATTCGAGTTGGATGATGTCTTCCCAAAATAAGTTTCAAAAGGTGGAAAGAGAATCTGATGAATTGACTATTCTCCCATCCATTACATCTAACTATGGTTGTGAATCCACTACTCCTGTACCACCTCTTGCCGAGGAAAAGAAAGAAGCCTTTACTAGGCTATGTAGGATAGGCTTTCTTCAAGACCTTGTTAGTCCTTTACGTGATGGTTCTACCCCACTCCATATTTAGATCACTAATTCCTACCATTCTTCTGCTGATTTGGGAAAACAAGAAGAACAAGCCAAAATAGAAGCTCTACGTCGACTGCTTGTATCACCAGACGTCTGTGTTTTACAAGCTCTTGCAATATTTGTAAATAATTTAGAAGATTCTAACCCATCTTCTTCCTAAGTGTTTGAATTGTTCTTTCCTTATTTTCCATCAATAAAGAAATGATTTTTCACTTTAATGATGTTTTTAAGTTGAAATCCACTGAATATATATCTGCTCAAAGGTAATATGGACATGGCAGAATATAATCTCGTGGGGATGATGAATAGAATATAATTCAGAGATAATATGGACGTGAATCACATTATTTATATTGACAGATAAGGAAATATTTGAGATTATACCCAACCCATCTAGGGATCGGGAATAAGATATCTTTAAAACAAATAGGTTTTAAGGATGGGGGAATTTTACTAGAGAGAATCGTTTGGATGATCTCAAAGAGAATGTTTCGTTGGATCTAAGGATTATTCAACTGGGGAACTTTGAGGACCCATTACCTGAGTTTTATTCAAGAATGAATATAGGTAATAGTTTAAAATCCCATATAGGCGCTACCATTGACGTAAATGCAAACGCTGCCCATTTATGTTAGACTTGCTGGGGATCGGGTAATATGTACTTGCCGAATATCTTATTTTACCCAGCTGGAGGTAGAGGAGAATGTATCATGCATAGATATAATACTTTTTGAGAAATTTGTCATTGATGGACAATATTATCAAAACTACATTAGGCTTAGGGAGCCTATAGCCACATAAGGACCTTCCCATTTAGTTTAGAACTTCCCTTTGCTCTTGTGGGTTGTGATAATAAGTCTCATAACTATAAGGACCAGTTCACCGACTTGGAATATTCTTTCCTTCATATTTTGATTAAAAGCTCTAAAAATGCATACTTCATATAGCTCAATACATTGTTGAGCGTGTAAACACTTTTCATCCAAGGCTTCTAACTCTTGAAGTATCAAATGATCATTATTCTCTACTGTTAGCTCATTAACAATAGCTACCATAAGAAAGGTAATCTGGATCTCGAGTGGAAGGACCGCTTCACATCCGTAGACCAAGAAAAATAATGTTTAACCAGTTGGAGTTCGAACTGTTGTACGTTAAGCCCATAAGCATTCTCCGAGTTTCTTATTCCAATTACACTTGTTGGATGAGACAAACTTCTTGAGTAGCTTGATTATAGTTTTGTTGAAGGCCTATGCTAAACCGTTGGCTGCTGGGTTGTAAGCCGTATAGGCTATATTCTAGATTCGATTCTTGTCACAGAATCAAAAAAATGCTTGACTAGCAAACTGTGGTCCGTTATCTTAGATTATCCTTCGGGGAACTCCGAAACGATAAATCACATGGTGTTTGACAAAATTTATCACATTGGACGTATTCACCTCAAAAAGCGAAACTGCCTCTGTCCATTTAAAAAAGTAATCGGTTATAGCAAGTATGAACCGATGTCCCCTAGAAGAAGGTGTGTGGATGGGACCAACAATATCCATTCCCCATGCTTCAAAAGGCCAGGATGAAGCTATAGGATGTAAGAATTTTGAAGGATGGTGTATAAAATTAGCATGGATCTGATATGCACTATATTTACTAGCATAATCTATCGCATCTGCTACCATAGTAGGCCAATAGTAACCCATCCTCCTAAGACGATCTTGTAACTTAGGACCTGGTTGATGTGCTCCACAAACGCTATTATGAGCTTCACGAAGTGACTGTCTTGCTTCAATGTTAGAGAGGCAATGTAATAGTAGTCCATCGTATAAACGAGAATATAATATCCTGGACAAGGCGTCATAATAGAAATGGAGTGAACGTTTCTTAATAGAGGTCGCTTCTTTTGGGTCTTCTGGGAGGATCCCATAAGCTGTATAATCTATACACTGATTTCTCCAATCTTTATCGATGGAGGTTGACCTTATGACGTAGCTCTGCCCAATGTGCATATTGTTCTTGACACAAAACAACTCTCGACTCGTCAACGTGATTAAAAATTGTCTTTTCAGAGGGATAGCCAATGATGTTGCTAGAATGGCAAGGGCATCTGCTTCCACATTCTGAGATCGAGGTACATGCTCAATAAAGAACCCCTTGAAGGTGAAAGCTATCTCCAGTATTGCCTGATAATAAAGGATGAGGTCTTCGTGACGAACTTTATATTCTTCCCTAATTTGATTGACTATTAGCTTGGAATCTCCATAGGCTTCAAGATACTCGACGTCCAATTGTTTGGCAAGTTGGAGGCTAATGAGAAAAGTATCGTACTCTACTATATTATTGGAACATGGTTCACTAAGAGAATATGCGCGATGAATGAGTAACTTTTCAGGAGATACTAAGACTACGTATACTCCAGCTATGATGTTGTCTTTGGGTCCTATTCTTACGCCCCCATCAAAGAATAATTGCCAAGTGTCATCTTCCATTTCCATGTTAGATTCTAATACTTTATATGCGATATCATCATATAGCTTGGAGGTTTTCGGTACCGGGTGAGCTGCTAGAAAGTCGGGTAGTATTTGACCTTTCATTACTTTTTGTGGGTCATATACGATGTCACAAGGTGATAACAACATTGCCCATGTAGCTAAATGAGAATTGAGTATGCTCGTATTTGTCATCAATACTCAGAGAGGGTTTACCCTGTATATAACATGAATAATTTGTCCCATCACGTAGTGTCGCATCTTTTTATAGCAAACATCAAGGCGAGGCATTCTTTTTTAATAGGATTGTATTTATGTTCGGCGTTGACCATCATATAAATGAGATAATAGATTGCCTGTTCATGGCTTTCGTTACTATTTTGTGCAAAAAGAGCTCCTAGGGAATGATCCATTGCTCGACATACAACATGAAGGGCTTCCCTATGATCGGGGATACCAGAACCGGCGGGTTTGTGAGATATCATTTGATGTTATCGAATGCTTATTGACATGCTTCATTCCACACAAAGAACACACCTTTCTTCATTAACTGAGTGAAGGTTCAGCATCGTCCTTGTGCCAATATGTCAAAATGAATCCAATCAAAGCTATCCAACTAAATCATTCCAGATATGCCAAAAGGCTTTGCAGACCATAAAGTTCTTTTAGATTATATGGAGGCTGCATCTCAAGGATAGCTTTGATTTTATCAGGGTCAATATAAATACCCTTGGAAGTTATAACGAATCTGAAGAATTTGCCACTGGAGACTCCTAGGAAGGATTTGGTTGGATTTATTTTCAACTGATGTTGACGCATTAATTCAAAAACTGTCTTCTGGTCCTGAATGTGATCGTCTTTAAGACGACTCTTGACAGTAATATCATCCACATAGCATTCTACCTTCTTTCATAAATTATTATGGAAGATTGTACTTATGGCTCGTTGATACGTTGCTCCTGTATTTTTTAAGCCGAAGGGCATGACTGTATAGCAGTATACCCCTAATGGTGTACAAAAAGAGGTATATTTTTTGTCATCATGAGACATCTTGATTTGGTTATATCCTGAGAATCTATCCATGAAAGACATACATTCAAAGCCGCATGTATTGTCGATCATGACATCAGTGATGGGGAAAAGAAACTCGTCTTTTGGGCAGGCATAATTTAAATCTCGATAGTCTATGCAGACACGGAGCTTCCCATTCTTCTTCATGACTGGGACGACATTGGCTACCCAATCAAGATGCTGCTCTTCTCGAATGAAGCCACATGCAATTAGTTTCTTGGCTTCTGCCTTGATTGCATCCATCATATTCGGGCAGAATCATCTTTTTTTTTTCTTCATCGGTTTAACATTTGGAAGAATATTAAACTTGTAAGTGGCTATTTGAGGATCTAAGCCAGGCATATCCTCATAACTCCAGGCAAAAATATCAATATACTCTTTTATTAATTAAACCAAAGCTTGTTTTTCCTCTTCGGGAATAACATGTTTGAATATGTCACCCATGCTTTCATCAGAATCCCACAATAATGAGTCAAAAGAATGAGAATGAGTCTCTTCTTCTGATTTTTAAACTTTTAGGAGTTATTGGTGGTGTAACATACCCTAAACCATGACTAGTTAGCTGATAGTATGTTTTATGTTTTCCTTTTGGAGAGAAGTGACGTATATGAGTTCGTCTGCCTTTTCCATAATTAAGTCCCAGACCAGACTTCAAATTATAGCCCATCTCCTGCATAATGTTTTTAGTTGGTTGGCTGTAATGATAAAATTGTATTTTCTCGCTATCTTCGTCAGAATCATTGGTCTATGTGCCTATTTTGCTTCTAGCCTTGCCAAAACGTATCTGACATCGCTTGTCTTATCTTGCTAGGACTATGAAGTATGCATCCTCACATAGTTCGTATGATGAACCGTGTTGATATGGAGATATTACAGATATGGATAGAGGTTCATAACTATAAAGAGCTTCTAAGATTTTTTTTAGCAAAGGGATCAATATTAATGTTGTGCGAGTGTCTTCTTTATCCATAAAATACACAATCATTTCTTGCTCTACACAGTCAACATGAACTTCAGCCTTGACATGAGGCTTGATAAGATTGATGACCAGGGGTTGATCTACTAACATTGGTTGCTTGTTATGACGGAGGTCAATGACAAGTGGTTTACTCTCTGATTTCATATGTTCATTACGTCGAAGATCAATGACCAATGGAGGTGTCATTTTAGAAATATTTATCATCAATGGCTCTTCGGCTTCCACCTCACGCGTTGGCTTACGCAAGTTAATGACTAGAGGCTCTAAAGGAATCGGACGAGTAGTACGTCCTTTGACTCGGATCATCAGAGGTTCTTCTTTCAAGGTATTCTCAGCTTCATCATTAGATTGATTAGCCTCTTCTTTCATGTACTCAGGTGTATAGAGTGCTGAGTTAGAGAAATAGGCTTCGACGCCATTGAATGGGTTGAGGTCAGCTGCCTCTATTTTGACCTTTATGTGACTGTCCATGTACTTGAAGCATTGTACATGATGGAGGGTACAATTTTGTGCTCATGTATCTATGGCCGTCCCAGCAAGACATTATAAGATACAACAGAGTTGATCATATAACATATGACCTCAGTACGCAGATCGCCTATCTGAATTTTTATTCGTATCTTCCCTAGCGGTTTACTTTTTCCTGTGTTGAAGCCTAGAATGGTAGTTTTGGTGGCAGACAGGTTATGCTTCGGTATCTTCAAACCTTTCAATAGGCTCTTAGGAATGATTCTAAGTGAGGAACTGGGGTCGATGTGAATTCAGTTCACATTGATAGATCCGATATAACCGGTATAATACAGAGGCCTGTCATGCCGGTTATCCTTGAGCAGCATATCATATTGCATGAAGGTAATATTGGGGATCCTATCGATTATGCTGTGGCATTGAGGTCATGCTAGTGACTCTTCATAAGGAGTCTTGAGCTGAGCTAAGCATGAATCTGCATGTGTCAGAGCTTCGGTCAAAGTATCACGAGCCTCCTTGGACAAACGAAGTAACTCTAAAATGGAAAGACGGGCCGGAGTATTGGCCAATTGTGCCAAGTCAAAATTATATGGCCTTTCAAGTCCTGGAGGTGCATTCTTTTTTAGGTATTTGTCGAAACGTACTTCCTTTTGCTTTCCTTTCTCTGTCGTAGTAGGCTTCGAAGGACCAGGTTCGGTTGTGACTGGAGTAACAAGAGTTGATGAAGTCGGAGGAGCGTCAGGATAATTTTTTGGGACATATTCATAAGTTTTATGATAATCTTTTCCAGACCTGGTACCAGTCATAGCTTCTTCTTCGGGCATCGGAGAAAGAAGAACCATGTTACATGTCTAAATTTTCTTCTTGGCATACCTCTGCTTGGAGAGAGCATGTAGGCTATTCTTATCATAGCCTAATCCACTACAGACTTTGCTTGATTGCCCTTGGAGTTGTATAGGAAGGCATCGTCCTTTTTCAAAGTTTAAACCTTCGGATTTCTAGAAATTATACCCCATGTTTTGCATCAAGCATACAGATTGTTGGCTATATCGATGAAATTGAGGTTTCTTTTTCTTAGCTACAGTGGTTGAGGTTAATGCTTTAGTTGTTGTAGGCGGGAGAGGAGTGTGTTCAGGGACTTCTTCATGCATAACGAAGATTTGTTGTGCCCTAAACAAAGGGGTGTTGCCAGTCTTGTTTTGCTGCCTATGGATCATGCTACGCTTGCGAGTAGAACTTGGTGGGGCTATGTTCAGATTTTCAAATATGATTGTCTTCTTGAGGTTGACCTCGATCCCTGTGCGTGTGAAGTTTTGAAGAAATCATGTTTGATGTTTTACTTTTCTGGCTCTTTTTTGGACTTCGAATTGGAAGATGATACTCCCCGGTCCCAATCTAGCAGCAAATCGAGATGGATCCACATAATTTTATTATGATTTTTGGTAAGAGGCACCAATCCATCTGTTTGACTTTGAGTGGGCGGGAGATTCACCACTTCCATCATACCTCGAGGTATTGGGATAACGTCATTTGGGGCTTCTTGTGTTAGAAAGTCGCCGAATTGAAGTGACACCATATTTGTGGTGACCGTCTTGTCATCGTTATGAAGAGTGATAGCCTTATCATCTATCAACTGCTGTATCTTCCTTTTCAGGACATAACAAACCTTAGTAGGATGATGTATATATCGGTGGTACAAGCAGTACTTCAGGTCATCTATTTTACTGGCCTTCTTCGTTTACTTGATGTCAGACAACTGTAACCTGTTGCTTTTCATCAGGCATTCAAAAATGCTGTTGATATCACTCTCATCAAAAGAATATTCTTCCTTTGGCTTGGAAGACTCGGGAAGCTTTTGTGTTAGAGGAGAAGTGGGTCACTTTGACAACTTTATTGCCAAAGCCTCTTTTCCTTTGTTGTTGCGATTATTCGCATTGTTGTTATTGGTGGAGAGGTGCTTCACTTTATCTTCTGTATTGGACATTTGTAATCCTAAACTATGTGCCATCTTTGTGCTAACTTCAGTGGCTTCCACTCCTATGATGAATGTCGTCCAATCTTGAAATTGGGTTAGACTCATCCAGAGCCCTACATAGGCAATAGGTTCTTTTTGTAATTATTGATCAATGCAGAGCCTGGAATTCCTGGGGGGCAACTTCAAAGTTGCTTGCCCGAAATACTCTATGAATTCACGAGCAAATTCATTCTCTTTTTGTTTGATTTTGATGAGCGAAGACATAGTCATATCCATGCCTCCTTCGTAAAAATATAAAAGGAAGGAAATTTATGTCATTCGATGATGATATGCAGTTATCAAGCAGACTACGGTACCAATCGTAGGCTATGCCAGCCTAGCATCCCACAAACATCCTGGTAAGGAGAGCGTCATCTTTCTGTATGTGAGCCATCATCATATTGAAGTAGTTGATATATTGGCTTGGCGATGTCTTGCCCTCAAACATGACTATCGATTGAGGTTTATATTTAGGAGGAAAGGAAACGTCATCCCAATGAGGGGGATAAGCCTGGTTCACTCCCAACTTGTGGAGTTGGTCTTTGTTCTTCAAATTATTGAATTCTGCCCTCAATCGTCGGATATTCTCAATAGGATCTTCGGTTCTAGTGGTATAACTGACTGGAAATATGCTGGTTGAACAGGTATTACTACCGGTAGAGGTCTACCCCTAATATTGGGAGGGTTAAGATTCGGTGCTATTGACTCTTGATGTGGAACCGCCTTTGGATTTGTATTGCCTTGAGGAAGCATTGCTCCAGGAGAAGGTTGTGCGGGCATGAATGCAGCCACTTGGGATAGAGTTGGTGTCAAAGAATGTTGGACTGCCATCATTTGATACATGTTTTGCATTAAGGCGTCAATGTCTTTGAGTGCAGCTTCTAATGAGTCGAGACGTTGCTCAGTGCTTCCTGACGGAGAAGCGTCTTGTTCGTGGCCGATGGTGTAGATGCTGACCTCTCTATATACAAGAGAAGGGCTGGTAGAAATAACTGTTATTGGAGTCTACACTGTCTGTTTCAGACTCAGGGGGATCGCTACCCCTAACATCAGATTCGGGAAGAGAACACTTCTGTCTTCGAGAGCGGGTATTTTGATATACCCCTTCAAAGGAGTCAACGAGTTGGTCAAACCTCCTCTGACTAGGTGTTCTTGAAGAACTTTGCCTCGGATGCCTTCTACGATTGGGAAGATCTGAGGCCATGTAGATTGGATCAAAGAGTAGTTCATCATCTTCATGCTTCTGGATGTCGGTTTGTCACGATCCGCACCCAAAAAATTGGGCATAAGTCATGGGTACGTCCAGCCTACGCCGCAGCATCGGCGGTAGAACGCTGTCTAGGTCTACTATCTGGCTAAAAATCTCACACAATCAATATAAGTACCTGTCAAGATCTCAACTCCAAACGGAGGAGCAATATGATAAAGATAATCACAAGTACTCAATCACGAATCTAAGCACGATAAGATAACACAGAAGTCTAACAACTACAAAGTCTAAACAACAACAACTACTAAAGAAAATAACAATAATAATAATAATACAACAATATCCATAATCAAATACAATACAAGTCTCAAACCAAAAGCCGGGGACAAATTCGGTACCAAAACCTAATAAATACAACAACTGAGGTCCTAGTGATCCTGGCTACCAACCCGAAAATTGCTCCTGAACTAGTGGGTCCCTGTCTACACCATCGACAGGCTGAGGTCCATAAAATGTCGGACACCAATCCTCTGGATCCTCTGAAAAATATATCCAGTCAGGATTAGAGCAAGTACACCTCTAACATCAGTTCCAGTTAAATGATAAAAACTATAAAGCAGTTGTAGCAAGTAGCAAGGTGAAGGAAATAAAGTAAGAACAAGGAAATATACATATATATCAACTGGTGCATAAAGGTAAAGATGTATGAAAATCAGAAGCAAGATAGTAATAACTGCAGGATACAAGAAATCTAAACTAAGAGCAAGTATGTGCACAAGAAAGTATAGTGACTCCAGCAAGAGTAAATGCAATGAGTCAAGTCCATAAAGTATAAGTGAGACCAATCAAGAATGCAAGAGAGTCCAGACTAGAAAGAATGAACTCGTGTCTTTGAAATACCTGTTTTGACATGTAAACGACTAGGGGTAAGTACGACTCACCGCACACTGGGTGTGCGGCTGCTATAATTCTAGATTAGACTAGAGGGGGTGATTCCAGTGATTCCAGTTAGGAATGTTTACATGTCTACTCGAGTATTTCTCCGTCCCGATTAGTACAAGTAAATCCAAGACCCGACACATAAATCAAGTATGAGTCTAGCCAGAAACATGAGTGATGCCTGTAGTGAGTCCTAATGTGATGCCAGTTGGTGATTCAAAAAATAGAGGCCAGAAACATAAAATATACGTGTCGCAAGTAAATAAATCCAGAAATATTAGTCAATGTCATGACAGAAAATCAGATAATACTATACTAGAAGTTGAATCATAATAATTATCAGATAATGAAAACTATCAGAGAATTTAGTCGCCTGACGTCCTGAGCAACTAGCTATCCGAACTGGCGTCGCAAGGACCTATTGCGAAAAGCAAGGTTAAACGGGGTTCTAAAGAGTTAAACAAAGAAAAAATAACTAAAAACAAGCTTCTAAGGTTGTTCTTGGTCAAACGGGTCAAATCGGTGAAATCTGGATTAAAAAGTCAACTCTGCTCCAAAAAGTCAACTCTAGGTCAAATCTAGGTCAAAAGTTGACTTTGGCAGTCAACCGGGGCAACTACGGTCAACTCTAGGTCAAACTAGGGTGCCCCTAAAATTTTAGGTCAAAACTAGGTCATTAAGCTAATAAACCCTCTAACTCGCCTCCTTGAGATACCGGGATACCCTCGGTATCCGATACCTCAACCTATGCTATACGCCCCGCCTATGCCCACTAATATATATACTAACGCGTATATATATATATATATATATATATATAAGCATCTCTAACCTCATTCCTAGGATAAAATCCAATACCTCGCCCCGATGCCCAATACCTTGAGTATCTCAAGGTATTCAGATACTCAAGCCTTACCCCTCACTAACACTAGCTAACTAACTAACTATCTATATATATACTACCATATGCTACTATATATATAACATATATCTAACATATATATATATAACCTAGTGTATAGGCAAATACCTCATCTCCGATACCCAACTTACCTCAATACCTTGGTATCTCAAGGTATTGAGATACCTTACCCTCTAACTCTAACTAACTAGCTAACTATATATATATATATATATATATATATATATATATATATATATATATATATATATATATATATATATATATATATATATATATAACCTAGTATTAGGCTATACCTCAATACCTTGGTATCTCAAGGTATTGAGATCCAATACCTTGGTCTCTCATCTCACCAACTATCTCATCTCACCAACTAACTTAGCTAGCTATACCTATTTACCTATTACCTATATATATATATATATATATATATATATATATATATATATATATATATATATACATACTAATCTGATACCTATTTACCTATTACCTATCTATCTATATATCTATATACACATACCTCTAACTATCTATATATATCTATATGTATATACATATACCTATCTATATATACTTATATCTCTACCTATATACATTTATATATACATATATATATATATACATATATATATATAAAAAAAGAAAGGGGGGAGGTTAACTGCTGCTGCTGCCGATACCGCGCTGCTGCTGCCTCTGCCAGCGCTTGCTGCCTACAGCTGCTGCTGCTGCTGCCGCTGCTAGCATGTTGCTGCTGCAGCTGCTGCCCATTCTGCTGCTGCAGCTCCGCATCTCCCTCACTGCCTCTCACTCTCTCTACCTCTCTCCCTCATACTCTATCTCACTCTCCCCCTATCTCACTCTTCCTCACTCTCTCTCGCTCTAGCTCTCTATCTCTATTTCAATCTCTCTCGCTCTAGCTCTCTATCTCACCCTCTCTCGACACACACCAACACACACACATAAACACATCTATACACACACATATACATATATATTCACACACTTACATATATATATATATATATATATAAACACACACATATATATACACACACACAAGTACACTCACAAACATACGCTCACACAAACACTCACTAACACACACTCACATATATATATATATATATATATATATATATATATATATATATACACACTTATACATATCCACACTCACACACACTCTCCGAAACACACACTCACACTTACACACTCTCACACACACACTCTCACACACACAACTACACACACACCTACATATATGTGTACACATATACATATCTATACACTTATATATATATATATATATATATATATATATATATATATATATACACTCACACACACTACACACAAACACCCACACACACTACCCACACTTAACCACACCAACACACACACTCAACCACACTCACCCATACACATAAATATATATATATATATATATATATATATATATATATATATATATATATATATATATATATATATATATATACTCGTAAACTCTAATACACACTCCCCGAGACTAAACCAACCCGCGCACAAGCCCAAAACCTAGAAACCAAGTCGAAATGGCCATTCGGTCATTTCGACGAACACGTGGAGTGCAGTTCGCGATACCTCATGAAACGCACACCAAACCTACTAAAAATTAACCCAAAATTTACCCATGAGTTCTAATCGATGTCTAGAACCTAGAAAAAAAATGCTAACTCTCTGATTCTAGGTCCGTGGCAAAATTCCACATGCATGTGGAACCCACGACAATGGAAAAACCCCCAAATCGCCTGAAACGCCCAAATCTCCATGACACGACCTCACGTGTCCGAACAGGGACACGTACTCACCCTCAAGACACCCAAGCATGTCTACCTAGGTCCGTCTAACCTAGGACAACACCCAAAATTGGGCCAATCTCGGATTTCACCCAAAATTGACACAAAACCTAATGTCAAAGTCTCCAAACACATCCAAACAAGCTCCAACTTCCTCCCATGGGTAGCCCTAAGGTCTAGGAAGGTTCTAAACTACTAATTACACTATATTAGAGCAATCACTAAGAGAAAAGTTAGGGTTTACCTCTTGGGAGTTGGAATCCCAAGGCCAAAGTCTCCAAAAAGCCCCAAATTCACCACACCAAGCCTCCAAGTCTCCAAACCAAGCTTCTATACCAAATCTAAGCTCTACATACCTAGGTTAGGAAAAATAAAAGGGTTGGGGTTAAGAGAGAAATAGATGAAAGTAGAGAAAGAAGTGGAGAAAACTTACTTAGAGAGAAGAAATTGGAAGAAGGAAAGAAGAAGAAAATGGGAAGAAGAATGAAGAAGAAGAAGAAGAAGAAGAAATGAAATGGGATGGGGGTGGGAACCGGCCATGTAGGAATTAGGTTAGGGTTTGGATTTTTATTTAGGTGAAATGACCAAAATGCCCCTATCTTAAGTCATGCAAAATAGGGTTTGGGTTTAGGGTTTCCTTAAACCATTCTAACTAATCCAAAATACTCCAATTAACTAATAAAAATATAAATAACTATTCTAAGCCAATAAATAAGTCTGACAAGGGTGTTGGTTGGCTCTGACAGGGGTCCACTAGGGTCTGACATGGGTCCAGGCTAGCCAAAACCCTAAAATAACTAATAAAAAAATAAATACAACCAACTAATTAAATATTAATACAAATATTTATGATCAATACACAATTTATCAAATTAAAATAAAAAAATATCTTTTGGAAATGGGATAGTGACACGGTTCGCTTCGCGAGTCGCTATTTAGGAGACATAGTATAAGTCAATCGGTCAAACACAGACCGTCTTGCTGGTGCACAACAACATTCAATTACAACTTTATGACTACTGCAATGATATTTATTAGGAAACACCATTATAAGGACGGAGGGATCTCTCTCATTACAATTTTGCACAGTAAGTTTGCGCAAGTCAAAAGGGAGAAAAGGGGAAGAAGAGGAGGGTAGACTCTGCCTCTTTACATGAGATACATTAAACCTTCTATGCATCTTTTTAGCTCCTTGCATGTAAAGTGAAGTGCTAACTTGATTGGCGTATGCGCCGTCATTTCTTGCAGTCTTATGCTTCACAAAGGAGGAATAATTGTCCTGAATATTCTTCGTACGTGCACTAGCGACGCATCATGAAGACGTTGGTCCTGTCAGGCGCACATTCTGTGGTGCAGGAAGAGTTGGCGCAGTTTACCGATGTGCATTTAGTTTTGTACGTAGGTATTGGCTTGACGCACCAATAGTTGGTTCATAACACATGGCGAATAACTTTCCCTCCATTGTGCGCATGATCATAATATTAGGGGGATAATTTTCCCGACTAACATTTTATCAGTTTGCCTGTCGTTATTTTTTTCCTATTGGCGTAGATTCTGGAGAAACTTTTGTCCATCTTTGTTGAGGGGCTTGAAGAGTGCGCCTGTACTCAGAATAGCTGGGACTACATCGTCCATGATTTGCTTGCCCCATACATTGCGACGAACGTAAGAGGATTCATAAGCTCAGGTATGGAACACCTTTTGCTCGTTATCACACAAGTTGTGTGATTGGAGTCCCTTAGTTAAAACATGGGACTTGTCTTCCAAGTCTTTGACTGGAGCTTGGTCAACAGAGTTGACGAGGGATTTATAATCAATCAGAATGCTTTTTCCATTGTTGACAGCATCCTCAGGATATGTGTAGCGAGGCTTGGGCACCTATACCTTGCGGGACTTCCTTGTCTTAGGCACGGATGAGTGGTAAGCATTATCCTAGAACGATACATCTTTTCATATACTTGTTGGCGAACTTCACGACTAAAGTTTTCTGCGTTGAGCCGATCAGTGCAGCCTCGTGTTGAGCTATCACTTTCTCGCTGGAGAAGAAAGTTGTCCCTTGCAGAGTCGCCATCTTGTTTGTGATGAACAAGTATTTATACGAAACCTTGTATTACAAACTATAAAAAAAAATTTGACAAAATATCCTAAATGATAATCTAAGTACAATTTGATTCTAGGAAAGTATAGCTATGAAGATATGATCTCCGGACGATCTCTTTACTCCTTGGACCACACGACGGTGAAGAAGAAATGTACAAGTGCTACGAACAATTTGAAGAGTTGGACAACGAGAAAGCCTTGGTGACAACGGCACAACAAGCTTTTGTTTCTCTTCTTTTGTTCTTGAATATCTAAAGACTTGGAATCCAGCCTTTGTAAAGGATGTACTGATCCTGTATTTATAGGGTTTAGGAATGTTTATGAGTGTGTGTGTAGGCACTTTGGACAGTCTGTGTTGTTTTAACATTGTGCGCACTTTTTTGATGGACTAACATCCCACATTCTTAATGAGTGGGTGCACAACTTACTGTCTACTTGACACGTGGCTTCCTATACGAGTAGAGCATAGGTTTTGGGAGATAGTTATTTATGCACATTTTATGAGAAACATGGCATATAAGACACACACTCATCACTGCTCACTGTCAGTTATGATAATAAGCGCACTTTTGTCGAAGTAGCTGAGTTGGCGCACTTTTGGAGAAGTAACCATACTGGTGCATGTTTAATGAAATTGGCTTAACGACACATCTTTGAAAAAATTGGCACAATGGCGCACTTTTGAAGAAAATGTGCATCTTTTAAGAAATTGGTGCAACGGCGCACTTTTGAAAAAATTGGCTCAACGACGCATCTTTGAAGAAATTGGCTTAACGGTGCTTCTGTGAAGAATTGGCAGTACAACGGCGCACTTTTGAAGAAATTGACCCAACGACCCACTTTTAAAGGAATTCATACCAACAGGTTCCTAAACGACAATATGGGTCTACGTATCAGAGATCTTCTACAATCAATGACTTGATCTCTTCCATTTCTGTAATTTTTTGGCTGTTAGTCTGTTGCATTAAATCCTGAGAACTAGGCAGGACCTTTGGGCGCCAATCTTTGATGCATCAAAATAATGCGCCATATTAAGAAAATACGTCATTGTGCTAGGCTCATTGTAGGGAGTGCGCCATCTGTGTAGGCACATATTTTTTTATGCTTCTACAGAGCTGTCGGAGGAGAAGGAGGAAAACCCTCCGGAATGGCCAAAATATTCCTCTAAATAGGTGGGGGAGGAGGACCCCCAAAAATTACTGAGGCCCTCACCTAAACAGGTGAAGCAACCCTCTGAACAGGTAGAGGTGGGACAGTATCAGCTGCTGGCCGAATATGGGGTCGAGAAGTCACCGACCTCTCTGAAGCTTCTATTGAACGTTGTGACCAGGTCTTCGGCGTCATTCTGAAAAAAAAATTGAAACAAAAGAAGTCAATAATGAGCAAGATATTATATCATCAAAGAAGGACAATAATATGCATGGAAAGCAATATTCAGAATGATTAAATATAGTAAAATCAATATATTGGAAAATTTTCTAGTTGTGATTGAGTATTCTCTCATCCAATATCCTATATCCTATAACAGGCTCATACTAATACTCTAAGTTGAACACTACTACGATATCGAACTAGTTGGGACCTCGGACCTGCATGGGCCACCACTAAAAATATGTCACGACCCGCACCTGAAAAATGGGTATAAGTCATGGGTACGTACAGCCTACGCTGCAGCATCGACGATTGGGCGCTGTAAGGGTCGATAATACTATCTAGCAAACTAACACAATCATATATATATAACCTGTCAATGGCAACTCAATCCATGAGGAGTACAAGATGAATAAATAGTATCCGTACTCAATCACAATGAACTAGAGGCAGAAAATGGCACAATATCATAAAAAAAAGGGAAACCACAAGTCACAACAATATCAAACTCTAGAATCTATCAATAAACAAAAATGGTCTAAGATATAAACAACATGCCAAATGTCTAAGCTTGAGACATATCCAGTGCAATAAATTGATGCTAACTAAGGGTCTACAATAGCTAAGTGAGCCTACTCGACACGTGGAGACAGATCATCCTAGGCTAAAGGTGCTACCTTGACTGTCTCTCCTTCTTATGGGCCATAGTAGGTAGAACACCAGTAGTCTAGGTAATCATCTAAAAAATATATCCAGTCAGGACTGGTGTAAAGTACAAAACTCTTAAAGCTGTTCCAAATATATGGTAGGGCATATATGATAAGCAATAGAAAAGAATACAAGATGCACACGTAACTAGAAAATAAAAATATAACTAAATAAACAGATAAGAATGATAGGTAACTAGAAAGATAAATACAGGCAATATAATATGAACTATAAGTACGAGAAACCAGTTTACAGTCTATATGATTTAGAGCACAAGTTCGTTATGTGATCGGCTTGGGTTGCATATGATTATTCTAAGGTAACTCGATTATATGTGAGGTGTATAATCAACATACACATGATTACGCTAAGGGGTTGATCACATAACCAACTTCTACTCCCCCGTTCCAACTAATACTCATGGATCCAATCGCGACATGTTACGCACATGAATATAATATAAGCACACTGAGCACATAAATATAGTGTGAGCACATGAAGCACATGAATATGGCACGAGCACACGGGGCCCATGAATAGGTACATATACAAGGAATACTCGTTGTACACGATAAATTATATGTGTAAGGAGTACCCGATGTACACGATAAAAGGAATAACATCTCCTAACTGGATCCATATAGTACCAGTCTGTGTACCAATGTGTCAGAATCAAGTATATCAGTCCTAGAACATGTGATATATACACTAACATGTAATAAAAATTAACAAAGAGATGTACTTGCCCGAGGTCCTGAGCAAATGATATGAAACGGTGTCCGAACTGGTGTCACACAGACCTATATATGAAACATCATGTCATTTTATTTAATGAAGGGATAAACAAGTTAAAATAAGTTAAAATATGATTACTAGGTCAAAACTAGGTCACACTAGTCAAACTAGGTCAAACTAGGTCAAACTACCCAAGGGATTGACTTTTAGGGTCAAACTAGTCAACACTAGTCAAAACTAGGTCGCACCTATGTTTCTAGGTTAAGGCTAGTCATCACATTGCTAATACCCAAGGTAAGTTGGATAATATTAGGTTACTAGCTAATATCAATTATCACTAGCTAATACCCTATACCATGTGTTAAATAAATAAATAAATAAATATATATATATATATATATATATATATATATATATATATATATATATATATATATATATATATATATATATATATATATATATATATGTATCCCTAATATTTTACTACTTTATATTATCTTAGCCCAATACTCATTATCTTATACTATGCCTTGGTTCTTACTAGTTAACTTGGTGTTTCTAACATTACCTTAACATCGAATTTATTACCTTACTTACTCAGACCAAATAACCTACCCTTACACTAATATCTGGTACCGCTACCCCCAATATCTAACTATTGCTCTCACCTATACTCATAATCCTAGGCCACATACATAAGTGTAACTGATACCTTTCACTTATTCAAATTACCTTAACTGTTACTCAATCTAATACCTCACTTACCTTATCACTTGCTTATACCTAGACCAAATTCTTAGGTTCAGTAATACACCTGTGCAAACATATGTACAGGTCACTCCTCACCAAGGTAGTCAAAGGCGCAAGGCGCACTCGAGGCGCAAATGGTCCAAATCGCCCGAGGCGCAAGGCGCACTTAAGGCGCGCGCCCGAGCGACGCGAGGCGCAAAAATTATGTATATATATATATATATATATATATATATATATATATAAGATTTCTACATTGATAAACATGTGTGCATCAAATTTCCCCATGTCTAGGTTGCAATAACTTTGAATTGAGTGAGTGAGAGAGAAAACAGTAAAAAAAAGTACATCAGTTCAAAAAACAGTCTAAAAATAATACAACAGTAAAAAAATAATCTAAACATGTTATTTTTTTCACAAGATTATCAAGGCGTGCCTAAGCGCGCCTTAGCTATTCCAAGGCGCTCGAAAAAGGCGCACCTAGGCGCGCCTTAGGTGCGCCTTAAGAAGTGCGCCTCGCCTGGAGTGCCCTGAGGCGCTACCCCTGCGCCTAGGAGCAAGGCGCGCCTTAGGCGCGCCTGAGGCGCGCCTTTGACTACACTGCTCCTCACTACTGCTACTGTTTGTTTCCTTCTTCACATATCATTCCCATATTCACATACACTAAGTTAATGACTGATCCTAGGTGATACTCACTGATACACTTGAACTTGATCACATACTAACCCATATACTAACTGATAGCCCAACTCTTAATACTGATACGAGATCACAATAACACTCACAGTCAAGAACCAACACCATAATTACCTCACAATCATATTTCCTTTCCCCGCCCTACATCAGTCATCCTCTACTGTTACTGTCTACCTTCACTTCTCTTACCTGCTACTAATGCTATGGCTAATCTGATATCCGATACTTGCATCACCCCCAACTGTTGGCCCTCAAAGTTGCTGCTACAGATGCTCAGGTCTGGGACAGACCTGACATAATATCTCCACCCTCTTACAGACTACTCTAAGGACTTGAACCCCTCACTCACAGGACCTCCTCAAACATTTGCCTGATATGTCAATTTTCCACAACTGTTGCTGTATCAAGCTAAGTCAACTGCCTAAAACCCGACAACCAATATGTTGTTTCTGCTGTTATTACTGCTCTGTTCTTATCAAAACCCGATCCTCTCTACTACTTGTAATATCAACACAGGCAGTGAGCTTCACTGCCTCAAAACCTACTGTTACTGTGACAGTTTTTTCTACCTATCTAATCTGGAACCACATCATTCTTCTCCTCATCACACACATACACACACAGACCCAATACCCTTTTACAACTAATCCCATAAAGCAATATATGTATATATATATACATATTCAAATATTTACATATATATACTAATTGTAATATATATATATATATATATATATATATATATATATATATATATATATATATATATATATATATATATATATATATATATATATATATATACATGTAAATAAATATGTACCTATATACATGACTCTATAGATGTGGGCACCCTCATAATCCCCACACCAAACGCTTGGTGTGCATCAAACCACACATGGGTATCACACCATGATACTCATGTGACACCCTCTTGATAAAAACTCAAATCACTCCTAAACACCACCAAATCATCATGACACATCTAAAATACAAAATACAACACAAATAATAGGGAATGACCCACTAGACATTTCCTCAAACACTTGGGGTACCAACAAGGAGTTTTGCCCAAATGGACTCAAAACTCATTGTAGCTTCCACCATAGGCCTCCTATGAACCTTGCCCTTCTTCCTATGGGTAGTCCTAAGCCAAGGAAGGGTTCCTATCGGTCTATTACACCATTTTAGAATTTAAATAACAAGAAAAATGTAATCATACCTATTGGGAGATGGGTTCCTAATGTGGCTCCTTCAATGAGCACAAGGGTGAGAAATAAACACCAACTCCTAGCCAAACTTCTCTTCCTCTAGTCTCTTGCAATCTTCAAGCTTCTATCTCTCCTTGGTGATGGAAATGAGAAGGATTGGGATTGGTTTGGAAAAATTTGGTGGAGGGTTGAAGGAATTTTAGGGAAGAACTAAATTAGGGAGGAAGTAAATAAAATGATAAAAAATAATGAGGCTCCTCTCCTCTATATTAGGGTCGGCCACCTCTAGGGTTAGTTTTGGTTTAGTTCACAATGTCTAAAATGCCCTCCTAGTTGTCATGAAGAGTTATCTAATAAAGGAGTTTAACTAAGGAAGGTTCTAACTTAATTATAAGGGATTATTGACTTATTCTCTCTTCTTTAACTAGTCAACCATGACTAAACTAATTGGGCTGCACTAACGGTCGTGACAAGTCTAGTTTGGTTCATTAGCAACTAGTCTAGCTAAGTGGCTGACGTACAACTATCATCTATATTAAATATATACATATATCACCACAAAAATACTGTAAAATAGCGACGGATCTCAGCGATGAATCAAATTCCATCGCTGGTGTAGCGACTGAAAACCAACGGCATAACGACTAATATATTTATGTAAGAAACATATATTAATTTTTGTACCTATTCCGTCGCTCTGGTGTCAATTTTTTCTCCGCGACGGAATAGCGACGATAAATTTTGTCACTGCCAAACGTTAAAATTCAATATTTCAGTTTTATTTTTATTTTCCCCCAAACACTCTCTCTCTCTCTCCTCTCTCACCCCCGATCCCCGACCCCGACCCCCGAAACTCGACACCATATCCTCCTTCTCTAGCATCTGAACCCCTCTTCTCCTTACGATCCCTGACCCTCCGACCCCCTCTCCTCCTCCTCCTTCTCCTCCTCCGGTGGCAGCTTTCCTATGACGAGCGACGAGTGACGATAGCTCCTCCTCCTCCTCTGGCAGTAGCTTCTCCTCTCTCACCCTTGACCCCCGACCCTCCGACACCCTCTCCTCCTCCTCATGACTTCCGACCCTCCGTGCCCCTCTCCTCGACACCCCTGACCCCACCACTCCGGCCCCCTCTCTTGACCCCCCTCTCATCGACCCCTCCTCGAAGGTAAATCCTAATCCTAGTTTTTAGTTATTTAATTATTAGATTTAGGATTTGGGGGTTATACATTATTTTTGTATTTGGGATTTGGGTGCTGGACACTTACAAACACGATATGTTAGACACGGATACTAGAACACGGATACCCATACACACTCCACCTCCTAGTGAGCATTATTCAGTTCGATTTTAGTCATAGGTAGGGCTGAGAATTATTCGGTTCGGTTTAAAAATTTTGGTATATTTAGTTACTATATATATATTAGCAAAAAAAAAGCACAAATAAATTGATCAAAAAATTGAATTATATTATAGTCGTTTATAGTGATATAGAGTATTAATATTAATAGTAATTAATAGTTACTATAATTAGGTACTAAGTACTTAAAAGTAGATATAGAATTACGAATCGGAGTATCGACCATATCGTAAGTTACGGATCGGAGTATCATATTTTTTGTATCAGAAAACAAATAATTATTAATAAACTAATAACATTTTAGAAAATATATTTCATACATTTAGGCATAATTTTAAGTAATTCGAGTGTTGTTTCTTAGTAGTTTTGAAATTGAAAGAAATAGTAGTCACCCTTGCCGATTAGTTACATGTGATAGATAAGTTTTTTTACTTGCTTTTACAACCTTACTATGCTAAGGCATGTAACGGCCATATTCGAATGAGTGTTGAGGAAGTATAATTTTGGATACGTGTAAAACAAGTATCCTAACTCTAGCTTTTAAAATATTTAGTTCTTTATGAGACTTCTTCATCAATTATCCTAATTAACTAATCCTTTAGCAAATATCTTAACTCATCTTGAATCTAATTAATCCTTATTGTTTGAATTAATATATATGTTACATGCAGAATCAATGAGTCAATACTTAGTTGACTGAAAATGGATGTACAATCAGTGACATGAGAGTTGGATTGGTTCGACAGATGATTTCATGGCAGGCGTTGAGAAATTTCTCAAATACGCCCGTAGTCAACCTCATTTCATAGATGGGAGGCTCATCAAGTGTCATTGTGTCAAATGCCATAATATACCATTCATAGTGGTGGATCTCGTGAGGGAGCATCTCTATAAGAAGGGTTTCGTACCGAACTACAAGGAGTGGACGGCTCAAGAAGAACCTTTATTTTCATAATATCATCATTCCTTCTTCAATACGGAGGTAGAAGAGTCCACTTTCAGAGATAAATTTGAATATCGATCGCGAAACCTGGCGCATGAGTTTGTATTTGATGCGGCCAATCCAAGTTTTGATCCGGAGGATCCTAATCCTGATGCGAAAGAATTCTATGATATCTTCAAGAATGCTGATACTCCGTTATAACCGAGTTGTGATTCTCATTCTGTCCTGTCGGTGGTGATGCGGCTGTTGAACCTAAGGTCTTATTTTAACTTACTGCAGGAATGCTACAACCAGATAATTTAGTTTGTTAGAGAGTTGTTGCCAAAAGGATCGAAGGAGTTGCCTGAAAACTTCTGCAAGTCAAAGATGATGATACAGAAACTCGGATTAGGCTATGAAAAGATAGATTATTGTCGAAACTGTTGCATGTTGTACTATAAGGAGAACAATGATAAAGATAAATGTATTTTCTGTCATGCGAATTGGTACAAGCTAATTTTGGGCAAAGGAAAGTTAACTTTCTGAGCAAGGTTGTGTCCCTACAAGTACTTGCAGTTTTTGTCGATTACAAAGAGGCTGTAGATGATTTATATTTCAGTAAATACAGCAAAACACATGATATGACATAGCAAGGAACGAAGGAGAATTATCTTATCCTTCTGATGGAGAGGCATGAAAATATTTTGATCTGTGTTATCCTGAATTTTTTGCGGAGCCCAAAAATTTTCGGTTGGGGTTATGTTCTAATGGATTGGATTAACTCCTTTCGGACAGTCAGAATCACCGTACTCTAGTTGGTTGATAATTTTGACTTCTTACAATCTACCACCGTAGATGTGCATGAAGACTCCTTACATATTCTTGACACTTATCATACCGGTCCAAAAAATCTAAAGAAGAACATTGATATCTATTTGCAGCCATTGGTGGATGAGTTAAAATAATTATGGCAATTCAGTGTTCGAACATATGATATATCAAAGGAGGAGAACTTTCAAATGAGAGAGTCTCTCATGTGGACCATCAACTATTTTTCAGCATATAGGATATTATCTGGGTGGAGTACTCATGGTAATTCTGTCACGACCAACACTCGAAATTTGGGCATGAGCCGTGGGTACGTCCAGCCTACGCCGCAGCATCGACGGTAGAACGCTGTCTAGCTCTCAATACTACTAATCATAACTCACAAAATAACTTGTCAATGATCTCAACTCCATAAGAAGGACAATGAATATGTATTTGATCATCAAATCATAAGATACTCAACCACAATAACTATAGGAAAGTAAATGGCACGATAAGATATAAAAGATAAGGAAGTTCTGACATAAGTCTAGCACATAACTCAAATACAATAATAATCTAGAGTCTAGCTATCCCAACATAAATAGTCTCAACATAATATAATCCAAGTCTCAAGTTTAGAATAATTTAATACATAGATAACTAAACTAAGAAGCTATCTAAACGACTGCGGGTGGTATCTCCTCTAAGGAGAGTGGCTTTTCTGGAATCTCCAGAATGTAGTATTCATCTACTCCTGGACCATAGTGGGTAGGACAAAAATTTTCAAGATCCCCTGAAAATGTTATCCAGGTCTGGATTGGAGCGAAGCACAAACACTAAATAACAGTTTTAATTATATTGACAAAAACTATAAGACAATGTAAGAAATTACATGATGAAGAAATACTGAAAAATAAGGAATACATGAGAAACATGTAATCAGCATATAGATCTAACTAGCAATGAACAGATATATGTGAATACTAGAAATGAGTGTACTAAAATGAAAGAATAGGAATTCTAGCTAAGTAATTGAATAACTAGCATATAGATCAATAATTCTACCTGAAACCTCAACTAATATCAAGTAATTGAATAACTAGCATATAGCTAATTAACTAACTGACTTAACATCTATTAATCTAATACTAAGTAAAATACCTACTGATAACCCTATAGTAACTAATATATTATGTATAGTAATTAAAGATTACCAATACACTAGTCTACTAACATTACTTAACATTTCATAGGCTAACTAATATTCAAATTCAATTTCTAACTATACACTAACTAATCTCTATGTAACTAATGGATTAACATCTAATATCTGACACTATACTATACCAATCAACTACAATAACCCTGAACTGAATATCAGCTACCCCTGATACTCAAAGATATTTACCTAATTGACTAAACTAACTGTACCTTATGCACTAATTTTATCATCCACTGATACCATCATCCTTTGACTACAGGTAAGACTACCCGAGTCTCCACCAACTGAGACAATTCTTTATCAGTCACTTCCTCATCTGATACATGCCTCTACTAGACACTAACCACTCCCTTATACTGCTGCTACCTAGCTGCAAGACCTGGTCCCCCTTCAAACTCTCACTGTGACTGATACATAGGGTATACCAAGGATGGCTGTTAACATGTCACATGGTTTCCATTAAGTGAGGGTGGAGTGAAGCATTCTACTAATACTTTTGTATTGGAGGGGTTGTTGTGGGTATAAGACTGATACATTATAATGGTTAAAATATCACAAAGGTTGTTGTCATACTCTTAATCCCCTCCCCATCTCTGAAATAGAAATCTGCACAGTTGGGCAACACTGTGTACACTGGACACTTCCCATTCTTCGTACCTTGCTACATAACACTTGAGCCACTTTTCCCCTATCTGATATGCACCCATATGCATCAGATACACACTGTCTCAAGTTTGAACTGAGACTGAGTGCAATTATGCACTTTACTCACATCCCCTTGGTGCCCTAACTGATACTTCAATCCTCCTAGTTACTGATACTTCAAGTATTAGTACACTCTTTAACTCAACTAGTACTTCAAACCCCCTCTGTTACCAGGTATCAGTATCATCACAGAACACCTACCCTTTCCCCACTAACACCAGCATCATAGTGCCTATATTTCAGACCTGAACACTCTTCCTATAACTATGAACTGAAACTCAAGTTTCCCCTAACTAGCACTTGCACCTACATGGCACCAATCAACTGCCCACAAGCGTCCATATTCTAATGCAAACAGTAAAAACCCCAACCTTCCTGTCTCAGAACACAGACCTATGTATATAATGCACTCACTGATACTCGACACAGGTACCACTCCTCACTGACACACTCCTTCCTATCATACTGACACATACAGGTACTTAAGTGTACACCTTTATATCATGGTGCACAACCCCTACTCTAATGAACCATCATTCATAAACACCAAGCATCATTCACTGCTATAACCACCTTAACTCTGAATTGCATTAACTGTGTATGCGAGTGCACTGAATCGTGTCTAGACACATACAGTTGCATCCATAAGCAGTTACATCAAGCACAAACTGTACAATGGAGCTTCCAACTGTCACATGTGCAAAACCCTACACAGCAATCATGTGTACTGCTTGACTGTGCACACATGCTTGACTGTGCACACATGCTTCACTGGCCCGACACCCCTCCACACCAAGAACACCACACAGTGCATACACACATGCTACCAACAGCAGCAAGTATGCTGCAAAATGTGTAGTAACACTGCACAGTGCTCGACCCCTCTATCACCAATCCTCATCTCCTACACTCAAGTGCAAAAGCACACCCTATCCAAAACCAACACTAACAACACAGCACACTCATAATATATGAATGTATATACTAAACCATATATAACATATATATATATATATATACACATACTTATTTCATATATATATATATACATGTACATTATACACACATACACACACACACACACACACACACACACACACACACACATATATATATATATATATATATATATATGAACACACATTTCAACAAACACTTTGAGTGCACGATTGACACTCTATGATACACAACCAATCCTCTTGCCAAAACCCCTAAATTGTAACTAAAAACATATACTCATATAAAATATAAATATATAATTATAGTATGATTAGTTACAAAGAACAATGGAGGGAAAATACATCTTTAAACACAAAACCCTAAATTACATATGACACCATAAAAAAATTATTATGAAAACCAATAGAGACGCATGCTCTCCCCTTGGGTGGGCTCCTAATGGCCAAACAAATGATAAAAACAGAATTTGAAGAAAAGATTTCAGATTTTTACCTATTGGGAGATGGATTCCCAATGCAACTTCTTCTTCTCCAAGACTCCTTGTGACCAAAGCTTCTAGGTCTCTTAGATGAGGAAAATATAAGAGGGATTTAAGGTTTAAAATTCTAAAATTTGTGGAGGAAAGAAAGGGTTTTTGGGAGAACTATTTCTAGGGTTTCTTTATGAGTTATGGGGAATTAGATGGAGGCTCCCTCTCTACTTATTGGGCCGACCACATCTAGGGTTTTGGGTTGCTATGCATAAGGTCCTCAATGCCCTTATGGTTAGTCATGAAGAGTTATTTAATTAATGGGGTTTAGTTCCTAGTGAGGGGGCCTAACTAGATTCTAATTAAAAAGAATAGGGATTATTCTAGTGGGTTTAATGTCTAGTCTAATACAAGGTCCATGGTCACATCAAGTCTAGTCCACTAACCCATGTCATTAATGAATATAATATAATATATTTTATATATCATGCAACTATTAACACAATATATATAAATATTAGAAATGACAATAAAGTCCATACTCTAGAAATGTGGTAGTGACAAATTCATCTTGTCCGATATGTATGGAAAATAGTAAGGCATTCTATCTCCAGAATGGAGACAAAAATATGCTTTTTTGATTGTCACCGTCAGTTCCTTCCTGCATCGCATCCGTAGAGATGGAACATATATGCCTTTAGAGATGTAAATATAAACTATCTCCTCACCCGTTGAGATTGACAAGAGACAAAGTTTGAAAAGAGGTAGATGGATTGCTGACTGTGATGGAAGATCCGATATCGGTAGATCACTTTGAAGGGTTCAGACGTAGGCATAATTTGACGAAGCAGAGTATCTTTTGGGACTTACCTTATTGGAAGGACAATCTCATAAGGCACAATCTTGATGTCATGCATATCGAAAAGAATGTATTCTACAACATCTTCAATACGGTGATGGATATCAAGGAAAAAATAAAAGACAATGTCAAAGCAAGAAATGTCTTGGAAATTATTTATAGTCATTCAAATTTGCACCTAAAATAAAGTGGCAACGACAATTGGGTCAAGTCTCCAGCGCCATTTACATTGAGTAGGGAGGATAAATTGATAATATGTAACTGGATTTCAAAGTTGAGATTTTCTGGCAGCTACATGTCAAATCTGGCAAGATGTGTTGATCTCAACGAACACAAGCTGACAGGGATGAAGAGTCATGATTGTCATGTGTTTATGGAGAGGTTACTATAAATCTCTGAGAGAAATGTTTCCTTATCAAGTATAGACTCCGTTGGCCGAATTATCTATATTCTTTAGAGATTTGTGTTCAAGTAAGTTGACGGTGCAAGATATAATAAAACTTGAGGAGAAGCACGTGTCGGTGCTTCTTTCCAATTTTTTTGATATTATGGAGCATTTATCGATTCATCTTGTATACGAAGCACGTGTCGGTGCTTTCGTCCATTATCGATGGATGTATCCATTTGAGAGGTATAAATTCTTTATACTAATAATTTCTTTATTCAAATAATTCTATGATTCAATATATTATCTATATGTATCTACATTACCTGAAGAAGAAGGTTGGCAATAAGGCTCATATAGAAGCTTCGATATGCGAAGTATATATCATTGAGGAGGTTTCAAACTTCTACTCCATCTACTTTGATACCCATGTCAGAACAAATTGCAATAGAGCCCCAAGGAATGATGACGGTAGGGTTGATGCCCCGAATTGTGTAATCCACAATATCTTCAATATGAGAGGGAACCCTACAAGTGCTACTAAAGTACGTTGGTTGAAAGACGACGAGTTTGAAGCCGCTCATCGGTATATATTGTTAAATAGTGGTATAAAAGAGATACAAGATATTGAGAAGTAAGCAACACATCTTTTCTAGATATTTCAATTTTGTATATACTTGGAAAAGAATTGCTCTAACTGTTCTCCTTATTATCACAGTACTTTTAGAGCTGAGGTAAAAATGGAGAGACCTAATATTAATGAAGATGATCTTGCTAGAGAGGTTGCTAAAAATTTCCATCGTGGTTCCATAATTATGTACGGATCCTAAACAATAAGCATTCTAAATTTATCATTTAGACCAATCTTTATCTAATGTCTATATGATACGTGATATTTCAGATTTTTTTTCCTGGTATAGACTTACAGAACGAACGACTTCAAGCATTAACTATCGGACCAAACAAGAGGGTAAAGTGTTGGGATAATACACCATCAATGGATTCAAATTTAGAACCACTAATAAGTCTATTAATCAATCATTTGTCGATGATGAGGCTAATTATACAAAGAATTATAGAGTATGTGTGAGGGGTTCAGTCTACGATGCCGATCCAGAATTCGACTATTGCGGTGTACTAAGAGATGTTGTGGAGCTGAATTACTTTTACGAGACAAAAATTGTGCGGTTTAAATATGATTGGTTTGACACAACACCCAAGCAATGATGGAAAATTGACAAACGATTTGGGTTTGTTGATATAAAATATGGAAAAAGATATATAGGCTTTGAACCATTTGTATTGGCTAGTCAAACAGTTAAAGTAAATTATACGATCTATCCTAGTCGACGACGTAATAATAAAGATTGGTGGGCTGTATACAAAACTAAAGCTAGAAGCACATATAATGTTGGGAATCTTGCATACCAAGAGGATGAGGTGGTCATGTCTCAACTTGCATATATGAGTTTGGCTGGTGTTGATGGTATGGAGGTTGACGTTACTATAGAGGATGATAAAGTTGACGAAGAGATTGAGATAAAAGATTTACCTCATGTAGAGGAGAACTCTGATATGGAGGTATCGAGCGAGGAACATGAATTGGAAGATGAAGGTGATAGTGATAGTGGAAGTAAAAATAAAGAAGTAGAAGATGAATATGATTCAGAAAATGATTCGGAAGACGATGATGATTCAAAAGATGAAGAAGATTAGTACGTACATACATATGCATTATCTTAGATATTTATTTAATTATTTCATGACACGATTATTATTTATTTTATCATCACACTAGTATTTATTTATTTTATCACACCATTACTTTATGATTATCTGTTTGATGACAACATTTTTTTATTTGCTGCAGATTTTCCTATAGTATGGCGGGACGAGGACGAGGATGACGACAAGTTCATAGAGGATCATCATTTCAGCATCCTCCGTCTACTACGCCTGCTACCCCAGATTTTCGCACACGACCTGAGGACGAGTTTGTAGATGCGGCAAATGGTTTATCCCAGCCATATACTTGTTCTTCAGTAGGAGGAGCTACTCCATCTCCCGGATTGCCATCAGTTGATACCCCTTCTTCTACTCCAGCCACTATTGACACTACTACATCGGCTACTCCACCAGTTAATCCCACTTAAGCAAATATATTTCCAGGCCTTCTTGTGGACAACGGAGTATATGTCCGCTGTCCAGGATTTGCAGACCCCCTAATCTACCAGAGCGGCCAGCCAATATCTGTAGTCCCGAGCTATGGGTCGATGGAGCGACGTAAGCATTTATTTGTCAATTCACATATTTATTTTATATTTTTATTCTAATTGTATATTGTCTACTTATTTTAGATTCTTCCCGATCAAGGCTGGGAATGATCTGGGGGAGATCATACGGGGCTACTTAGATGGCCCTTATATCAACTTTAGTGACATCCCTCTCGATCGATGATTCGCTTGGCTGGAGAAGTTCGGGGTATGTACATAAATTCTATTTATAATAATATATAAATTTTTTGATTATAATGCTAAAAAATAAATTTCTAATTTGTAGAGGTTGTACTGGTGGTCGGATCAAAGAGATATTGATATCCGGAAGTGCAACAAGACCGTTGCTAGTAAGAGGTTGAGAGATATGATCAATGACCAGAAGGCGCTGGCGTTACTTCGACCGTTTCACCGCAAGAAGTGGCTGAAGGTGGAGTACTGGGGGGAGATAAAGAAGAAGATGGCCACCCCGGCCTATAAGGCCATGTGCAAGAAGACGAAGGCTGGCCGTGCTAAGGGTGGTCTCCATACTGGTGGATCCATTCCGACCGTCGAGCATTTTCGATGGATGGTTAGTATTAAAATTTTCTGCTAAATCAATTTTTTCGTAATTCTAATTTTTTTTTCTTATTTATTAATTACTTAATTTTTACAGTGCGACGAGGCCGCCAGAGCCAGAGAAGACCCCAAGACAGTTGACTTTCCAGCAATCTTCCAGTGGACCCACAAAAGAAAGAAGGATGGGAAGCTTGTAGATGAGCGGACCGTCAAAGCATATGTAAGTTATCTTTATAATTTTTTTAATTTAATTAGATTATTTTTATAATTTAATTAAATTCTACATTTCTAGGTCAAAATAGTCAAAATAGGTCAACTATAGGTCAAACAGCCAAACTATGACATTTTCTAGTTTATAGGTAGGTTTTTTATCCATTCTGATGGTTTATGAAGTTATATTAGGTTATATTAAGATTGTAAAAGCATATAAAAGTGAAAAACTTATCAATCTCATATAAATTAATCGACAAGGGTGATTACTATTTCATTCAATTTTAAAAATACTAAGAGACAACACTGTAAATACATAAAATTATGCACCTTGATTAATATCCTATTTTAAGAAATAATACTGTAAATACATAAAATTATAATTTTATTCAATTTACTTTAAACCTCAAAGGAATGGTCCGATAGCGATTCCGATACTTTAAACCTTGGTTAATATCCTATTTTAAGATATTATAAAAATTAAATATAAAAAATAAAACTCAAATTATATACATATACTATGATATCTAGTATCTAATATGATACTCTAACCAAAATCAAATATAGCACATATAACTCTAAAATCCTTAACTCTAAATATATTTATATAAATAAATATATGAGAGTATGAGAAGTTAAAGGGGGGCGTTGAGAGCAGTATGCCGACTGAGAGAAACGATCGGTGGGTACAAGCTGTCGGGAGAGGAAAAGGCGGCAGCGTGTACGGTACCAGATCGTTGGTATCCCAGCCATCGGTTCTTTCCAGAGCTTCTCTGACGGCTACTCTAGCTCCATCAGTGTCCAGCTCTCGCGTTCTATCGGGTGCGATGTCTCTGGAGCACCTCACGACGACTGTGCATGAGCTACATGGGATGGTCCGACAGTTGATAGTCCCTCATGATACTGCAGCACCTGCTCCTTCGACGGCTACTTCGATGGATCCTTCCACAGCTACTACGCTGGATCCTCCATCTACTCCGACGGCTCCAGCTCCTCCGACGGCATCAATGGGTCATCCAACTCCTTCGACTGCTTATGCCACTGCTCTGTCTGCCATTGCTCCTGATGATCTACAGGATATCATCGCTATGGTTGTGGTGCAGTACATGACTAGCCGACAGCCGCCGCCGCCTCCGCCTCCACCGTCGACTTGATAGATTTTTTGAGTTTGTGCGATTTTTTTAAGTTGGTTGTATTTTTTTTACTTGATTGTATTTATTTGACTTTATGGGATTGTATAACAGTTATTTTTACATGTTTGGATTACTATACTTTATTATTTCATTGTTTATATAACATTTGTACATGTTTGTGTGGGTTTTATTAGTTTATGTGGAATTTATTTGTGTGAAAATTGGTGAATGTATAACAGGTATATGCTCAACAGAAATTGATTTCGGGGAAAAATATCACCTTTAGTGACGGACTGGCGACGTAATAGCAACAAAAAAATATGGAAAATCTCAGGTCAGCGATGGATTACCGACAAAAAATATAGAAAATCTCAGGCCAGTGACTACCTAGCGACAAACAATTCCATCGCTAAAACGTCTGATACACACAAATGTGCCAAACTTGTATCAAAGTCCATCGCTAATCCGTCACTGAGAGTGACGACTTAGCAACGGATTAATGACGAACTCTGTGAACCCTTAATGTGCAAAAACTTCTGAAAATTTTGGTAAATTTTGGCTCACATAATTCGTAACTATTATGTCGGTAAGTAGTCAGAAAGTTTAGCGACAAAATTTATACGTCATTGATCCGTCGCTGGTTTTATGTCGCTCATTCCGTCGCTATTCCGTCGAAAAAAACGACGGATTAACGACGAATTTTTTGTAGCAACGTTAATTTTTCTAACGGAACATTTTTGTCGCTAATCAGTCGCTAAATGCAAATAGCGACGGAAATATGCATTTTAGCGACGGATAATTTCATCGCTAAAATAATATATTTTTGTACTGTATAATATAATAATACAAAATATTATAAAATATAAATATAACAATATAATTAGTATGAAATAACAAAAATATCGCTTTCCGAAAAAATGGTAGTGACAACATCCCACAGATAAATGATCCCAACAGGCGATAACTTTTGCACAATCTATGAAAGCATTCTTCATGCAACTAAATCAGTTGAAACTGAACATCTTTATCAAAATGCTAGGGACCAAACATCTGAGGGCTTCTTTTCTATGCTTTTGAGTGAGTTGTAATATCTTGCTTTCTACCGGTGTGTGCTTTGAGTGCTTGTAATATTCTATTTCCTACTATCAATAAAATTTCAGTTTGAGTGTGCTTCTTTGAATTATTCTGTTAATCGATCCTCCCCCTATTGATATTAGAGCAATCTCAGGAATCTGAAAATCAATTTGCTTGTGTCATGGATGAAAACAAAAAAAGTCCAATATAACTTGATAAAATAGAAAAATCCTTTAGTAATCATCATACTGATATTATTAATACTATGAAACAAAGACCCCCAAAATATGCAAAAATATTACTATAAGTGACCGACTCCTATGGATGTCTTATTTGAAGAAAATGATGATTTAATTCAAAATAATTATAGTGGAGGAAAAATTTATGAATGAAATATATATGGTTGTTCTGATAAATGAATAGTCGATCAGCTTCATCAGATTTTAATGTTTGCAACAGTTTGCAAAGCCAATGACAATCATGATAAGGAATAGCTACTTTTATTACTTGTGGGTTTACCGGTACTTTAAAATGTTGGTGGGATCACTGTCTTACAAATGAACAAGGACACAAAATTTTTGATGCCGTTAAAATAGAAAATAATAATCAGGTACAAGATACTCTTTACACTTTAATGATTATCATACTTGAACAATTTACAGGTGAAATTTTTGATCATGGAGATAGAATTAGAACTCTCTTAAAAAATCTTATGTGTCCTACATTAACCCATTTTAGATGGTATAATAATATATTTTTAAATAGTGTTATGCAACTTAGTGATGCTAATTCTGCACACTGGAAATCTAAATTCATTGATAGACTACCAAGCTTATTTGTTGATAGAGTAAGACAAGGAATAAGGAATCAAAATAATGGTACTATTCCCTAAGATGAATTTACCTATGGAAGTCTAGTTAATACTTGTGTCCAGGAGGGTTTAGCCCTTTGCAATGATTTAAAATTAAGAAATCAATTTAAAAGCTCAGAGATTATCTGAGATAAAGAAATTAAGAGAATTTTGTAGTTAATTTGCTGTTGAGACTTTCAAGCCTCCTGAAACAAAGAAAATATTTACAAAAGAAAAGTTTCATAAAAGAAAAAATCATTTCCTACAAGAAAACATGCAAATAAGAAAGAGGGATCATCTTCAAAAAATAAAAAAATTCCCTAATAAAAGGAAAATAATTAAATGTTATAAATATGATAAATTATGCCACTACTCAAATATATGTTTTACAAAAAGAAACGTTAAAGAAATAGATGATGAAGGATTAAGAAAGACTCTTTAAAAAATAATGATAAATTCGGAATATGAATCTAGTTCATCTGATGATGAGTCTGATTCATCAATAGTTGAATGTGGCACGGATTGTCAATGCAAAGACTTTAGTATAAATGACAAAACCAATTAATATAAATCTGCAGTAGAAATGAATGGTTTATCCTTGAATGTCTCGACAACTAAGGATAAATTTTTTTTTCTTGAATCTCTTCTTAGCAATGAATTAAATTCCAGTGTAAAAATAAAAATATTAGAACTTCTTGAAGATGAGAAAGGAGAGAAATCTCAAGAAGTAAGATCATACAATATGTCCGAGGTGATATCTCATTATAAAAATAAAGAAACAAAACTTGTTTTAAACCTACAAGTAATAAAATTAGTTATTCCTTTATCATCATTGCAATTGGCTTTGCAAACAGTTACAAACATTAACATCCGATGAAGTTGATCAACTATTCGTTTATCAGAACAACCGTATATATATATATTCTATTCATAAATATTTCCTCCACTATAATTATTTTAAATTAAATGATTATTTTCTTCAAATAAGACATCTATAGGAATTGGTCTCTTATAGTAATATTTTTGCATATTTGGGGGTCTATGTTTTATAGTATTGATAATATCAGTATGATGATTACTAAAGGATTTTTCTATTTTGTCAAGTTGAATTGGACTTATTTGATTTTCATCCATGACACAAGCAAATTGATTTTCAGATTCCTGAAATTGCTCTGTATCGATTTCTTGTTCAGATTCAGATTCTTTATTTATAGATGAGTTTTCCTATAAGGTACGAAGAGTCGTCTCTTTTAATTTAACAATAAGAGAATTAATCTCTTCTTTAGTGAATTCAGGAGAAGTCATTCAAAAGTCATTAGTAGACGTTAATATTTGCCGCACAACATAGAGAGGTCTAAGCCTCTATTTATACACACAAACTTGAATCTTCCAAGTGGCCAGATGTCCCTTGCAACCTCCAGCTATCCTTTCACACATCTCGATCATGTGGGTCCATCTTTTTTTTATGTGCTCACATTAATATTTGCCGCACAACAGAAAGGGCTAGCGTTCTCTTCGCTTTGTAGCACCCTAATGATTAGGCTCTTTATTAGCCTACTTTTGATTACGTGGGTCCCATGTATGATGTGACCTATTTGGGAGAATTTTTCTCATATATCTTTCTTTAATGGTTTTTATAGTTATCCTTTTTCTTGGCTCCATTATTGAATATTATTAGCGATTTGACTAAATATTTTGTTAGCAGTAGGATCAATATCTTTATCTTGATTTGATTTTTTTATTATTTTGTACTGTCTCTAATTCAAAGGATTCAATAGAAGCTGCATCCATATCAAAATCAAACTAAGCTTGTAATTGAGCTTGCATATAGAGAACACATTTTTTTTTCAGTTCTTCATTTGTGATTTTAGGAATTTTGTTTTTAAGAGATTCTTTTAATTTTTTAATAGAATTTTTCTCATGAATTTTCTTTTGGATTTTTGCTTCCATTTGAACTTCATTGTCTTTAATTTTTGTAAGAATTTCTACCAATTTTTCTTTCTCATCAATCTTAGTCCACCATTTAATAAAGAATTTTTTTTTTTTAGAATGGAAAAATTATTGGTATTAAAATCACATTAGATTGTCCATTTAAATGTATATGAAATTTTATTCTTAACAAAGAAGTGCATGATACTCTCCCCTTCAAAAAGTGCATCACTTTTGAGACATTCAGGGTAGGAAAGAGTCCATCGAGGTAATTGTTCCTGGATAGTATTAGGAAGGATATCCAAATTAGCATCAAATTGAATCCACCAATCATTAAATTAGGCGAGAATGTCATGAAGATGAATTATAGCACAAATTCGGATAAACCAATAGTGCTTTGGCATGATTTCTCATAGTAGAGAAATTTGAAAAATGATAGGATATAATCTTAGTAATTGTAAAGACAATAAATAGTTTTATCTTTACTGCTTAAACTAATAGTTCTATTAGGATGTAAATCCCATGATTGATGTGTGTGAATTTGATGGATGACAACTTTGCTGTAAAACCCCCCAAATATTGGGTCCCTAGCATTTTGATAAACATGTTCAATTTCAACTGATTTAGTAGCAAGAAGAATCCCTTTATAGATTATGCGAGATTATTGCCAGTTGGGAACATGCTTTTTTTTAGACATTTCTCTTTGATTTTCCACATATCATTCATCCGTGGGATGTCTATTTTATTTAGTTTTAGAATTTATTTAGAGATTTTTTTTTCAGTGTAGATTGTCTCAATTTCCATAACATCTTTATAGGAAGGATTGCTATTAGCAATTTCATTTTGCTTCCCCTTATTTTGGGAAGATGATCCTAATTGGGAGGATCCACCAAAAGTTTTTGACATAAAATTTGTCCTGCCAAAGTTATCCATGGGCCTCATTCCCCATGGCTGCCTACCTCTTCCTTGCTTGAAGCTATTCATGATTCTGCAAAAATTCACGTGTAAGAAAGTAAGGAAGAGAACTATCAGATCCTTTAATAAATTCAATGTCATAATAAAAAATTGCTAATTCAGCTTGCCATCTAGCAAATTTTTGTTTAGATGCTAAATTTTTAACATCATTTTCAAGAACTATTTTAGCAGAGCTACAATCAATTCTTAGTAAAAAAAATTTATTTATCATAAAATTTATGAATGCATTTAATAATAGAAAAAATTTCTTTCTTAATTATAGAATAATTTAATTACGTATTATTCTATTTTCCTGAATGATATCTAACAAGTAAAGTTTTGTTAATGTTATGATTCAGTTTTTTTTAATTCCTCTAAAACCAGTATCACTGTGATCGATTGTTGAGTCTTGATTAGAATAACTAAAGAAGCTGTTAATCCAGCAAGAGCATCTGCTTCAATATTCTGTAATCGAGGCCCATGCTCGATGAAGAATCCTGGGAAAGTTGAGGCTATATCAATAGTAGTCCCGTAGTACGGGATGAGGTCTTCATGGTGAACCTCGTATTATCCTCGAACTTGACTGACTATTAGCTTAGAATCACCGTAAGCTTCGAGATAGTCTACCCCAGCTGTTTAGCTAATTGGAGTTTGATGACTAAAGTATTATTCTCTGCCACGTTATTGGAACATGGTTCCGTGAGGGAATAAGCGCGCTAGATGACCAGGTTATCAGGGGAGACAAATACCACCCCCACTCCTGAGATAATGTTGCCTTTGGGTCCCGTTCGTGAAGCGTCGTCAATTTTTTTTGCCAAATGAACTATTCTGATATTGTGTTTGACTCCAATACTTCATCTGGAATATCGTCATAAAGTTTTGATGTCTCTAGGACTGGATGAGCTGCCAAAAAATTGGCCAATGCTTAGCCCTTGACTGTCCTTTGTGGAACAAACACCATATCGAATGGAGAAAGTAGCATTGCCTATGTAGCTAGGCGGGAATCCAGTGCTCCTGGCTTAGTCATGAGAACTCTGAGGGGATTGACCCAAGATATAACATAGATTATTTGTCCAGTCACATAGTGTCGTATCTTCTGAATATCAAATATCAGAGCCAGACACTCCTTCTCTATAATATTATACTTGTGTTCAGCACCAACCATCATCCGACTGAGATAATAGATGGCTTGTTCATGGCCTTCATCATTCTTCTGAGCTAACAGTGCGCCAAGAGACTAATCCATTGAACGAATGTAGAATAAGAATAGTTTTCCCACTACTGGAGCTACTATTACTGGGGGATTAGTGAGATACTTCTTAATATCATCAAATGCATGCTGGCATTCTTTAGTCAACATGAAAGAGACTCCTTTCTTCATCAACTTAGTGAACGGTTGGCATCGTCTAGAGAGATTAGATATAAATCTTCTTAGGTATGCCAATCTTCCTTGAAGCCCGCTGACTTCTTTAAGATTCTTCGGGGTATGCATGTCAAGGATAGCCCTTGCCTTCTCAGGATCTAAATAATTATCCTTTGAAGTTATAATGAATCCAAGGAATTTGTCGTTGGAGACTCCCAAAAAGGACTTAGTTGGATTCATCTTAAGTTGGTGTGCACGCATCAGTACGAACATTGTTCTTAAATTTTGGAGGTGATAGCCCTTAAAATGACTCTTGACTGCTATGTCATCAACATAATATTTTACTATTTTGAGCAAATATTTTCAAAAAATTATGCTCACAGCTCGCTGGTATGTCGTACCTGTATTTTTCAAACCGATGGGTATCCACGTGTAGCAGTATACCCCCAACGGTATTCAGAATGATGTGTGCTTCTCATCATTCGGGAACATCTTGATCTTGTTGTTGCCTGAGAATTCGTCCATGAAAGATATTCTCTCAAAGCCACAAATATTATCAATCATTACATCGGTGATTGGAAAAAGGAACTCGTCTTTTAGGCAAGCTGAGTTTAGATCGTGGTAGTCTATGCAGGCTTAGATCTTTCCATTCTTGTTTATTACTGGAACTATATTGGCCACCCAGTCTGAATATTTTTTTTTGAGAATAAAGCCGCTTGCTATCAACTTATTAACTTCTGCTTCAATTGCTTACATGATATCTGGACAAAATTGTCATTGTTGTTGCTTCACTAGCTTAACATTAGGAAGAATATTGAGACTGTGCATTAAAATATGGGAATATAGTCCCGGTATGTCTTCATAGATCCATGCGAAGACATCAATATATTCCCTTATAAGTTGTATAAGAGATTCTTGATCTTCTCCAGAAAGAATTTTACTGATAAAGATTGGCTTAGAGGAAGACTCACCAACCAAGTTGACTTGAACAACTTCATCTTCAGTAGTCGGTTCACGTAGCTCGAAACATAATTCCTACTGAGACTCCAACTTTTGAGCCCAAGGTTCGACCTTAAATGGTTAGAGTGACTGATCATCGTCTTCAACTTGGTCCACTGACACCATGTTGATAGACCATGATTTCATGAAAACTTCTCAGATGCTAAAATTAGAGTCCCAAACAGTGGACTCAGAAGTGTGAGAATGCATCTCGGCTTCAACTTCTGAGCACTCTGGCATCATTTCTAGAGTGACATAGCATAAACCATGCCGAGTTCGTTGGTAGTAGGTTTCAGGATTATCTTTTGGAGCAAGGTAACATAATGGCAAACGTTGCCCTTGGCCGTAGTTTAGGCCTTGGTTACTTTTTAAATTATAAACCATCCGTTGAATGAGGTCCTTCGCTTGAGGACTGTAATGGTATTTTTTTATTTTACTGTTGTCGGGTTCAGGATCGTCGATGAGGAAGTCTTTTTGATCCTCGACCCTACTAAAGATGGTAGGTTTGTCTCCATTTCTCTTTGCTGGAACTTAGAAGACTAAACCATCGTTTGAAAGATATCAGTCTTTGCATGAGTTATGTTACTAGCATTGTAGAAGCATAAAAATATGCATCCCTGCATCCAAAAACTATGCGCCCCTAAAGCTCAGTAGAAATCAGGCCGTAGAGGCACCTTGTGGTCCAATAAGGCAACACTCATGCGTCCCAATCAGCCAAAACAGCCTTGGTCGCAGATGGACCTGAGATAACGTCCCGTCAACAGGATCGTCTCTGATACAGAATTCTGACAAATGATTTTTTTGATTGCCTCAAAAGACGTGAACATTCTAAATGACATAACTCTCACGTCAGCACAGAACTTCACTCTCGATGGGTGTGCAGTGCCATGTGTACAACACAATAAGGGCCCCATATATCCCATACTCTATGCTTCTCTGGCCCATACGTCCCATACTCCATGCGTTCTATACGTTTCTGGCCCTAAGGGTCCCAGACTCCATGCGTTCCATGCGTCTCTAGCCCTATTCGTCCCAGACTCCATGCGTTCATGTGTCTCCGGCCTCGTGCGTCCCAGACTACATGCGTTTCATGCGTCTCTGGACCCATGCATCCCAAGTCCATGCGTCTCTGGCCTCATGCGTCCCAGACTCCATGCATCTTAGGCCATATATCTCTCAGACTCCATGAAGACCAAGTCTTGCCGTTACAACTGAAGTAGCTCTCTCTAACCCAGTACGGACCACGTATCAAGATGACCAAGTCACGCCAACAGGACGAGAACCACCCAGATCTTCAGCAACAGAAAATTCGAATAAGCGTCCATGTGGCAGCTTGACCTGCTCACGGTTACAGCTGTACCATGTTAAGAAGAGATACGTTGCACCCTCCAGCATCCATACGGCCCAAAATATGCACGCCCAAGGATGACTATATATATATCCGGGTGGCATGCCCAAAAGGACACAAATAAAGAAGGGTGGCGAAAATAGAGGAAGAGAGAGCATACCGAGACGAGCAAAGGGAGAACTTAAGCTTCTTCACCCTGCGTCAGATCGTCAATGGAGTAAATAAGCCGCCATAGTACTCATTGTCAATCGTCACACCCAAGATCAAAATATTGTACTTAGATCATTCATTTTAGGATTCTTTATACTCTTTTCGTTCCTTAAATACAAAGTTTGCAAAAATATATTTAATGGCGAACAAGATGGCGAAAGTTATGACACATTGGGACACAACGAAGCTTGGGTTAACTTAAAGAATGCTGGTGGTCCGCTTCGACCAGCAGGCTTTCGAGGACATGCTCTCCGGGGACAGCGTGAGTCCTTCTCCAAGGCTAGCAAAGCCCAAGAAGACCCGCAAGGCATGGGTTAAAAAGGCCGTTGTGACTCACCCAACTATGGAGCATGCGCTCCCTGTCTCTTTCTGCCGCAGGGACCACACATCATGCGTCCACTGCCAATGCGGCAACCCCTTCCAACAAGAAGAATGCTCAGCACCAGAAGACCCACAGGACGTGGGTTGCAAAGGGCATTGTGACTCACCCAACTGTGGAGTATGTGCTCCCTGTCTATCTTTCGGATGCTGAAGACGGACAACATGCGTCCACCCTGGTTGTCCCCTTTTATGCGACCTCCTGGCCTGAAAAGGAATATGCTCAATGCCCAAATTCTGACAAAAGAAAAGACTACAATGCCTGAACTGCGGGTGCTGAGGCATATTCCATATGTCCACAGCAGAAGCCACAAAAGTCGGCAGCCGTAGGAAAAAGTCCACATGTAGCACCGATCGTCGGTCACAGGCAAATGTTCACATCCGGCTAAGACAACCACAGAAGTTCTGCCTTCGACCGAATTTCATGTAGCGCTGACTCCATACACTTTGCTAAAAAATAAAAGATGTTAACTTAGACTCCTCCTACTACGCACCATCTTGTGCTAGGATAAAGAAGTCTAGGACAATTCGAGCTCTCCAATCTCAAACAATTATTCATTCCACCAACTGCCAGCAGGTACCGCTTACTATGCGAGCCATTGACGGGAAGTCATACAAGACCGACCTATGTGTCCAGCCCACAGCGGCAAATAGACAGAGTCCATCTCAAAAGTCTTTCATTGATGATCTGGGAAAAGTTCTTGTATGAACCCCAGATCAGGGAGCAAAGGCAACATCCACGCACCCGTGTGCTCGGTATACCAGTGCTAATAAAAAGGGTACAAAGGTGACTCAACACTCGCTTGACTTATGCAACATGATCAATAACAAGCGCAAAGCGAGGGAAACAACTACGGCATACGAAGTATCCTCCCCAGGGCATTACTATGCCAATATTTTCATCAACTCTGAAATAAAGCAGCAATGCCAACAAACAGGAAGTTGACGTTGCAACAACTGCAGCAACAGGCACCTACCCGGTAGCATTCCAGAAAATAGGTGCAACTACCAGAGGAGGATTTGTCCTTCGCCTCATGCTACTTCGCATAGAAATACCCTTCCACCGGGGGAGGCCGAAAGTCTAGCACCTCAAACCCTACGCTCTCGGCCAGCATGTCGAGATGCAGGTCCAAGGAGGACAGGTAGCAGTACCCACAAAGAGGGTTTTCCAGGGCACCCACTCCAAGAAGAAAGTGCTAGCTGCTAAGGGTAGTCCTTCCTCAAGACCCCTAGAGATCCTACAAGCTAGGGGTAGCAATCTCCCGGACCTAAGCAACAACATGGTGTTCCGAGAAGGCGGTGATTTCCAAGGAACAGACTTCGATGTCCCTGGGGGTGTACACCTACGTCAAGACAACAGCCTCCTACGCTGAGGGTAGTACTCTCTCCGAGTTCGAGGAGGAGACGACGCTACCTGATAACTACTCCCGGTATGAGTCTGAGACGGAAAGTATGGCGTCCACTGCCCCGTCCATCTCTTCCATGTTAGGACCGTATATATGGAAGGGGACGATCATAAAGGCCCCAGTGATCGACAAAACCTAGAGGCTCTTGAGGCCATGATGTAGACGGTGAGTTCATCAATGCAGGCCCTGAACCAGGCAATGCTTAAAATCAAAGCCAACATGTCTTCCCAACCTTCAAGGGCTTGTGGACTAGCAAGCTTGGAACCTGGGACCAACGCGGACTCCGAAGCAACCGCTACTCCCATAGGAGGTAATCACCCTTCGCCTGGCTCATCTGCCACGTCCACCGGAGAAGAAGCCAGAGAAGCAATGAGGAAAGTCCAGGAACTTCGGGCTTGCCTAGATGCCATGGGCAACCGGGACTCACAGTACAAGCTCAGGATACGAAAACCATACCCCCGCGAGTGAAGAGATGTGCCGTACCCGCCTAAGTACAAGCCCTTCAACCTGAACCCATTCAACGGGAAGACTTTCTCCCGTCAATACATGAGTTATTTTGAGAGTGCTACAGGGCACCTACCTTGTAACACCCCATTCCGCTCAAGCGGACTGCCGATTCAAACAGCAAAATTGCAATGTCCCGACCTGCTTTGCTCAGGAAAGAATACTCATTTGAGGCAAAGGATATCCAGACGTGTCCCTATAGGATTTCGGCTTAGGCTTTCAGAGGCTCGCTTGACGTATCGCTCAACCGAGGCGAATCATCGCTAAGGTGGGTGGCTATGGTGAACTTGTCTTTGCTTAGCCATCATACTTAAAATATGGAATAATACATGTTAGTCCCTAGGTGAATCACCCCCTGCATGCAAATAAGAAAATAACACACCTAGCTAAGGGAATAATCCCAACTTGTATTGCTTGTGCTAAAACATGAAAATGAAATATTACTTATATTCAGACCATCGCTTGCTAAGTTCCCTTACGGTTTTACCTCTCGGGTCCGAGCCAACGTGTTTGCTTAAGTTCCTTAGAAACACGTGCTTGCCTGCTTACAAATATCTAACGTTATTCGTACTATGCATGCATTCTAGTTAGCCAGGAGACTATCAAATAGCTCTTCTATGGAATTGAACCTACAAGTATCTGGGACCGTTAGGTCACCAAGGCAATCCCCGAACCAGGGGCATGCATCAAGGCAAAGTGAATACTGAATTGGAATCACATCAAGTTTACCTCTGAACAAGAATCCTGTTAATGCTTCGTTTAAAGCGGAATTAAAGATTGTACTCGTGTTATGGATTGTCTTGTTAAAGATGTGAATTTGGACAACCCTAGAGACCTACACGTCGTGGACAACTCGAAAATGAGGTATAGTTCCACGGACGGTCACCGGGGTACTGGGACCGATCCGATCCGGATAGAACTCAACGCTAGTGTACAATCTATTGTGCTGGACGAGATGGCGTGTAGCGCTCATCGTTCTTTCGCTACATACCATTCTCTCCAGTGGCTGAACTCTCTTGTATAATCTATTATGCTGGACGAGATGGCGTGTAGCGCTCATTGTTCTTTCGCTTTATACCATTCTCTCCAGTGGTTGGGTCCTTTATGGCTATGCCAGCGACAATTATTTATATAGATAAGTCATTCTCGCCTAGCGGGGACGGCCGATTTGCCTGCGGGAGATCGGGGCATGACATATTGGTATCAGAGCCTGGCTTATACGCCTTTGGATTTTATTTCGATTATTTCAGTTTTGAAAGCTCGTTCGTGGGTTATGTGTAAGCTCTCTCTCAATGTCCCAAACGGAATATTCCAACAATGAGTCTAAATATTTTTAAAAAGCGCATTAGAATAATATGATTGCTTGTATGAATTGTGATGCTAGGACCTTTGTGCCGACCTGTGCAGACTCTAATAATTTACGCAAGTAGCTTGTCCGATTTTACTATCTCTAAGTTTGGTTGAATGCATATGTTTGAGGGACACCTTGAACTTGTGCACGATCCAAGACTTAAAAAATATGAAACTCGAGTGCTAAGACTTCGCTATCGCTAAGTTAGTTGGCGTGCTCATGCTAGAGGTGCAATTTGAATATGCGCACGATCCAGACTAGCGATATGTTGATCTCGAACGCTTGTGCAAGTGAATATCCAAATGAACAAGTATAACGACTTGTATAGGTTTGCCTCAGCCTTATATCGTTAAATCAAAATTGTTTGCCTGCCCTCAGGAAGTCTCGAGGACGAGACTTTTTTTGACTGGTGGATGATGTAACACCCCGTTCCGCTCAAGCAGACTGCCGATTCAAATAGCAAAAGTGTAATATCCCGACCTGCTTTGCTCAGACGAGAATACTCGTTTGAGGCAAAGGATATCCAGACGTGTTCCTATAGGATTTTGTCTTAGGCTTTCAGCGGCTCGCTTGACGTATCGCTCAACCGAGGCGAATCATCGCTAAGGTGGGTGGCTATGGTAAACTTGTCTTTGCTTAGCCAGCACACTTAAAATGTGAAACAATACATGCTAGTCGCTAGGTGAATCACCCCCTGCATGTAAATAAGAATACAACATACCTAGCTAAGGGAATAATCCCAACTTGTATTGCTTGTGCTAGAACATGGAAATAAAATATTGCTTATATTCAGACCTTCGCATGCTAAGTTCCCTTACGGTTTTACCTCTCGGCTTACCTTTGGGTCCGAGCCAACATGTTTGCTTAAGTTCCTTAGAAACACGTGCTTGTCTGCTTACAAATATCTAACGTTATTCGTATTGTGCATGCATTCTAGTTAGCCAGGAGACTATCAAATAGCTCTTCTGTGGAATTGAACCTACAAGTATCTGGGACCGTTAGGTCACCAAGGCAATCCCCGAACCAGGGGCATGCATCAAGGCAAAGTGAATACTGAACTGGAATCACATCAAGTTTACCTCTGAACGAGAATTCTGTCAATGCTCGTTCAAAGCGGAATTAAAGATTGTACTCGTGTTATGGATTGTCTTATTAAAGATGTGAATTTGGATAACCCTAGAGACCTGCACGTCATGGACAACTCGGAAATGAGGTATAGTTCCACAGACAGTCATCGGGGCACTGGGACCGATCCGATCTGGATGGAACTCAACGCTAGTATACAGTCTATTGTGCTGGATGAGATGGCGTGTAGCGCTCATCGTTCTTTCGCTGCATACCATTCTCTCCAGTGGCTGAACTCTATTGTACAGTCTATTGTGCTGGACGAGATGGCGTATAGCGCTCATTGTTCTTTCGCTGCATACCATTCTCTCCAGTGGCTGGATCCTTTATGGCTATGCCAGCGATAATTGTTCATATAGATAAGTCATCCTCGCTTAGCGGCTATCCGCGTGCGAGTCATTGCATCGCATCAAAGAACAACTGAATACCTGAATGATTATGATATAACAACACTCGTGTTTGCATATGCTATTGCCTTAGTTTTCATCATGAATGCTCGTGATTAAAATAACTTGTTTGCCTTGGACAGGAAAGGACAAATGGTAAGTTGGTAAGTCTCATCGTGTTTCCTTTTATATCGCACGGCGCATTGCCACACGAGTTAGGTTATTCAATATGCCATGAAACTAATCTTAAGGCAACTAGAAAGATAACATAATAGTTGGTGCACGGAACCTATGTTACGTGTTTGGATTTGTCGAGCGGGCGAGTAGCCTCCCCACCAGTGTATTCAATGTACTGATAATCCACCAGATCATTTACAGGGTGCGGGAGAACCTCGTTCGGTGCAGATGCCTCCTTCGTGCGTGCTAAGGCCAGGAGCAAACTCTGAAGCCTTGGAGCGTTGCGTCTGGAATAGAAGCATATATACAAGATATAATGTTGGAACATTGCGTGAACATCGCTTGTACAATTATTCCAAAATTGTAGCCACTTGGCATGCTTTTACTGTTTCAGAGAGAGAGAGAGATCTGAACGAATTATAATCTCGGCCAAGCGCCGCCTATAACACTTGTTTATATCAATAAAGAGTTTTACTTCAACTTGTGTTATTTAATGCTTCCGCTATTGTCGACTCAGTGAACTTGTTACCGATCACCTATGCGTTCATGACTCCACTGCACTCGGATAATCTGTGTGACTCTATGGCTTAGAACTCTTACCGCCAGCCAATGAACCACGGCCTTGCACGGGCGTGGCTCACGCTCGTGCGACATCATGCCCGGATGGGTCAAAGCGATCGTTCCGCGGGAGAGCTGGCGTGGTCATTCTTGCCTAACAGGGACGGCCAATTTTTCTGTGGGAGATCGGGACGTGACATACCTCGCAGTGACGCAGGGCATTATCCGGGTAGCATTCAACTGGTTTTGTAGCCTATAAGATAACTGTATCTCGTCGTTCGATGACCTCAAGAGTCTTTTTCTCAAAAGATTCTACGATGGAGGAAGCGACATGATAATATCCTCCTCGATGGACGTTACCCAAGGGGAATGGGAACTCATCCAAAATTATATCGAGTGTTTCCGACAAGTAGCGGTAAGGCTGCCCCCAGGTAATCCTGAGTCGACACTGATGAACATGTTCCACTGAAACTTACTTCCAACAATCAGTCTCTGGATGGACGACGGTCAATTTAAAGACTGGACGATATTTATCATAAGCAATGTTAGCAATGATAGGGAAAAGCGTCCCAACAACAACAACAATGGCAACAACAGCCAAGACAAAAAATGGAAGCAAGCCTTAGTAACCAACTTAACAAAGAAGCCCAAGCAAAAGTCGGCTGAGTTTCCAAAGCCCCAGGAGACTTACTCCTTTGAAGATGACGATGTCACGCTCATCTTTGACGTACTGATGAAGGGTGGTAAGCTTCGGCTCTCCGACGTCAAGCACCCTATAGAGGTAGCCAAGATAAATAATCTAAAGTACTGCCACTACCACCGCTACGTCCACCATGCGATAAAGGACTACTAAACCCTCAAGTGGTACATCCAGTGTTTGCTTGACACTAAGGTCCTCACCTTGGATATCGATGATAAGACGGTTGTCGTAAACATGGTGTCTCTCTAGTTCGACAATATTTCGGCGACGGAGGCCCAAGATGGAAGTCATCAACCGTCCATCGGCTTGTGACCAAAAGGAAGGGCTGATATCTCTCACCACGCCGTGGGGGGGGTCATGTGGGTTCACCTCGATCTTGCTCCAGAATTAATGCAGCAGACAACACAGTCTGCCACCAAGACTAAGGGCAAAAAATCTAAACCCTGCTACACGATTTTCCTCCTATCTGAGGAAGCTATAACAGAAACAACAAGGTCAAGCCTAGCGTACCAATGAGAGTACGATATCTCTGAGGATTATGCACTTCCAATAGTTATACCCAGGGCATCTGATCCGGGCCAGTCCCAGCTTCTAGCAGCGGATAAGTCCAGGCAGAAAGATGCTCGCTTCGATAAACCGCTGCACAAAGGCACATCCGAGGGACTGGATAAGCCTTACAACTTTGGCATCATGGCCTACCTTACCAATACTCCAGAAAAGTTGTCTCTATTTGAGCTTCTCCGACTCTCCAAAGATACTCGAGCGGCTCTTAGTGTGGCATTGTAAAATACTAATAATTACCTGGCGCAGGTCAAGCCGCCATCTGAAGATTCCGCTGCTTGTCCCCACTACAAAAACATCATGGAGGCGTTACCCAATATCACATTCTCACAAGAGGACATGTTGTTAAAGAATAACTGGCATGATTGTCCCCTGTATTACACAGGATATATTGGTGCCATTATGGTAGATCGGATGCACATCAACCCCGGTTCATCAATCAATATCATCTCGCAGAGTCTTCTTCAGACCCTGGACATTTTGATGCATCGCCTAGCATCTACCAATACTTCCATCACTAGCTTCAACGTAGGAAGGAGCTACCCTCTAGGTAAGATTCGCTTGAAAATCCAGATCGACAACTTAAAAATAGAGGTCACCTTTTACGTAATTGACGTAGATGTATTCTACAATGTCTTGCTCGTACGTCGATGGATACATGAGCATATGATCGTGCCATCGACTCTACACCAATGCCTGAAGTACGTTGACGAACACGGTATGGTCAAAACAGAGTTTGCCGATATCGATCCATTCAAAGGGATCGAGGCCTATTACTCTGACTCAATCCTTTACAAATAGGTCTACCAAGATGAAGGTAGCAATGACGCCGATGATGAGGTAGAGGCCGGGTCAACACCAGAAGAGCCCTTAAGATTCTGTCTAAAGGCACGCGCTCCTGACACAATCTCTTCTCTCGTCGCAAAACTATATAGGAAGGCACCCGAACCTCTGGTCGTCCGCCTTCGTAGGATGGGTCGACCTTTGAAGGAAGATCCGGAACCATCTACCACGTTCGAACCTTTGGTCATTCACCTTCGCAGGACGAGTTAAACTCCGAAGGATACTCTACTACCATCTACCACATTCGAAACTTTGGTCGTTCGCCTTTGCAGGCCAAGTCAACCTCCGAAGGATGCTCCACTGCCTCCTACCACGTCTGAACCACTAGTAGTAAAGCTGCACAAAAAAATAATAAAGTCGTCGCTCGCACTGACGGTAGATCTCGAGAAAGATGAAATAGAGGAGTACGTAGCTGCTCATGCTAACGTCCCTACTCTCGATGATATAATTTCGGGTGATGAGATACCTCATTTCATCAATAAAGGGTTGTCTTTGAACTACTCCAAAGTTTCACACATAAGAACACTATACTCCATGGAGAACAGTCTAGGCCTGCGGCTGCAGACACAGGTGACTACTACCTATGCAGTAAATCAGATCCTCCCTAGCCAAAGTTTCTACTTCACGGTTCCAACAAGGAGGATGTGAGACAAAACCATCATATTCGACAGGGTTGAATGTCCCCGGTCCTTTATCCCGTAGGAACAAGAGGCAGAACCCGACACCGGGAAAATACAACTCTACCGTTCAGTGGTCAAGCCAAATACCTCATCCAGAACATGGGTTATGATCTTAAAAACAACCGAGGTCTGAATTACGGCAAAGGTCGACAACTGCCCTTGCGTCTCGCCGCTCCGGCAGGCAAATCTGAGGATTATTACCATAAGACCAAGCACAGCTTAGGGTATATTACTCCTTCTATAATCCCCGATGGCTTGGATAAAGAAGATGAGGTTCACTCTCACTCTTCAGAGTCTTTCGCTTGGGACTCCGATGTCAGTATCTGGGAGAAGCTCAAGCAAACGTTGTCTGCCAACATGGTGTCTGCTAACCCTAAGGAAGACGATAAAGATCCACCAGAATTCTTTGAGGAAGAATCGGGGGCCCAACGCCTAGACACACAATGGGATATACGGTTCGAACAACGAGAACCTCCTACCGAGGACAAAGTCGTACAAGTAAATTTTGGACGTCGAATCCTCCCACAAACCTATCTTCATCAGCACCTATCTTCATCAACAAGGGTCTGACTGATTGTCACGACCCACACTAGGATATTCGGGCACGAGTACATGGTTACGCCCAGCCTACGCCACATAATTAGCGGTAGAATGCTGTCTAGGTTATGTTTAACTATCTAACATCTCAACTCCAAACGGAGGAACAATAGGGTATCTCACAAGTATGACTAATCTCAATCACAAAACATACTAAGGAAGACAAAGCACGAATGGAATAGCGAAGGAAAGATAGATACAATCCAAAATCTAAAATAATATACAAACTGTGAATCTCAACAAATAATCTAATATATGCCAACACAAACAACTAGACCTCCTTGGGCTCTGCAACTAAGTCCTCCTAGTCTATAGAAGTATCCTCTAAAGGTACGCCGTCCTGCGACACGTAAAATGTGGGACATTGCTCTAAAAGCCAGTCATCTGAAAAAATATATCCAGTCAGGATTGCAACGAAGTATATACCTCTGAAAGCAGTTTCAATAACATAATCGAGCATATAAAACACATAATAGAAATTAAATACAAGATCACTAAGCATGTGAATGAATGAACAATAGATATACAGGTAATGTAGGAGAATATAGAACAACAATATGAATATCAGCAATATAATAAAGTAACTACAATCTAATTAATGTGTCTTAGAATACAAGTTCATTATATGATCGGTTTGGGTGAACATGATCAGGTAAGACGATTACAAGTGAAGTATGTAACCAGAATGTACACGATGTAACAATGGGGCTTTGATCACCTAATCAACTCGTACTCTCCCATCCCAACTAATACCAATGGATCCAATCACGACACGCTACGAACATAAAATATAACCACTGAACACGAGCAGTGGGTGTACACGAATATCATAACCACTGAACACGAGTAGTGGATGTACACGAATAAGCACACTGAACACGAGCAGTATGTGAACACGAAATGTAAATCAATACCCAATATACACGATAAAATATATGTACACGAGTATCCGCTGAACACGGTAGGGGATAACATCTCCTGACGGGATCTATGTAGTACAAGTCCGTAAAATCACGGTGTCAGAATCAAGCATACAATTCTAGAACATGCATATATAGACTATTATGAATCAAAAACTATCAGAGAAATGTACTCACCTGAAGTCCTGAGCAAGGTATATCTCTCGATGTCCAAGCTGGTGTCGCACAAACCTATATATGGTATGTTGCATCAATACTAGGTTTAAGAATAAAAATAAGTTAATATGATGCAATTCTAAGTTAATAAGCCATTTTTTGATCAAACCGATTAAATATAGGGTGCAAGAGTCTAATACTAAGATACTAAGTCAATGCACTATGAAACTAAGCTATGCTAGCTAAGCTATGATACTAAAAGACACTCAAAAAGCCATATCCTAAGATACACAAGTTTCTATATATGAAAATAATATTTTAGATATATATATAAGTCAATATACATAATACTATAACAAAATATTGCAATTATGATACCTTGGCCTTGCACCAATGTGTATCACACCTATCTCGATACCCAAACTCAATACCTTGGTTATTGACCCAATACCTTGATATTACCTTGGTATCCCGAGGTAAATCCAAACTACTATTGATATATCTAATACATATATATAAATACCTCAAATACTAATATACTAACTATAATAATATATATACTAAGTACTAAAATAGATATCAATATAATACCTACCTACTAACTACCATACAATATCAATTTACCAATACACATATCTAACTAACTATATTTAATACTACAGATCTACATAGATACAATAGATACTTAGCTAATTATCTACATAAACAAGTATACTAAACTAACACCTAATAACCAAACCAACTAAACATCTATACACTGAACACTAAACTAACTATTATCTAACCACCCAGATCTTATTCCTTGCCTGTTGAAATTGAACTGCCTCTTCAATGGTTTGCATATGCTGATGCTCTCAGAAAACTACAATGTGCTGCTGTGCATTGCACAGTTTTACCTCCCTGCTGTGCACTGTATTTCCTCTCATTCCTATGCACTAACTTTTGAATGCTTGGCTGCTATTGCTCTTGTACTGCAGTGCTGAGTTAACTTGTTGTATACTGCACAACTGCAGGTGCCCGACTTGCTGAACTGCCTAGCCAACCTTGCTGTCTACCTGCTAGTTGAACTGCTACTACAGTGGTATCCTTGTCTGCTTCAGTGGGGATAGGAAAGGAATTTGTGAAGAATATAGCTCCTCTTCTTGTAGATCTTGGCCTCCTCCTTGTTTCTCCTTGCTTTCTTCTTATAGATCTTGATGTAGAAGCCTCCAATGAAGAATAAGGAAGGAATTTGTGAAGAATTTGGTGGAGAATTGATAAGGAATGAAGGAAATTGAAAGAGGGATAAACTAGATCTAATGGAATTGGAAATGAAATAAGGGAGACACTTTCTCTCCTCCTCTAATGGTGGCCAGCCATAGCCCTCTCCCCAAGCTAGTATGAAATGTCCTAATTACCCCTTGGGGCCTCTCATGAAGAAATTAATTAGGGAGGGAAGGTTCTAGTCTAATGGTTTCACTAATTAATGCAACCTCCTAATCCATAGGCATAATTCATGGGCTCAATCTAAACTCATCTAAAATATTGGTTCATGCGTCTAATTAAATAGGTTAAGTCCACTACACAAGTCTAAAATAACTCTGCAACTAACAATCAATAAATAATACAATAATTAATAAATCATGCATGCACAATATTTTAATAAAAATAATCCTAAAATAAAATACCCATATTAATTACCAAACTACCCTTGATTGAAAATATGAGGGTGACACTGATGATGAATGGGAATCCCTGCTACAGCTCATCAAGGAATACATTGATGTCTTTGCCTAGAGCTACGAAGACATGCCGGGACTAGACCCACAAATCGTGGTCCACAAGCTCAATATCTCGCTGAACGTTAAACCTGTCATGCAGCAGCAACGGCGGTTCCGGCCAAAAATTATGAATGTCATCGAAACTAAAGTCAACAAACAGATAGATAGTGGCTTCGTCGACAAAAACAACATCTAGATTGGGTAGCCAACATCATGCCCGTCGTCAAAAAAATAGGAAGATCTAGATCTGTATTGACTTTCGTGATGTAAACGCTGTCTGCTCTAAGGACGATTTTCTCCTTCTGATCACAAACATAATGATCAACAACACCTGTAACTTCGAGCATATGTTCTTCATGGATGAATTCTCAGGCTACAATCAAATCAAGATATCTCCTGATAATTAGAAGCAAATATCGTTCTGAATGCCGATAGGAGTATACTGCTACACAGTCATTCCCTTCGATTTAAAGAATATGGATGCCAAATATCAGGGATCTATGAGCACCATTTTTCGTGAGTATTTACGCAAGACGGTCGAGTGTTACGTCAATAATGTCACTGTTAAGAACCTCTCCAAATATGATAACCTCAGGGACTTGAAGAATGTGTTCGACCTCATGCATACGCACCACCTCAAGATGAATCCTACCAAATCCTTCCTGGGGGCTCTAGCGGCAAATTCTTGGGCTTTATCATCACTTTCCGGGGTATTCACATAGACCCTGACAAAACTAAAGCAATCCTTGAGATGAACCCGCAAAAGAACCTCCGGGAGCTCCGTGCCCTTCAAGGAAGACTTGCATACATCAGAAGGTTCATATCCAACCTCTCTGGGCGTTGTCGGTCGTTCATCCAGCTCATGAAGAAATATGTCTCCTTTGTCTGGAACGAAGAATGCTAGTGCACCTTCAACGACATCAAGGAATATCTTAGATGGACCACTCACTCGGTGCTTTATTAGCCTAGAATAGTGATGCAGGCCATGAACAAGCCATTTAATATATTATCCGGATGATGGTTGGCGCGGAGCATAGGTACACCCCCGTTGAGAAAAATGTCTTGCTATTTTATTCGCTATCTAGACGACTCGGCATTACCTGAAAGGAAAAATGATCCATCTGATCTCTCGGGTCAACCCCCTCAGGGACCTCATGACCAAACCTAGGGCGTTCAACTCTTGCCTAGATACCTGGGCGATATTGCTATCACCATACGATATGGTGTTTGTTCCACAGAAAGCTGTCAAGGGTCAAGCACTGGCCGACTTCCTGGCAGCCCATCCGGTGCTAGAAAGCTCGAAACTCTACGACGAGATTCCAGATGAAGTTTGAAACTCCAACATCATGATGAAAGCCGAAGCCGTTTGGCTAATGTTCTTCGACGGTGCTTCGAGGACAGGGCCCAAAGGCGATATCATCGCTGGAGTAGGGATAGTACTGATCTCTCCATACGATCTGGTTATCAACTGCACCTACTTCCTCACTGACCCATGCTCCAAAAATTTGGCAGAGTACAACGCTCTCATCATTGGACTTCAACTTGCTAAACAAGTAGGAATTGACCACCTGGAAGCCTACGATAATTCCAAGCTGATAGTCAATCATTTTTGAGGCGGGTACAAAGTTCAAAATGAGGACTTGATTCCCTACCAGCAAGCCGCACTTAGATTCATTTCGACCTTCGAGAGGTTCTTCATAGAGCACGTCCCTCGACAGAAATTTTTTGAGGCGGACGCACTAGCCGAACTCGCAGCCACTCTAGCTGTTCCGGTCAATACTCATGAACTGATTGATCACCATGATCGATCGAGAGCTAGTCTTCCCAAAGAACAACCTCTCGCTGTTCCAGCACTACTCAGTAGAGACAAGTGCTGACTCACAAGACAGAAGACTTCCATTCATCGACTATGCAGTATATGGAATTCTTTCCGAGAACCCAAATGAAGCTACTTCCATCAGAAGATATTCCCTCAGGTTCTATTATGATACAACTACCAAAATACTATATATTCGCTCCTATGATGGCCTTTTACTGTGATACCTATCGAACACAAGCAAACCTGGCTCTCCACAAGGCTTACGATGGGGTTTGCGACGCCCATCAGCCAGCACCCAACCTATAGGACCACTTCCGTAGAATGGGTTACTATTGGCCGACAATGGTAGCGGATGCCGTCGACGACAAAAGAACGTGCGAGCATGCCAAATTCATACAGACTTTATCCACCAACCCTCAAAGTTCCTACACCCAACTAATGCATCCTGGCCGTTCGAAGCCTGGTGTATGGACATTATTGGACCAATTAGTCCACCTTCATCCAAGGGACATCGGTTCATCCTTTCCATCACCGACTACTTCTCCAATTGGGCGAAAGCAATACCACTGGCGGAAGTCAAGACGTCCAACATGATCAGCTTCATCAAGCATTACGTCATATACCACTTAGGCTTGCCACAAAAGATCATCCATGACAATGGTCCACAGTTTATAAGTCATGCATTCTATCGATTTTGTACCAAAAATTGGATTCAGAATGTCGCGTCGACTACCTACAACCCAGCGACAAAAGGTCTGGCAGAAGCCTTCAACAAGACTATCATAAAGCTTCTTAAAAAGTTTGTGTCTTCCAATAAACGCGACTGGGACGAGAAGCTGGGTGAATGTCTCTAGGCCTACAGTACAACGATCCGGACAACTAATGGCAATACGTCTTTCTCTCTGGTTTACGAAAGCGAAGCGGTCCTCTCGCCCAAGATCCAAATCCCTTCACTCTGAGTGGCTCTCTCCAACCAATTAACCGTTGACGATAATCGCCGCCAGCAGTTATAAGAGTTAGAAGCACTCGACGAGAAACGTCTCTTAGCTCAACAACTCATCGAGCTATACCAAGCGCGTCTCTTGGGAGCCTTAAACAAACGGGTAAGGAAGAGGACCTACCAAGTAGGTGATCTCGTCATGACCGTAAAGAGGCCGATGGTTATAACCCACAAAATGATCGATAAATTCTAACCCAAATGGGAAGGCCCGTTCGTCGTAAAATCAGTATTCTCCAACGGCACCTACCGGCTCACGAAACCCAATGACAACTTGCTCATAATGCCTATCAACGACAAATTCCTGAAAAAGTACTATGTCTAAACTTTACTTTTACTCTGCTAAGCACCAGCCGGGCATTCAAAATGTATATCTCTGCACTCTTGGTTCTTCATCCCCAGCAAGTGCCTATGTACAATATTTTCTCCTTCTCTCCAAATTCCTGTAAAAGCCATCATCTGTATCCAGGAGTCCTGAATATACAACGAATGATGGATCCTTAAAGTCTCCCCAGTAGAGCAGTCCTCAAGTCCACTGGCACCCTCCCGTAGTGACCACTCAAAAAACCAATCTTGTTAGATGCTAGCCATGTTCATTTTACCTCTGAGCTATCATCCCACCAATCTCCCCAGCGGAGCCATCCTTAGGTCTAACCATACTCCCGAATGGACCATACTCAACAAATTACTCCTCAGCGAGTTTTTCGAACATCGGTTCACGTCCATATTACCTATGAACTATCATCCTAACATTTCTCCCTAGCCGAGTTTTCTATGTCTATATTACCTCTGAGCAAACCTCCCGGGTCTTGGCAATCGTTTATTACATCCATATTATCTATGAGATCGGTTGTCATCTCCACTAATTACCCGTACTCACCAAGGTACGCCAGCGGCGTTAAGTCCACAAAATATACTATGTCCATATTACCTCTAGCAGGGTTTGCCTTAAACCCGTTACTTGCACTCAAATATGTAAAAAATAATAGGTCCACAAAACCTATCACGTCCATATTACCTCTAATAGGGATTGTTTTTGAACTTATCACTTGCACTTTAGTACGTAATGAGTAGTAAGTCCACCAAAGATCCCTTAGTGGGATGTTCTCAATCAAAGCAAACAACCACGTCTATAGTACCTCTGGTTTGCTTCCTTCTCCTTCCATAAAAAAATATCGGGATCGTACCTAACCTCTCGGTGTGACTGTTAATCAGCTTACATCTATGTCACCTCTGAGCTATCGTCCTCACATCCTCCCCCAAGAATTTGCCATGTCCGTGTGACATCTGAGCAAACCGCTCCCTACAACTCTTATTAGTTGTCGTCTTAACTTATCATCTGTGCCTAAATCTAAGCACGCCAACGGTGTTAAGTCCACCAAACTTGCCACGTCCATATCACCTCTGGCAAGGCCTATTTTAAACTTATTACTTTCTCTCTCGTGCGCAAAAAGTAATAAGTCCCTCCAAATATCCCCCAGTAGGATGTTCCTAAAAGACTACGGTGTTGTGTTACGTCCATATTTCCCCTAGTACAATGCCCATAGTTCACAACATGCAATACGACAAATACAGAAAGAAGTTCTAAAAAAAGAAAAACTTTATTCAAGATCAGGAGTACATATGGTGGGAATCCGTTACATTCCAAGGGTTTTCATTAATATTCAAGGTCTTGAGTACATAAGATATAAATCCCTTTTAAGGGTTCCATGAGTTCTCGTTGACAAGAACCTCTTCCATTAAAAGGTGCCCCTATATTGTTTCTGCAACGGACACAAGTGGGGCCAATAACAACGCTCAATACTTTCTGGATCACCCCTCCATAGTGGAAATCTTAGTATATGGAAAGGAATCCATACTGATAGATAGCAAGAGAGGAGCATGAGCAGACGATCTACATCCAGGCGAGAAGACCAACGACAGGAATGGCAGTTAATCCAAGCCCTGTCATTGACATCGCAAGCCTCCAGCTGGTAGCATACCGCATAAAGGGGAGAAACGCAGCTAGCACGCTGCATGAACAAGGACAAATCAGTACATGATGCAGGATGTTCATCCTCGCCTTCTGGATCAGTTCTTGGCGAACCGTCCTCGTCTCCAGAATTGGTTCTTAACGAAGAACTGCCGCATGAGGGTAAAATTATCTTCGAATGATAGGTGTTAGGATATCCTTCAATACTCCATCATGAGCAACACGTGCGAGGATAGAACTTGTAAAAATAAGACATGCATCAGTCTCAGCAAAGATCGCATACAGGCACAACTGCTGTATACTGCTGCCTGACCACAGCGACGCATAGTCAAGTTTGTGTGCACGAGTGAGAGAAGATCTCATCCATGCTACCAAAATAGAGATAGGCTTTGCGCGCATGAGACAAATAACCCCTCACCCATGAGGCCATGCCAAAGCTCGATGTGCATGTTATAGAGGAGTGCTCATCCATACGACAAAGCTCTGAGAAGAGGTTTGCGCACGTCCAAGACGAGTCTCCATCTATATGGAAGAACTTCGTGAAGGGTCTGCACACATTCCTGCAGCATGATGGTGTACTGGTGCCTTTGTGTCCTTCATATCATAGTAAGAGAAGTACATTATTTCCCTACCTCTAAAAACACATTAAGGTCAGGGGGCCATAGATCGAGATTGCCCCTGACAAACTCTCCGACAAGAAGAGTCATAGCCCTTGGCATCCCTCACAGAGAAAAGAAAAAGAACCAAAAGGGATAAAGTTCTCTCTCTCCCCTGGCCGCTTATTTATAGGCTGGTAGACCGCGTGAGGAGATCGAGGTGAGGAACCCAACAGTTAATGAGGCTGAATCTGACACCTTGATACCCGTGATCCATCTCAATCTCCTTGGAAATCGAATCCCCGAGCCCCGTGTCAAGGGATGGCGCAGAATCCGAGGAGATCCGATCAAAGATTAAGCAAGTTTACTAAGTTAATGATCCAACAACCTTCCAGGACCGACTATGCGGAATATCACTCATATGCGGCCAAAACTCAACCATGCTTCCAATTCAAAGTATTCCAAAAATGTTATTTTGGAAACTTTGAAGGGGGTCTTATAAAAGCATAAAAATCATGCAGACCGCATAAGAGCTCATGCACCCGAACATGAAAGCAAGCTGCACTGGACCTATGCGACCAGAATAGCCAACTGCATAGATAGCCTGCATGCGGCCCGAACACCTCAGAGTATGGGGGCCGCATAAAAGAGGTATTGATCAAAACAATAGTTTATTTGTAAAAAGGGGGGTTACAACATATATCCATCAAGGCCAAAAAAATAAAATAAAAAATAGGAAAACGCGATAAGCCACAGGAACCATGAGCCTCACGAAGCACGGTCGTAACCTCTTGAAGCGAATGTATGCCCGCGCGATGAAACTGGCATCTCAGTCTTTTCCTCCATTCCAACGTCTCCCTCTTTTATGGAGTTATGAGAAGCAAGGCAAAATTCAGAGTGGACTCCATAGGCCTAGCTAGAGCCTCCAAAGTTAACCCCAACGAGGACGGAAAATCCTCAGCGGCGGATAGCTCGTCCCCGACCCATACTCTCTTTGCAGGTGGAGACAATGCTACAGCCGGCGGAGAACCGATAGCTTATCCCTCACGAGACCCTCCAATCCCGGACCCTCCTATACCCGAGCACCAGGGCAAAACAGGGAGGGGACATCGAGAAAATAAAGCGGATGGCCAGGGTTCCCAACTTGAACCTCCATTGGATGACATATTTTATAAAGTGGAACACGATGAACCATGACAGTGGTATTTACAGTAGAGAGGGATAGTTCAAATCACTGCAATAATGGGATAGATGAACCTGGAAGGGTGAATATAATGGTTTAGCTTCCGAGAAGTCTACATGCAACCGATGATTTTATTTCCAAGAAGTCTGCATGCAAAGGGTGGATAGGCTTCCTCAAAGAGCCAAGTCTTAAAAGTGCCTGCTCGGAAGTACGCGTCCATGAGTTCAACAAGCCATGCGCCCAAAATCTCAGCAAAATTCAGGCCACAGAGGAATCCTGCGGCCCAATAAGGCAACACTCATGCATCCCAATCAGCCAAAGCAGCCTTGTCCGAAGATGGACCTGACATGGCATCCCGTCAACAGGATCGTCTTTGACATATAATCCTGACAAAAAGAATTTTTCTGATTGCCTCAAAAGACGTGAACATTCTAAATGACAGAACTCTCATGTCAGCATAGAACTTCACTCTCGACGGTTGTGTAGTACCACATGTATAGCACAACAAGGACTCCATGCGTCCCATACTCCATGTGTCGCTGGCCCCACACATCCCAGACTCCATACGTTCCATGCGTCTCTAGACCCATGCGTCCCAGAATCTATGTGTTTCATGCGTCTCTGGCCCCATGCATCCCAGACTCCATACGTTCCATGCATCTCTGGCCTTATAAGTCCTAGACTCCATGCGTCTCTGGCTATATGTGTCTCAGACTCCATAAAGACTAAGTCATGCCCACAAAGGACGAAAACCACCCAGATCTTCAACAACAAAAAATTCTAACAAGAGCCCACATGGCAGCTTGACCTGCTCACGGTTATAGCTACACCCAGTTAAGAAGGGACATGTGGTACTCTCCAGCATCCTTGCGGCCCAACATATGTGTGGTGCCCCGTTTCCCTTATTCGGGGAGCGCGGCTAAGAAATACAAGTTGGTATCGTTCGACAGGGATAGATTGAATCAAGCGCTTACCATCTTTATGGATTTGCTTCTTCGGAATCGATTTCCATACTCAGTAGACCGTGCCCTGAGGATGGACTTAGCGGCAGAGTCAAGAGGGACTTCTCCGCTACAAGTTTTTCTTGCCTAGTTTTCGCTGTCGCTTTGTTTGCTTTCGTGTTTGAGTTGGTTTTCGGATTTTTTTGAGTTTTCTTGAACCGTTTCGATGTATTTCATTATTTTTGTTCGTTGAACTGCACTTCAATTTAAAGCTTAGAAAGAGTGGAAGAGGTATTGATTAGCTGTTCGTGGCAATGCATGTGATCGTGCAGTAGGCGACGTTTGAACAGAGTCCTGAAAAACCTTTTTCCTTTCTTTCTTGCAACCAACTTGTGAGTGGCTTAAATTCGATTCAGTTGACCCTCCTTCCAATTTGTTATACTTAAAAATCTTGCATTCTTGCTTTCCACGATCAAAATGACACCAAGTAATAACTAAAAGATGTCAAGATAAAAATGAATAGACTTGGACTACTTTATTCTTGTCAAATCAACTAGTGAACGGTTATCTTATTGCATGCTAGTTCATTTAGAATATTCTATACATGCTTTAATTTTAGTTAGAAATTCACACTTCTTCTATAAATTATGCTAAGTATGGAACACACCTTGTTATGCAATAAATTATTTCGGGAGACTATGCAAAATGAATCATGCAATGCTACTTGTCTTGTATTCTTGTTGCCTCAACTACATAAATTGATAACTTAGCCTAGACACCGTTTGATCACGGACAACTTGTGCATAAGGTCATGGTTCTTGCGGACGGTCACTAGGGCACTGGCATCGATACAGTCTGGGCGGAACATATTGTTTAGTCTCTTGTACATGACGGGATAACTTATAACGCACCTTATACTTTCGTTGCATACCATTCTCGCTAAAGACTATATCGTCCATAATGGCATTATGCCAGTGATCTCCTCATATATTTAAACCTGTGCAAGCTAACTTGTGTCTTCGTGGCAGGAAGGACATGGTATGTATTATGCAGGTGGTTCAGACAGGCAGGTAAAAGTAACCGAACGGTGGCAAGTTTATTCAGTAAATTATATATTTGTTGCTTGCTGTAAAATAAACTAAGGCAAGATAAAAAGACCACAAAATAACTTGCATGCTTCATATAAACAATGTATTAATTGGTATAGTTGGGTTAGCTCGCCTTCACCAGTATATTTTGATGTACTGACCCTCGTTGAAACAGGTTCCCCGTACCGAGGCGACCCTGCGAGGAGCTGAAGTCACTTTTCGATCTAGTCCAGCTGCCAGCACGCCTTGATCGTGCCTTACTTGAAGCATTTTGGAGCCAGGAGCTAGCAACTTAACTCAATGCAGCTCTGTGGGAAAGTCATTGCTCAGCCTGAAGGTCTTTATATTTTAAAGTTTTAGTAAATGATGTAATGTACAGGACGATTATCTCATTTTGTGTCCACTTTTTTAAGCCTGTGCAACATTTACCTGACTCGTTCAAGAGTTTATAAAAAGATGTTCATTATCAATAAAGAGAACTTTTCCATGTTTCAACTTGTGTTTCACTTATCTGCGTACTCTGAATATGTGCTCGTTATGCAAAAATACCTTAGCCTTGTGTGATGTCGAAACCTAGGCATGCACGACGTCATGCCCGGGGGACGAATATCGATTCCACGGAATCAGGGCATGACATATTGGTATCAGAGCACAGTTTCAAGTTCCTTTGACCTTCGTATCAGAAAAGTTCCTTTAACGATCTATTCCCTATGCGAACTCTTGAACTCGTTAGGCCAAAATGAGATACATTCATATAATGAGTCCATAATACATTATGATCCTGATGTAAGTTATCTTCTTTTGAAAAAATGGCCTAAGAACAAGCATCATTGCTGGCGCTAGGTGAGACCCAAGCCCAAGAAATCAGTTTTGGCACCTCAGAAAGTTCACGAAGTCAGCGAGCCATGTCCCGTGTCAATCTCATTCAGCAGATGATACGGATGCTTGAGGCTAGCCAACATAGGGATGAGGCTCATTATGAACGGGCCGAGAAGCGAGCGGAAGAGAGGAAGAGGAAGTTTGAAGACAATATAGAAGCTAGATTTTTAGCCCAACAAAAATAGTAGATACCCTGCAGCAGATCGTGCAGACCTTGGCCTCCAACCATTTTGCGGCAACAGCATCGACACTGGTGGAGCAACCTGCGCTTGAAGTCAAAATACCTCAAACTCCAAAGAAAAAGGATGTGACTACCTTCGACTTTGCCGACTTTAAGAAGGTCTGTAACACGCCATTCAAGGGGACTGAGGACCCAATCGTGGCTCTTGATTGGCTAGCAGAACTTAAGGATCTCTTCAAACTTCTAGAGATACCTAAGAAGAAATGGGTCGCGTGTGCCCAACTACAGATTCTCTTGAACGCACACGATTGGTGGGACGTGTAACGAAGATCTCTTTTAGTTAACGATAAAGAGGAGACGATCGCATGGGCTACCTTCTATGGCGCGTTCGAAGAGGAGTTTATACCCCCTCCCATACGTTGTCAGAAGGAGAACGAGTTCGTACAACTACGCCAAGGCAGCATGAAAGTTAAGTAGTACTCTGCTGAGTTCAACCGGCTCGCCAAGTTTGCAAGCTCCTATTTACCTGATGCGGCGAGTCATTCGAGACGATTTGAAGGAGGCATGCGACCTGCCATCCAGGCGCACATGGTCGTTCCCCAGTATGAGACTATACGGGGAGTCCTCAATCATGCCCTTTCCCTTCAATTGCAGGATACTCCAGTTGCTGCCGACACTGTGCATAGTTCCAATCACAAATGTCATAGCAACGAGAAAGAAAATAACGCTCCAAAGCGTCCAAATAACGTCGGTCATCAGAAAGGAAATCCAGGGCAACCATGTACCTTCTGCAAGAAGCCAGGGCACACGGCTAATATATGTCGTCTGAAACTCAGGTTATGCCTAGCTTGTGGTGAACCAAACCATAAAGTCTGTACCTATCTGTTGCGCCACTCTGATCACTGCAACTATCAAATCGTGCCCCAGCAACCCAGGCCAACCGAGTCGTGCCTCAGCAAGAGCGTCGTCAAGCTCAAGGTCGGGTGTATACTATGACACGGGAAGAAGCCCTGGCCTCGGACACCATTGTGTCAGGTATATTGCTTTTTAATAACATATCTGCACGTGTGCTATTTGATTATGGTGCAATGCATAGCTTTATATCCAAAAAATTTGCCGTGAAAAATATGTTAGAAATGATACCGTTGGGTCTAGACCTTAGTGTTAGTACACCATCGGGCACAAAAATACCTGTTCGTTTAGTATGTCAAGGCGGTTACGTCTATATTATAGGAATGAAACTCTCGCTAGATATTTTAGTCTTAGATGTTCGAGATTATGACATCATTTTGGGGATGGATTGGCTCGGTGCTTGCTCGGCAACTATTAAATGTGCAGAGAAACGAGTCATCTTTCGTCTACCAGGAGAGGACAAATTCTGCCACACAAGTGGTCCGACAACAGACGTGTCCAGGGCCTGTATGGTGATTTCTGCGATGTTTGCTCGACTGATGCTACACTCTGGCTGTGAGGGATACTTAGCGTCAATTTGGGACACGCTGCTGGATTACGCAAATGTTGAGTCTTCTTTCGTAGTGGCGGAGTTCCCTGATGTGTTTTCGAGCGAACTACCCGGCATGCCACCTGACCGAGAGATCGAGTTCACCATCGATACATTCCCGAATACTCAGCCAATTTCCAAGGCTTCGTACAGAATGGCCCCTGCTGAACTGAAGAGTTAAAGTGCCAACTTTAAGAACTGCTAGATCGGGGATATATTCTTCCGAGCGTGTCTCCTTGGGGCACGCCTGTGCTCTTCGTAAAGAAAAATGATGGGAAGTTGTGACTCTGAATCAATTATCGGGAGCTGAATAAGGTCACTATCAGAAATAAGTATCCTCTGCCCAGGATAGATGACCTCTTTGATTAGCTGTAAGGGGCAATGGTGTTCTGAAAAGTAGATCTTCGCTTGGGCTACCACCAGTTGAAGATTAAGCCCGAGGACATGCCCAAGTCAGCATTTTGAACCCGATATGGACATTATAAGTTTTCAGTTATGATGTTTGGACTGATGAATGCCCTGTCGCTTTTACGGATTTGATGAACCGTGTGTTCCGACCATTCTTCGACAAGTTTGTGGTAGTTTTTATCGATGACATCTTAGTGTACTCGAAGAATAGGGATAAACACGCAGGAAATCTGCAGATGGTGCTTCAAACCCTTCGAGACAATAAGTTCTACACGAAGCTGAGCAAGTACGAGTTCTAGTTAGACAACATATCTTTTCTAGGACACATCATCTCCGCGGCGGGCATCTCAGTTGACCCAAAGAAAATAGAAGCTATCATGAACTAGAAAAGGCCTGAGTCAACTAGCGATATTCGGAGTTTTCTTGGTCTGGCAGGCTACTATAGAAGATTTATTAAAGATTTTGCGAGAATTACCTCGCCTCTAACTCAGCTCACTGGGAAGGGAGTAACGTTCGCATGGACGAACGATTGTGAAGCTTCGTTTATGGAGTTAAAGCAGCGCCTCGTCTCAGCACCAATTCTTACCCTTCTAGACGGGCCCGATGACTTTAAGATATATAGTAATGCCTCAGGAAAGGGATTGGTATGTGTCCTTATGCAACGGGATAAGTTGATAGCTTTTGCGTCGAGGCAGTTGAAGCCTCACGAGAAGAATTATCCAACCCATGATCTGGAGCTAGCAGCAGTGGTATTCACACTGAAGTTGTGACGCCACTACCTTTATTGTGTGCCATGCAAGATCTATACCGACCATAAGAGCCTAAAATATCTCTATATCCAAAAGGATTTAAATCTACGACAACAACGTTGGCTTGAACTGCTTAGCGACTTTGACTTGATAATCAGATACACACCGGGCAAAGGATAATTTTGTAGCCGATGCACTGAGTCGAGTGTTCGTTGGGATCTTAGCTATTCCTGATATGCTATGTCGGGACCTAGAAGCTTTGGGCATTACACTTAAAATCAGATACAAAAAGGGGGTGCACGTGGCACAGCTATGCCTCGAACCTGACTTGTTAGAAAAAATTAAGTCCGCTTAGAAGGATGACCTATTCCTGCAAAAGATGCAAGATATTATCTTAGTAGGAAAGGAAACTGACTTTGCGGTGGGCACGGACAAGATGATCCGAGTGAAGGAAAGATTGTGCGTTCCAAATGATGTAGCCCTCAGAAAAAGATACTCACGGAAGCCCATTATGCAAGTTACACTTCACATCAGGGTAGCACAAAGATGTATCGAGATCTCCGTATAATATTTTGGTGGCACGGCATAAAAAATGATGAGGTGTTGTTCATGTCGCAATGCATGGCTTGTGAGAGAGTAAAGGTCGAGCACGAGAAGCCAGGAGGAGAGATATAGAACCTCGCTATACCGGAGTGGAAATGGGAACACATAACAATGGATTTCATTGTTAATTTGCCAAAGACGCAACAGGGGAACGATGCCGTCTGGGTTATCGCGATCGACTCACAAAGTCAGCCCACTTTCTGTCTATCAAAGTTACTTGGAGTGCTGATCGTCTGGCTCAGATCTACCTCAACGAGATCGTTCGACTCAACGGCATGCCCGTATCCATTATCTCCGATAGAGATGGTCGATTCTTATCACGTTTCTGGGAAAGCCTTCAGTCAGCAATGTGGACAAAGTTGAAGTTCAGCTCCGTCTACCATCTACAAACAGATGGTCAAACAGAATGGGTCAACCAAATCCTTGAAGACATGCTAAAATTCTGTACCTTGGACCTGAAGAATAGTTGGGATATGCATCTACCGTTACCCGAATTTGCATACAACAATAACTATCAATCCAACATTCAGATGGCGCCGTATGAGGCATTGTATGAACGAAAGTGCATATCCCCGATCTGTTGGGATAAAGTTGGAGAACGGGAAATTCTTGTCCCAGAGCTCATGGAGCAAACAGTCCAGAAGATTCGTTTGATTCGAGAACGGCTAAAGGTAGCTCAGAGTCGCCAGAAAAGTTACTCAGACATACATCGATGTCCTCTTGAGTTCTTGGAAGGTAATCAGGTATTTCTCAAAGTCTTGACCATGCGAGGATTTACCAGATTTGGAGCAAAAGGGAAGCTAAGTCCAAGATTTGTCGGCCCGTTTGAGATACTAAAGCGAGTTGCCTCAGTCGCATATCAGATTGCCCTGCCACCGTCACTATCTAAAGTTCACAATTTCTTCCATGTATCACAGCTTAGGAAGTACGTGTACGAACCGAGTCATGTGGTGGATCTTGATCAACTAGACCTAAAGGTAGACTTGACTTATGTTGAACAACCTGTGCAAATCTTGGATCGTAAGGAGAAGCTACTTCGAAGTCGTTCGGTTCCTCTCGTGCGCGTGCTTTGGAGAAATCATTCGGTCAAAGAATCAACTTGGGAGCTTGAATCTAAGATGAGGGAAAGGTTTCCTTAATTGTTTCTTAGTGGTAGGTTCTATTCCTAAGTTTTGTGGACGAAACTTCCAATTAGTTGGTTAGGATGTGGTGCCCCGTTTCCCCTATTCAGGGAGCGCGGCCATGAAATACAAGTCGGTATCGTTCGATCGGGATAGATTGAATCAAGAGCTTGCCCTCGTTATGAATTTGCTTTTTCAGAATCGATTGCCATATTCAGTAGACCGTGTCCCGAGGATAGACTTAGCGGCAGAGTCAAGAGGGACATCTCCGCTGCAAGTTTTTCTTGCCTAGTTTTCGCTATCGCTTTGTTTACTTTCGTGCTTGAGTTGGTTTTCGGATTTGTTTTCATTTTCTTGAACGGTTACGATAGATTTCATTATTTTCATTCATTGAACTACACTTCAATTCTGAGCTTAGAAAGATTGGAAGAGGTATTGATCAGCTGTTCGTGACAATAGAGGTGATCGTGCAGTAGGCGACGTGCGAACGGAGTCCTGAAGCACCTCTTTCCTTTCTTCCTTGCAACCAACTTGTGAGTGACTTATATTCGATTCATTTGACCCTCCTTCCAAGTCTTCACACTTAAAAATATTGCATTCTTGTTTGCATTGATCAAAATGATACCAAGTAATAACTAAAAGATGTCAAGATAAAAAGAAATAGACTTGGACTACTTTATGCTTGTCAAATCAACTAGTAAACGGTTATCTTATTGCGTGCTAGTTCGATTAGAATATTCTATACATGCTTTAATTTTAGTTAGAAATGCATACTTCTTCTATAAATTATGCTAAGTCTGGAACACACCTTGTTATGCAATAAATTATTCAGGGAGACTATGCAAAATAAATCATGCAATGCTACTTGTCTTTTATTCTTGTTGTCTTAACTACATAAATTGATAACTTAGCCTAGACACCGTTTGATCACGGACAACTTGTGCACAAGGTCATGGTTCTTGCAGACGGTCGCTGGGGTACTGGCACCGATCCGGTCCGGGCGCAACCTATTGTTTAGTCTCTTGTACATGACGGGATGGCTTGCAATGCACCTTGTACTTTCGTTGCATAACATTCTCGCCAAATATTATATCGTCCATTATTGCATTATGCCAGTGATCCCCTCGTATATTTAAACTTGTGCAAGCTAACTTTTGTCTTCGTGGCAGGGAAGGACATGGTAAGTATTGTGCAGGTGGTTCAGACAGGCAGGTAAAAGTCACCGAATGGTGGCAAGTTTATTTAGTAAATTCTATATTTGTTGCTTACTGTAAAATGAACTAAGGCAAGATAGAAAGACCACAAAATAACTTGTATGCTTCATATAAACAACGTGTTGATTGGTATAGTTGGGCTAGCTCGCCTTCACCAGTATATTTTGATGTACTGACCCTCGTTGAAAACGTTTCCCCACACCGAGGCGACCCTGCGAGGAGTTGAAGTCACTTCCCGATCCAGTCCAGCTGCCGGCACGCCTTGATCATGCCTTACTTAAAGCATTTTGGAGCCAGGAACTAGCAACTTAACTCAATGCAGCTCCATGGGAAAGCCATTGCTCAGCCTGGAGGTCTTTACATTTTGAAGTTTTAGTAAAGGCTGTAATGTACAGGACGACCATCTCATTTTGTGTCCAGTTTTTTAAGCCCGTGCGGCATTTACTTGACTCGTTTAAGAGAACTTTTTCATGTTTCAACTTGTGTTTCACTTATCTGCGTACTGTGAATATATGCTCCTTATGCAAAAATACCTTAGCCTTGTGCGATGTCGAAACCTAGGCACGTACGACATCACTACCGGGGGACGACTATCGACTCCACAAAATTGAGGCATGACATATTGGTATCAGAGCACATCTTCAAGTTCCTTTGACCTTCGTATCAGAAAAGTTCCTTTAACGATCTATTCCCTATGCGAACTCTTGAACTCGTTAGGCCAAAATAAGATATGTTTATACAATGAGCCCATAATACATTATGATCCATATGTAAGTTACCTTCTTTTGACGGAATGGCCTAAGCACAAGCATTATCGCTATCGCCAGGTGAGACCCAAACCTAAGAAAGTAGTTCCGGTACCTCGAGAAGTTTACGAAGTCAGCGAGCCATGTCCCGTGTCGATCCCATTCAGCAGATGATACGGATGCTTGAGGCTAGCCAACAGAGGGATGAGGCTCATTATGAACGGGCCTAGAAGCGAGCGGAAGAGAGACAGAGCAAGTTTGAAGACAATCTAGAAGCAAGATTTTTAGCCCAACAAAAGCAGGTAGATACCCTACAGCAGATCGTACAGATTTTGGCCTCCAACCATTCCGCGACAACAGCAGCGACACCGGTGAAGCAACCTGCGCTTGAAGTCGAAATGCCTCAAACTCCAAGAAAGAAGGATGTGACTACCTTCGACTTTGCTGACTTCAAGAAGGTCTACAACACGCCTTTCAAGGGGACTGAGGATCCAATCGTGGCTGTAGATTGGCTAGAAGAACTTGAGGATCCCTTCAAACTTCTAGAGGTACCGGAGCTGAAATGAGTCGCGTGTACCCAACTAAAACTTTGCTTGAACGCACACGATTGGTGGGACATGCATCAAAAATCTCTTTCTGTTGACGATGAAGAGGAGACGATCGCATAGGCAACCTTCCATGGCGCATTCGAAGAGGAGTTCATACCCCCTCCCGTACATCGTCAGAAGGAGAACGAGTTTATGCAACTATGCCAAGGCAGTATGACACTAAAGCAGTACTCCACTGAGTTCAACCGGCTCGCCAAGTTTGCAAGCTCCTATTTACCTGATGCGGCGAGTCGTGCGAGACGATTTGAAGGAGGCCTGCGACCTGCCATCCATGCGCACGTGGTCGTTCTCTAGTACGAGACTATGCAGGGAGTCCTCAATCATTCCCTTTTCCTTGAACCGCAGTATCCTCCAGTTGCTGTCGACACTGTGCATACTTACAATCACAAAAATCATAACAACGAGAAAGGAAATAATGCTCCAAAGCGTCTAAATAACGATGATCATTAGAGAGGAAATCCAGGGAAATCATGTACCTTCTGCAAGAAGCCAGGGCACACAGCCAATAAATATCGTCTAAAACTCAGGTTATGCCTAGCTTGTGGTGAACCAAACCATGAAGTCAGTACCTGTCCATTGCGCCACTCTAATTGCCGACCTCAACATCCAAATCATGCCCCAGCAACCCAGGCCAACCGAGCCATGCCTCAGCAAGAGCGTCGTCAAGCTCAAGGTCGGGTGTATACTATGACACGGGAAGAAGCCCTGGCCTCAGACACCGTTGTGTCAGGTATATTGCTTTTTAATAACATACCTGCACGTGTGCTATTTGATTCTGGTGTAACGCATAGCTTTATATCCACAAATTTTGCCATAAAAAATATGTTAGAAATGATACCGTTGGGTCTAGACCTTAGTGTTAGCACACCATCGGGCAAAAAATACCTGTCCGTTCAGTATGTCAAGACGGTTACGTCTGTATTGGAGGAAGAAAAATCTCGATAGATGTTTTAGTCCTAGATGTTCGGGATTACGACTTCATTTTGGGGATGGATTGGCTCGGCTCTTACTCGGCAACTATTGAATGTGCAGAGAAATGAGTCATCTTCCTCCTACTAGGAGAGGACGAATTGTGCTATAAAGTGGTCCAGCAACAGACGCGTCCAGGGCTGCATGGTAATTTCTGCGACGTCTGCTCGACGGATGCTACACTGTGGCTGTGAGGGATACTTATCGTCGGTTCGGGACACGCTGCTGGATTACTCAAGCCTTTAGTCTTCTTCCATTATAATAGAGTTTCCTGATGTATTTTCGAGCGAACTACCCGGCATGCCACCTGACCGAGAGATTGAGTTCACCATTGATACATTCCTGAATACTCAGCCGATTTCCAAGGCTCCATATAGAATGGCCCCTGCTGAACTGAAGGAGTTAAAGTGCTAACTTAAAAGAACTGCTGGATCGGGGATTTATTTTCCCGAGCGTGTCTCCTTGCGGCGTGCCTGTGCTCTTCATAAAGAAAAAGGACAGTGTTTGATGATAAACAAAAGAAATTGAAAGTAGGTTTATACGAAACCCTTTCTTTGTTTATAAACAAGAAAAAAAAAGTACAATTAATCCTATACGAGGATGTTAAGTACAAAAATGATTCTGGGGAAAAATTGATACATTCCCGAATACTCAGCCGATTTCCAAGGCTCCGTATAGAATGGCCCCTGCTGAACTGAACGAGTTAAAGTGCTAACTTAAAAGAACTGTTGGATCGAGGATTTATTTTCCCGAGCGTGTCTCCTTGCGGCGTTCCTGTGCTCTTCATAAAGAAAAAGGACAGTGTTTGATGATAAACAAAAGAAATTGAAATTAGGTTTATACGAAACCCTTTCTTTATTTACAAACAAGAAAAAAAAAGAAGTACAATTAATCCTATACGAGGATGTTAAGTACAAAAATGATTCTGGGGAAAAATTAATACATTCCCGAATACTCAGCCGATTTCCAAGGCTCCGTATAGAATGGCCCCTGCTGAACTGAAGGAGTTAAAGTGCTAACTTAAAAGAACTGCTGGATCGGGAATTTATTTTCCCGAGCGTGTCTCCTTGCGGCGTGCCTGTGCTCTTCATAAAGAAAAATGACAGTGTTTGATGATAAACAAAAGAAATTGAAAGTAGGTTTATACGAAACCCTTTCTTTGTTTACAAACAAGAAAAAAAAAAGTACAATTAATCCTATACGAGGATGTTCAGTACAAAAATGATTCTGGGGAAAAATTGCTATAGGAGTCTGATCTGCGGTCGATCACTTTGTCCCTTGGACCACACGATGACGAAGAAGTGCTGTAGAAGAAGAAGAAGCTTCAAAGGTTGCAAGAGGGGTTCGTTGCCGAAGTTGTCAATCGACACTGTCCTCTCTGCTCCTCCTTTCTTTCCGATCTCCTTGATTCCGACCCTTTTTCCTGTGACCGAAAGTCTCTATTTATAGAGCTCAGTCATAGTAACTGTCCAGTCGTCGTAGAAGCCAAACTGTGAAGACAGTTGCACTCTTTACGCGGCAGTTATTATAACTGCTACCCACGTCTGAATGATCTCCTGAATCCACGTGTGACACGTGTCCCATTATGAGGTAACGCGTATAACTGCCTCTCGAAGATCACAGCATGCAAGCCACGTAGGTAACTGCCCCTCGCGTAGAGATGGTTGGCATAAAAGCCAAATAACTGCCCCATCGATCTCTTGATGGGTTAGAATTTCCTACTGTATGTCTGCAAATATTCTAAATTTTAGATTTCATGCATGTTAAGCTCTAGGATTTGTGCATGTTGAAAGAAACTCGAGTCCTGTACAATATATTGGAATAGTCTCTCGAGTGGTAAGCTTCGAATATTTAGACTATTGGAAGATAATTTCCTAAATGAAAAGCTTTATATTCGAGCATGGTAAAAGTAAACTTGGAACTTGAAATGTTCTTAGGTGCAAGGCCGGCCATGGCCCAGGGCCCATGAACCAGGAGGGCCCCACAAATGTGTTTATATATATATATATATATATATATATATATATATATATATAAAAACTTATATCTAAAATAGAACTTGTATATGCCATGACCTTTCTTAACAAAAGCAATTGTGGTGTAGTGGTTATTATGTTAGACTTGCTTTCTAGAGGTGTTCTAGGTTCAATCCTTGGTGAAGCATATTTTTTAGTAATTTTCTCTCAGTAAATTTTTTTTGTACATTATATATGGGGCCATATTTTGATATTTCGTCTAGGGCCTCCATAAACTCAGGGCGGCCCTGCTTAGGTGACATTGGGTTTTCATTTATCATTTAAGCATACAAGCAGTGAATTTTTTACTTGTCACGCAACACACTAAACTGTGAAATATTTATTTATTCCTTTTCATACTATGCTTTTTCTTTTTCGTTTTGATTATTGTTTCTGATAGACTGAACAAATTTTTTTTAGGTTTCTTTATGGCTTGCTAATCCACTCTTTTCGGTTTCCAGGTGTTGCCTTATGCTGCCACAAGTTATTTTGTATAAAAATTTACGAAGATATTTTTGAAAGTGGAATGAATAGAAAAATAACTTTCCTTCCTGAATTGTACCATATGGGGGGCTCCCAACACATGTTATGAAGCTGCTAACATTTCTTTTGTTATGAGTAATTTTGATTTTAGGGGCTGATAGCGCACAACTATTGTAGTTCATTGTGGACAACCAATTTGCTCTATTTTGAGAGCCTATTCTAGTGTTATTGCAAACTCTCTTTAGTCTGTCATGTTCTGATAAATGATATTGGTTGACAAGAAAATAGTTGAAATTTACTGTGCATTTGTGCTGAACTATTAATACATTGATCTGATATTTGTACAACCACTACGAGTCCTTTTAGTGTGACCAATATTTGATTTTATGGGATGCTACCGAGAACTAACAATATGTCATTTTCTTTACGATCTTGTAATTGTCTTTCAAAATCCTTATCGTAATATCTTAGAACGTAATATCTTAGAACATATTAACGGGGCTTTTCATTTTTCTCATATTCTTCATAAATAATCATCAACAAATGTCAGTCAAAAAAAATCCCTAGCTAAAAGCAAAGACAAGGATAGTGATTAGTGCATTTATGTTTTACTTGTAAGCTTTACTTTCCAATATTTATTTATGAAGGACAATGTCAACATGTTAATCTAAACAAATTATAGCTGACAAGGTTACCATGTAAGACTCTTATGAAAACCACTTCAATTTTCCCCCCTATCATAACTACATAATATACTCTGACAAAAACTATAAGAAGATACAAATGTGGATATTATTTAAAAAGGCCAATGCTAGGAGCACTACACAAAGTATTAGTGCATGTCACCATTTTTACAGTCACGATCCACGTGCAATGTACGAGTCCTTTATGCAAGTAATTTTTATCAAAAAAAGTCTCTTTTTTATGCAATACTAACGACACCAAAAAGAAATTCTCTGATATTTTTGAAAAATTAGACATAAATTTAAATTATATTAAAATTCTTTATATATAATTTCAATATATTTTAATTAATATTATTTATAGATATATTTTTATTACTTTGGCTATATGCTACTTAGATAATATTAAAATACTTTAAATATAATTTGATTATTTTTTAATTAGGATTTATTATAGATATGTGTTTAGAGCGTTGGATATAAGTTTAGTTGGTACTCTAGCTAGATTTTAGAATTTTATACATTTTTGTTAAGGTGAATTTCTTAATTAAGATTTTTCTTAATTATACACTGATATGTATATGGATTAGACGACTCATTTTTAGCTATTTTTGTCACGGCCCGCATCCGGAATAAGGGCACGAGTAGTGAACAACGTCCAGCCTACGCAGCAGCATCGGCAGTTGAACGCTGTCTGGGTCAACCATACTATCTAAACATCTCATACAATATATATAAGTTACCTGTCAATATCATTTCAACTCCAAACGGAGGAACAATATGGTATATGAAAATGGTAAAAAACACTTAATCATAATATAAAACTAAAGGAGGATGAAAACACGATATGGAATAAAAGAGAGAAAAAAAATAAAAGACAAAAAACATCCACAAGTCCAAATCCATAAGTCTAGACATAGTCACTCCCAAAATAATATATACATACCATGTGTCTAGAATGAGACAAATACAATGTTGAAAAATATATATCTTGGCCACCTCGGTCACTGGCACTAGGTCCTCCTGCTCTAGGGAAGAATCCTCTAATGGCTCGTCGTCCTGCGGCCCATAATAAGTGGGACATTGATCCACAAGCCAATCATTTAAAAAAAAAATCCAATCAGGATTGGAACGGAGCTAAGAAATCCACTGGTGCGAGGGTTAACCTTGGGGTACACTCCTCCCTGCCCCATAAATTCATGGCAGAAAGTCGATATTTGAACCGGCTGGATCAGTGAAGTATCTTCACTCGGGACGCTGCTCGGCAGTAAGCCTCTGAAAGGCATAACAGGACCTGAAGGACTGCTCACAAAGACTCCTCGGTTCACTCCTTTCTTGTATGAGATCTTCCCTGGCCGCCCATAAAGATCTGGAGTCAGAGTCCACATCATCTTCCTAGGATGTGTGGCATGGAAGAATGTCGAGATAGGGTAATCTTTGGGCATCCTTGGAAGATACATGACCATGCCCTCAGCAGAAAACATCCAATTTTCCTTCTTGGGCTTAGTCTGGGATTGTTTATCGATAACATCCCCGAATAAGAAACCTGGTTTCTTATATTCAGTCCCATCTATGTATGTCAGGGGCTCCCCACTGATCATACTCAGCAGCATTCGTTCTCCTTGGGACGAGATCAGAGTTCCCCTTTCTTGAGGATACTCGGTTCCGGAGATGGGGAATGTCACATGGGACAAGTCCTCCAGATAATTAGAATTCAACATCCCAACAGCAGAGCCCATCACTTCAGCCAAAGGAGGGATCTGCAAGTCCACTGCAAAATGCAAGAAAATAAGTCAGTTTTACGCTAGACGCTACACTCTTGCAGTATATGCCAAAGTCTAACAGTCTGAGCTTTTACGCCAGACTGCAAAAACTTGAGTCTTACGCTGGAATTTATTTTTAGTGCGTAAAACTCAAGGTTGGCAGCATACGCCAAAATCTAACAGTCTGAGCTTTTTACGCCAAACTGCCAAAATTTGAGTTTTTACGCTGGAATTTACATCCAGCGCGTAAAACTCAAAGTTTGTAGTATACGCCAAATTTTGACAGTCTGAGTTTTTACGCCAGACTGCAAAAATATGGAGTTTTTACGCTGACACATTAGAAATGTGGGCGTATTGTTACGCATACACGTACAACGTGTGCGGAAGGTTCTCTATTCTTCTCGAAGTCTTTACCTGTGATTAACGGTGGAGCACTTCGTTCAGATTGGGGCTCGCTCAGCCTAATGGGGGTTTCTCGTGCTTGAGCAAAGGAGCGAGATGAGGAAGCAGTTTTCTTTCCCTTAGCAGTGGAAGCCTGTTTCGGTGCCATGGCGAAGCTCAAAGTTCTCAGAAAAGAGACGAAGACGAAGAGTTCTCAAAGAGACGAAGGGTTTTGCAGAAACAGATGAAGGGTTTTTCTCTCTCAAGACCTTGGGCTATTTATAGAGTTCAAATAACTCTTCGAATCCCTAACCAAATTCAATTTTTAATATTCGGTTATGATTGGGACCACGTCAGCCTATCATGTGAAAAAGAAGACGGACAGTCATACTGCGTAACGAATCCGGTTTTACGCTCAGAAGCTACAAATCTACGATTCTATGCTCAGAAGCTACAGATAGCCAATTACAAGGGTTTACGCAGAAAATGGTCTTTTTTGGCTACAAAACATTCCAAGTGCCTGAAACACACAGATGTCAGCATTGAAGAAGACTCTTCTTCTTGGGCCATTGGAAGTCCATTCGAAGTCTAGCCAGAATCCTTTACATCTAAGTTCAAGTATGGCCTGTTCGACGGACATTTCTTGCCCTATTTCGAGGAATTTTTGGGAATCCATTCTTGAAGATGATGTTCTGAACAGAAATTCTTCGTATCAGAGAAGTGACGGTTCAGAATTCTATGTGACTCCTCGTCCAAAAATAGCATGACAGTTGGATCTTCAAGACAACTTAATGCTAAAGAGCTTTTTACGCATCTTCCGTTACGCGTAAAAGTCGGGACGTGACCGGATAAGCGTTTATCAGAGTCAGCGTAAAATTACTCAGACGTGTCGAAGCTGCACATTATCAGACTTCCTCACAGCAAATATGGCAAATCAGCAATGCATAAAAGAAGATAAGTTTATTAATCATGATTACATATGATGGAAATCCAGTTTACAAAGGATTTTTCATTATCATGATTACATATGATGGAAATCCTTTTTTTTACAAAGGATTTCTCATTAACATTCAAGATCACGCTGGGAATCTGTTGTGCCAGGTTCTCATTTGATGGAGATCTTTTTCTTCTTCTACGGCACTTCATCGTCTTCTGCGGCCGATGAACAAGAAAATGATGAACGGCGAGAGGATACAGAACTGGGCTTGTGTAAATTATTCAAGCCTACCCTCCATACGCCATGGCAGCTATGCCCTAAAATTGTGTTAGGGATTCAGACCCAACACAATACTGGAAGACAGGGCCAAACTGCTTACCTACGTCCAGCTTCATAATAGGAGAAAATACAGCTAGCAAGCTGTGTGGTCCGATGAGACCCTTCCTCTCTCCTGGACAAATTGCCATATAAAATTGTTGATTATCTCGAGCAAAGGAAGCTATGATATCCTTCCATAATCCATCGTTGCAGAGGACATTTGCTCGAAGATGCCTCCTTTTACGGCTACTTACATGCTGGAAGAGCATAATCTTTTCTTCCTCAGGTCAGCCCGATGGGTCTCGGTAACCATCTTTTTGGTGAAGGAAGTGTGGAAAAACAGGTTCACTCGCTTGCCTTTATATAGGCAGAAGAGAACATACCCAATCCCAACAACTTCCTAAATATCTCCAAAAAATTAGCCTCGCAGAACGAGTCAAATTTGACCGTTTCATGCTTCATTTAAAGTATTTCAAATTACGAGGAATTTGAAACTTTGAAGGGGGTCTTGTAGAAGCATGAAAATACGATGGGGAGCTATACGCGTAAAACCCCCAACAATGCATGAAGCCCGCATAAAACAGAGCTTCAGCACTGGGTGGCGTAAAATATGACTTCAGAGCTATTTGGCGTACAACAGAGCTTCAACGCTATTTAGCGTAAAATAGAGCTTCAGAACCGTCCGCGTAAGGCAGCACTTCCAGGCTGTTTTGGCATAAAAAAGGTTGCTACACCTCCCTCCGGCGTAAAATATGTCTGCTTTTAATGCAGCGTGAAGTTGTACGAGGAACTCTTCGTATTCCTCGAATGAACCTGTCAGACAAAACAGTGAACCTGACTCCTAACAAAGAGTACTACACAACGATCGAGAGGACGGTTGTAATGATAATTCTGCACAGAGGCCCAGACCGTCGTTTAGTGACATATCCTTGATGAAAGTCATTTTTACGCATTCAAGGAATACGCTGCCTATTCTACACAGGCAGAGATGAGTTTTTACGCTCAAGATGAGACGAAATCAGACACGACGTCAAAAGCTATTCTTAGTACAGAACTCGAGGCATATCTCTGTAGTTAATACGCGAGATGGGGGCAGATCTATGCATTTAATGCACGAGATTTTGTTCTATTTTTAATGACTGGGAGAGCTAAAACCAGGGCTAATACGCTCACATCACTATCCTTGCATGTTAAGCCAACCAGGCTATTTTCAACTATAGGAGCACGCCGTATGCTATCTCCTCGAAATACGCCAATCAGGCTATTTTCAACTATAGGAGTACGCCGTATGCTATCTTCTCGAAATACGCCAACTCAGGCTATATTTGCAAAGGTACGTGGTAAGGCTATTTAGCCCAGAATACGCTCAAGACCTCAGTCAGGGAGGATAATTGGCTAGTTTATGCTAGTTACCTATTTATGCAGCATCAAGCTTTACGCAGAATTTGGCTTTTACGCCAACAAGACAGCTACTTGGCTTTTACGCCAACAAGACAGCTATTTAGCTTTTACGCCAACAAGACAGCTATTTGGCTTTTACGCCAACAAGACAGCTACTTGGCTTTTACGCTAACAAGACAGCTATTTGGCTTTTACGCCAATAAGACAGTTATTTGGCTTTTATGCCAACCATCTTTACGCGAGGGGCAGTTACCTACGTGGCTTGCATGCCGTGATCTTCGTTGAGCGATTATACGCGTTACCTCATAATGGGACATGCGTCACACGCGGATTCAGGAGATCATTCAGACGTGGGTAGCAGTTATTATAACCGCCGCGTAAAGAGTGCAACTATCTCCACAGTTTGGCTTCTACGCCGACTGGACAGTTACTATAACTGATCTCTATAAATAGAGACCCCTAGTCATAGAGTAAAAGGGTGGTCGGCAAGGTCGGAATTGAGGAGCAGAGAGCACATACAGAGAGCGTCGATTGACAACTTCAACAACGAGAATTCAACCCCTCTTGCAACCTGTGAAGCTTCTTCTTCTTCTACAGCACTTCTTCGTCATCGTGTGGTCCAAGGGACAAAGTGATTGACCGCAGACCAGACTCCTATAGCAATTTTTCCCCAGAATCATTTTTATTGTACTTAACATCCTCGTATAGGATTAATTGTACTCTTTTTTTCTTGTTTGTAAACAAAGAAAGGGTTTCGTATAAACCTACTTTCAATTTCTTTTGTTTATCATCAAACAATCATTGGACTCCAACTCGCCAAACAAGTAGAAGTGGAGTATCTTGAGGCCTATGGCGACTCAAACTAATAGTCAGCCAGGTCCGGGGTGAGTACAAAAAGTCTGGCATAAAAACCTGATTCCTTACCACCAAGCTGTACTTGGTATCATCTCAACCTTCGAGGATAATTCATTGAACACGTCCCTCGGCTGCAGAACATCGAGGCTGACACCCTGGCCGGCCTCGCTACCTCCCTGGCAGTTCCAGACAATACTCATCAACTAATCATAATGATCGGTCGAGAGATGGTCTGCCCCAAGAATAATCTATGTATGTATCTGAGCAACGCAGCAAAAATACACACAGATATCCAGGACTAGAGGCTTTAATTCATTGTCTACGCAGTCTATGGAATTATCCCTGAGAACCCAAAGGAAGCTACTTCCATCAGAAGATGTTCCCTTACGTTCCATTATGATACAGCTACCAAAATGCTGTATAGCCGCTCCTATGATAGCCTTTTGTTGCGATGCTTAACGAACGTAGAAGCGAAGCAGGCTCTCTGCGAGGCTCACTACGGGATCTGTGGTGCCCATCTGCCAGGGCCTAAGCTATATGACCGCCTCCGTAGAATGGGTTACTATTGGCCGACAATGGTAACATATGCTATTGACTACGCAAGGAAGTGCTATGCGTGCCAAATCCATACAGACTTCATCCACCAACCCTCGGAGTTCCTATACCTGACTGTTGCGTCCTGGCCGTTCGAAGCCTTGGGTATGGACATCATTAGCCTGAGTAGTCCACCTTCATCCAAGGAACATTGGTTCATCCTCGCCATCACCGACTACTTCTCTAAGTGGACGAAAGCTGTACCACTCGCTGAAGTAAAAATATTGAACGTGATTAGCTTCGTCAAGCATCATGTCATATACCGCTTAAGCTTGCCATGAAGGATCATCCACGAAAATGGTCCACAGTTTGCAAGTCATGCCTTCTACCAGTTTTGTGACAAAAACCAGATTCAGAACGTGGCATTGACTGCCTACAACCCAGCGACAAATGTTCTAGTAGAAGCCTTTAACAAGACCATCATAAAGCTTCTCAAGAAGTTCATGTCTTCCAATAAGCGTGACTGAGACAAAAATCTGGGTGAATGTCTCTGGGCCTATCGTACGACGGTCCGAACAGCTACTGGCAATACGCCTTTCTCTCTGGTATACGAAAGTAAAGCGGTCCTCCTGTTCGAGATCCAAATCCTGTCACTCCGAGTGTATCTCTCCAACCAGCTAACAGCGGATGATAATTACCGTCGACGGCTACAAGAGTTGGAAGCACTTGATGAGAAATGCCTCCTAGCTCAGCCACATATCGAGCTATATCAAGCGCGTCTCTCAGGAGCCTTTAACAAATGGGTCAAGAAAAGAACTTTTCAAGTGGGAGACCTCATCCTGACTGTGAGAAGACCGATGGTTATGACCCACAAGACGGCCGGCAAATTCTAGCCAAATGGGAGGACCCGTTCATCTTGGAGCCTGTATTCTCCAATGGTGCCTACCGGTTAGTGAAACCTAATGGCGACTTGCTTATGATGCCTATCAATGACAAGTTCCTAAAAATTACTACATCTAAACTGGTAATCCTCTCTTCCCCAGCGGAATAACCCAGATGTACAGTCCTCTCGCTCTTGATCTTCAGCGAGTGCCTATGTACAATATTACCCTTTCTCTATAAATTTCTGTAAAAGCTATCATCTGTATCCAAGAGTCTTGGATACGCAACAGATAAGGGATCCTCAAAGTCTCTCTAGCGGAGCAGTCCTCGGGTTCATTTGTACACTCTCGCATGGACCACCCAAAAATTAATCTCGTTAGACGCTAGCTATGTTCATATCACCTTTGAGCTATCATCCTAACAGTCTCCCCAGAGTGAGTATCTTGGACATTGGTTCACGTCCATATTACCACTTAACTACTGGCCTAATATTTCTCCCCGGCTGAATTTGTCATGTCTATATTACCTCTGAAAAAATCTCACGGGTCTTGGCTATCGATATCACGTCCATATTATCTCTGATATCAGTTTTCATCTCAACTTATCACCCATACCTACCAAAGTACGCCAACCGTGTTAAGTCCACAAAACCTGCCACGGCCATATTATTTCTAGCAGGGCTTGTCTCAAACCTATTAGTTGTACTCAGGTGCACAAGAAGTAATGGGTCCACAAAACCTATCACGTCCATATTACCTATGATAGGGTTTTATTTCGAACTTATTACTTACACTCTCGAAAGCACAAAGTAATAACATCCACTATAGATTCTCCAGTAGGATGTCCCTAAATGACTACGGTGTTGTACTACGTCCATATCACCTCTAGTAAAATATCCAAAAGTCCACAATATACAAAATTCTTAAAAAGGAGAGACTATTGATTGGTATTCAAGGTCATGAATACATATGATGGAAACCTGTTTTAAGGGTTTCTATGAAGTCTCACTGATATGAACCTTTTTCATTAGAGGCACCCCTCCATGCTATCGTTACTACTTACACAAGATGAGCCGGCAGCAGAACTCAATACTTTCTGGACCATTCCTCTATAGTGCAAACTTTATTATATAGAAAAAAATCCATACTGATGGATAGCAAGGGAGGAGCAGGAGCATGCGCTCTACAACCATGCAGAAAGATCGAAGACAAGAATGCCAATTAATCCAAATTCTGTCATCGACACTCCAGTCCCCCGACCGATAGCCAGCCGCATAAAGGGGAGAGACGCAACTAGCATGCTGCATAAACATTAACAGCTCCATACAAGACGCAGGACGATCGTCCCCGTCTCCTGGATCAGTTCTTGCCAAACCGCTGTATAAGGTAGGT